>PVHT021183693.1:21553797-21582290 GCA_004024745.2 Catagonus wagneri
ACCACAAGTCTGTTCCTCAAGTTCGTGATTTTCTTTTCTGTTGAGATGTTCATTTGTGTAGTGTTTTATTCTCCAGTTATAAGAGATTTCATATGACATCTGTCTTTCTCCTTCTGACTTGCTTCACTCAGTATGAGGGTCTCTAATTCCATCCATGTTGCTGCAAATGACATTATTTTATCCTTTTTTATGGCTGATTTTTAATGACCATGTAGCATTTTTGTTTTCATTACTAGAATGTGCCCACAAAAATTATATTTTCAAAAAATATTTATCTCTTTAAAATTAAAATACTCAGAGCCTACTAAACAGGATAAAAAGAGTTGCATAAAATTTTACAAATAATCTAATGCAACTGTAAAAAATAATAAATAAAATTTTAAAAAAGACTAACTATACTCAACAAATGCCACAATGTCTATGCTAATTTGATGTGGTTTTCATATATTGTGCTACTTTCCAATTTTTTTGTTTTTTTTTTTTTGCTTTTTAGGGCCACATCTGTGGCATATGAAAGTTCTCAGGCTAGGGGTTGAACCAAACTGCAGCTGCCGGACCAGGCCACAGGCACAGCAATGTGAGATCCAAGCTGCATCTGTGACCTGCACCACAGCTCATGGAAATGCTAGATGCTTCCCCTGAGTGAGGCCAGGTATCAAACCCACATCTTTATGAATGCTAGTCAGGTTCGTAACCCACTGAGCCACAATGGGACTCCCCAAATGTTTTATTTATAACCCACATAAAATGTTAATAGTGCATCTTTACATTAAACTTCATGAACATTTCCGAAAATGATGTATCCTATTTAATTGACTGCTATAACAAATTACTATCAACTGGGTAGTTTAAACAACAAACATTTATTTATCACCAGGTCTGGAGGCTATCAAGGTGCCAGCAAACTTAGTGTCTGGTTAAGGTTCTCTTTCTGGTTTGCAGATGGCTGGCTGCCTTCTTAGTTTATCTTCACATGGTAGAGTGGAAACAGATCTTCCTGGGGTAAGGGCACTAATTCATAAGATCTCTACCTCATGACCTAATTATCTCTCAAAGGCCCTACCTCCCCATATCATCACATTGAATTTCAACAAATGAATTTTGGGAAGATTCAAATCTTCAGTCCATTAATAATATGCAAAATAACAAAGCAAAAAAAAAAAATCCAAAAAAACTTTTGTTACAAATGATTAAAATTTTTCAAGATATTGTTTTTTATGAATATGAACTTATTCAGTAATTACATAATGATGTTTTTAAGTATGAAAGAGGTGCCTTCATATTACAAAACGTTGTTTTAACAATCAGTCTCCTACAAATTCAAATTGAATAACTCTCATAAACTAATCCTTGACGTAGAGACATGAAAATCTGAGACATCATTATTTGATTCAATAACTTAAAAATAAAGGCAACAGAATTAACAGTTTTTCCAAACTCACCTCAAATCTCAATATACTTAACAACAAATACACCTGTTATAGAAGATTCAAACCATATTGTATACATTCCTGTTCGGAATCTGTTCCTTTTTGCCATGTACATGAGCTCAAAGGATAATATAAGAGAAGAAAAGTCTAAATATCTAAGAAACATAAGAGAATCTTTTACCGGGGATTATTTGTTTGTTTGTTTTCTGCATTGAGATTCTTTTGGTTGAGAGCCCAAGGTAAAGATGGGAATATGCAGTTTTGTGGAAGGTGACAACCCATGCTAAGCATCTTCACAGTTGTCAACCTACAGCAAAATACAAGATTTGAACTTAAGAAAAATGATGGGTGCAATCTTAGTAATGTATTTAGCCACAGAAGGAGGCTGGTATACTTTTTCACAAAAGAAAGAAAATTAAAAGTTTTGACTGGGTGGGGGACTTGAAGATTCTTAATTCTTTACAGTGTGCAATGCCTAATTTTTATAAATAAGTTAATTTAATATCTATACAATGTTCACACTTTCATACAGAATTAATGTTTATTTCTCCAATCTTTTTTAAATTGTTAATTTAAAAATATGGACAACTCATGTAGAAAGAATGATTCTAAAATATAAGATAGCATTAACATTTCAAAGTATTTAAAAACAATGCAAAATCTTCTCAGATATCCATAATAGCTTGTTATGACTATATACAGTTACTCAGAAACTGAAATTTAGTTCATATAATCAGTTACTGAGGACATCACCTGTTACTGTTCTCTTCATATTTCCCAATGTCCAATTGAAATTCATCTTTAAAATTAATTGCAATTTTAAAATAATTTATAGTCCATATTTCTAATTTTAAAAGCAGGTAATTAGACTGAAAACTGTCCAAATTACATGTTCTCTTCTCAGTATGATGACTGTTTTTATTTAAAGTGCTGAAGAGAAAAATAAAATGTTGCCTGTACCTGATTATATTGTTAGAAATTGAATGAAGGAATTAGAAAATGGAAGAAAATAAAAATTAGCTAAATAAACATCAGAACAACTATCGTCCCCAGAAATATTTCCAAAAACCAGCTTCTCCACATCAACTCTATTTGGCATTCACATTTCTCCTTTTTGATTTGGGAATAATATTTTTATAATATTGGAAATGCTGACAGATCTAGCATACTGCAGCTGCAACTACCATTCAAATTTTTACACTGATTATACTCTCTAATTACAACTGGGATGCAAAACAGATTTCATATTAACCTACATTAAAATGGAAGAAATGAAAACAGAGCTATTTTTTGATGTATTATATTCTTTTGGAGACTGCAGACTTTAAGACAGCATTAGCCAATTAAAAACACCAGGCTAGTTCTTGAGTAAGGATAAAAGCAAAAGGTTACTTTCACACTTGGGTGGTATATGTCAAAACAGATATTTGGCATGATGGCTACCTTTGTGGCAAATGAAATGAAAAGTTAAATAAACAATAAAAGATGACCATTTGTACAGTTCTATATTAAATAATGAAATTTTGAGAAGCCTTTTCTGTCTCCCTGGTAGGCTAATTTGAATTCAGTCTTCATTTCAGCAAACTATATTTCACTGTTTACCCTTGTATATTCATCAGGCATTTGTGTTTCTACTGCAAGTGTTCTTTCCATGGCTAACTTTATCCTTTCAGGAATGAGCCTGCTGGAGTGTGACATATACAACACCATGTAATTTAAAAATCTAATATATTCCCATATAAAGTTTGGATCCAATATTCCTTCCTTAGGACACAGTATTGTTTACAAATGAGGGAAAACAAACCACTCTTGCATTAGGTTCTGAAACTATATTCTGGGTAAAAGTAATTTGTCTTTTCTGAAAGTAATTCTGGACCTGATAGGACGATTGGATAAAGGTTTAGCACTGAATTTGAGATGAACAAATATGGGGTAGAATGATTCAATAAGACTTTTGCACTTGCTTTTTACTGTTTCAGTAACATATTGAGCTAAATTTTATCTCCATGCATTTGTTTGTACTGTTCTGTACTTAGAATGCCTATCTTTCTAAATCCCAGTATCTAGATTATATCCACTTTTTAAAGCCTAAGTGAAGTTGCAGATCTTCATTGAAATCTTTTCCGTCACATCAGTAAATAAACAAGCTTAGTTTCTTCTGAGTCTCCTATACTATTTTTACTTCTACACAATTAATTGATATTTATGAAAGAGAATTTACATTGTATTTAGAGGACAGCATGAAATTTATCTCTGCCATTTAGTAGATGATGTCATATCTTACCTTAAAAGGAAATAATAATGACACATTAGGAGATGATGAGGACAAATATTACTTAAAGCAAAAGGAAATATGTGGTAAACCAAAAAAGTCAAGCTTTTATTTTTCAAAATGTATCTTTCATTAATCATGTACTTTCCTTTTTAGAATAATGATTCTATACCTATATGCTTTCCAATATTGTTTAGATTATAAATCTCCAGAGCACAGGGGTAGAGTCATCCATATGCCCAAATATGGTTTTACATTTTGGCAATTTTTGGTACATTTATAAAAAAAGAATCTATATTTATCTATTTAGCTATCTATATACCTACCTATCTACAATCTATCTTGGAAGCAGAATGGATAAAAGGCTCAGGACATTATAGAGACTAGTATAAAGGAGAAAAAATTAAACAATTGAACTTAACGTTGATATAGGTTAAAATATTTAATATACTAAGACAGTATATCTTAAAAGTTCTCATCCAAAGAGGAAAGTTATGGGTGATGATGGATGTTAACTAAATTTATTGTGGTAATAATTTCCCCACATATGTATATATGTAATTGATATATATTTATCAAATTATGTTGTACATCTAAAACTAATATTGTGTCAAACATATCTCAATAAAACCTAAATATTTAATATGTATCAAATTGCACTGTGACAAAAAGTTCAGTAGAGCAATTAAAATTTTATTTGTTCTAAGAAAGGAAAGAGTTGAATCTACAAGCAAATATACAAATTATGTAAGGAGAAACGATAAGAATAAACTGATCCCAAGTTAGAGCAATTAACAGAGGACTTGAAAATAGCAGACAGTACATATACTCCCTTTAATTCTTCAATATATTTGAAGAATTTAGTTAACAGAGAGAAAACATCAAGAATAGCGGAAATAGGAGGTGACCTAAATATCATGAATAAACAAGTGCTGAAATTTCTTTTTATCTGCAAATAATGTCTCTACAAGTTTGCCAAAGCCTCTCCTTTCTGACCTGGAATTCTTATATTTAAAGATCACTAATTGTCTTCAGAAACTCATGGTTAAAAGTGAAGCCAATGTATATTTATAAACCACCTACTATGCAAAACAATCAAACAAAAAGTGATTGGAAGGTAAAATATCCAACATGAACAACCTGAAAGAAAGATTACAATATCCATTTCAGATAAATAAATATTGTCCTGGGCACTGTAAGAGAAAATTAAGATGAAAGAGGCTCAGTTACTACTCTGAAAGTTATAATTTGTAAACAAAATAAGAAAACAAAAAAATAATATAAGGGATATTATGCTCAACATGACAATTTTTTTTTTTTGTCTTTTTTCGGGCCGCATCTGTGGCATAAGGAGTTTTCCAGGCTAGGGGTCTAATAGGAGCTGTTGCTGCTGGCCTACACCAGAGCCCACTACACCAGTTAACCCACTGAGCGATGCCAGGGATCAAACCCACAACCTCATGGTTCCTAGTCGGATTTGTTTCCGCTGCACCACGATGGGAACTCCTCAACATGAACTTATTTTTTAAGATAGTTATTGCCTTTTATTCCCAGATGTCTTTTAAATATTCTCACTCTACCAGTCAGGCTCCAGGAGTCAGGTACAGTTTAACTTCTGTCTCTCAAATTTATTTGACTTAAGCAGGAGGAAGTTAATAAATTTTACCTGGCACTCAGAATGCAGTGGTCAGTGCATGCAGCTAGAATTGTTCAGACTTAGAGTCTCACTTTTAATATTTGGGTTTTTTGTTTTCCATTTTCCCAATTTTACTCTCACTTTCAGAAAATCGAAGTTCCTCTGCTATAGTCCCTATTTTGGTTAACTGACAGTAACTGAGTTCCTCTGGAACTTGCAACTTCTAAACAAATTCCCTAATCATGGACCATAATGTGTTCCATAGACCCTGCTAAGACCATATAAATATCTCTGATACGGCTGTCTGTCTGTTCTGTTTGAATTTCTTAATGTTTTGGGTCTTGACTTCTGAATTCCATGCTACAGTATTCATAGAGACACCCAATTTCCTTCATCTGGGTCTCCTGACATTGCCTGCTGGACTAGACATCCCAGAAATCTCTTGATATATGGTGAATATCACGTTTTTCCTACCAGATCTTCCTATAATTTACTGACTCATGCCTACTCTTACTGTGTAACTATTTTTGACTCTTGTTTCTCCATTAGACATTCCCATCTCTAATTTGGAAATGTCTATCTGTGTATGCTCAGATATATCACAGCAATATTATAAAATTAATAATGGTTATTATATTCCAAATCTTACCAGACTATGGATATATTTCCATAAGAAGTATCCTGAATTGGTAGTTCCTGCTCTGGCATATCAGGTTAAGGATCTGGCCATGTCTCTGTGGCACAGGTTCAATCCCAGGCCTGGTATGGTGGATAAAGGATCAGGTGTTGCTGTAGCTGGGAACTATCCTGGCCCAGGAACTATATTTGGATCAAAGACCTGTCAAGGAAGATAATCAGGTTAGTTTCTCCCAAGAATTTCAAATTTTTATAAGTTTGGGTTTAGGAAATCTTTGCATGATATCAGTTGTGAAAGGACTGAAAGATTCATTAAATACCTTTAAAAATCACTTCAGGCTAACATTGCTTTTATCAAATAGTTTATTTTGTATCTGAGAAAATAGATTAGAAATAATGCTTCACTGTCATTTTGACCACCTGTTTATGATCTTGAATTATATTCTTTCATGGAGCTACATATATTTTAAGTAATCAATTGGGAGGTAAGAATAAACATTTCTATTTATTAGAATAATAATCAATGCATAATGTCACTAGGAGATAATTTCTCATAGATTGTGTGTGTGTGTATGTATGTAGGTTTGTGTTAATGAGAGAGAAGGGAAAAAAA
This sequence comes from Catagonus wagneri, assembly GCA_004024745.2. Classification (NCBI taxonomy): domain Eukaryota; kingdom Metazoa; phylum Chordata; class Mammalia; order Artiodactyla; family Tayassuidae; genus Catagonus; species Catagonus wagneri. The sequence continues at coordinate 21,560,385 of PVHT021183693.1, forward strand.
GAAAATTTTATAACTCCTGGTTTACATATAACAGTCAATAGTCTCATCAATTGAAAGTTTACAAATCATCCAAATAATGACATTCCAAATGATTTTTTGAATCAATTGAATATTTCTTTAGTAATAATTAAACTATAACTAGCCATATCAATTATTTGCTCTATGTGAGTTTTGTATTAAGCGCCCTGCGCCCACTGTATCATTTACTGCTCATAACAATATCATGTGGTAGTTTTGATAACTGTCTGTATTTAAGCTAAGGAAAATGAAACTTTAAGAAATAAACAAACCCTGTGGTGGGCACAATCATACAAACAAGTACATGTTTGAGAGGGAAAGAGAAGAAAAGCTTTTGATAATTATGTGATTTATGGATGTACATTGGAATTGTCTCAGGTAAACCAAGATAAGTGATTACCTTACACATGTTATAGAAAGTAGCAGAAATAAGAGTCTGCATTAAGGAACACAAATTATTTTCCAAATACATGATTTAACTACTACATGGTGAACCAGCATGATCCAGACAGAGTAGACTTTTAAATGTTCCATGATTGGGAGTTCCCATTGTGTCTCAGTCATTATCAAACCCAACTAGTATCCATGAGGATGGGGCTTTGATCCCTGGCCTTGCTCAGTGGGCTAAGGATCCAGCATCGCCATGAGCTGTGGTGTAGGTCGCAGATGAATCTTGGATCCCACGTTGCTGTGGCTATGGCATAGGATGGAAGCTATAGCTCTAATTCGACCCTTACCCTGGGAACCTCCATATACCATGGGTGTGGGCCTAAAATGACAAAAGACAAAAAAAAAAAAGTTCCATGATTGGTTTGGCATCATGAAACAATATCCTAGTCAAATTCAACATTTCTCCTTGTCACCAACATATCTCCTTTCATTTTTACCTAACCAGTACCAAAGCCAACTCCTGCATTTCTGAAGAAGTAACACAATATTTCACTTAGTATCTTTGCAATGTTTTCCTTCTAATTCCAAAATTAAAATTTCTACCAATATTTAGACCATTCCTAATTTGATGTTCGGAGGCAAATTTCCTTTTCCAAGATACATGCCTAAGATTCATAACTGAAAATTTTAAAACATGATATTTATAGTTATTAGTAAAGCCATGAGAATATTCATATTAATCAAAATTTTGTGTATATTTTTCTCCCCCAAATAAAATCTCAAATTTTACTCATGATTGAAAGTTTACAATGTGATTCATAATATGTAAATGCATGTCATATTAATTTTTAAAATTTTGTTTCTCTTCAGAATTAGCAAATTCGAGGAGCTCCCACTGAAGTGCAATGAGTTAAGGATCCGTGTTGCCAAAGATGTGGCACAGGTCACAGCTGCAGCTCAGATTCAATTCCTGGCCAGGGAACTTCCGTATGCCACAAGTGTGGCTAAAGGAAAAAAAAAAAGGAATCAGCAAATTCTTAAACTCGAAGAAATATATTTACTCTCTAGTTTACTCTGGACATGAGACTATAAATATGTAACATAAGAAAACAAATTTTGTGAAGCCTTTTCTATTCATAAGTTAGAGAGACACTATATAGAAATAAATTTTGCTTACAAATATAAGGTTTTAATAAATATTTGATGTAAATATTAATTTCAATACCACTTTAGATTTTTCATTTAACTCTGTTTCTCATTTTAAAACCCTCTCAGTTTATTTAATTTTATCTATCCTTTAATTTACTAAACTGTGCAAGCCATACTTCTTCTATAAGAAACTTTCTATCCTGTATGTATTCATCTCATCAGTACTTTTATAAGTGAGTATCATGCAGGAAAATCACTTTGTAATATGATTTTACTTGAAAAGATGCACACTCATCCTTCTACCTTTACTCTGACAGGCATTTGAAATTGAAAGGTAATAGTAGAAGTTATTTATATGTTGTTATAACTATTTTTTTAAGAGTTTCTTCTGAATGTCACTGAACAGAAAAAACTATTTAATTCGTTCCACATGGACGATATTTAGAGTCTATATAAGGCAGAATGATAGCTGCCCATCTGCTAAATTTTCAGAAACCTTAAAAGAATCATCCTGCCTAAATAATCTGCCTCACTGTACTTCCACAGGGACTAAATTTCTGTCAATTAATGTCTCTCCTTAAGGGTGTTGCCAAGAAAATGGACTTTTAATGCATTACCTTAGAGAAGAAGCACATTGGCACAGATTTATCTTTACTGCAACTGGGCTTTGGCAAATGGCAGGATCCAGCGGTAATAAGACAGTAAATGAGTACATTTTGAGTTAGCAGTAAGCAGGAAAATAATTCTAAACTGATGATTCTTCGCCAAGGGCATAAATTCTCAGTGACCTGAGTTTTTATAAACACAGACAACCCAGTCTTACCAACAAAGGCTTTTAATAGTCAGTGAATTTGCTGTGAATCCCAAATACTCTTATTGTGCATCAGTATTAAAGCTGATGTTATTGAAGGAAGTCATTCAGTGTTGTTTTGTGCCTCAGGGAGGACCCTGAGAACTGAAGAAAGCCCCCCTCCCTACTGCCCTGCTCCTGAGGGTAGAGAAGCAGTGAAGAGAGCAGGAAGGAAATAGAAAATTTCGACTCAATCTCATGTTCATCTAAGAGTCCTGGGTTGAATATTTTCCACGTACACTCTGTGTACCTCTGTTGACACTTGCATGTTAATTCTAAGTTTCTCTGTTGGTTTTAGGGAATATTTTTCCTTTCAGAGAGTTATCTAGGACAGGACATCCAGATTATTTGTACAGAAGGTAAGTCAGTAGAGAGCCTGGTTGGATTTTTAACAATACATATCCATATAGATAACACAGTACTAAAAAAAGAGAATTTCTTTGCCTCTACGTAGAAGGTAAGGAGATCTATCTTACCAGCAATGTGGTCTCAGGAGGAACTCCCTGTAAAGTGACCACATTTGGATTTAATGACCAACACTGTTGGACCCTAGTGAAGAAAATACTGCAGTATTGCCACTGTGGGTCGTGACGAAAGGAAACCTGCAGGTCAAGATAAAAAGAAAAAGAAATCAAATGGTAGCTGCTATTGCAATAACAAGAGGAAATGAACACCTGTTCAGTCTGGAAACGTTTTTGTCTTTTCTTACTGAAGTTTCTGGTACTTTTCATAATAGTTTAAATGCAGCCCCGTTATATACCACACTCTTTTTACACATTTTGGTAATCCATACTTTTTTCCATGGAAGGTATTATTTATTTATTGTATTTTCTTCTGAAAATCTTAAATTGGCTTTGTCTTATATGCATATAAATATACATCCTTCAAACCCATATCAAAGATTTTCCTCAAATGATACTTCCTATAAGAAACCTCAAATGTACCTGAACACACTATCTTCTGCATGTCTAGACTATAAGACTTTTATTTTATGAATTAATTATTTCAACCTCTTCTTGTGTTCCTGTTTTGGACCACAATTCCAAAGCTTCCAATTATATGTTTCATATGCAATATTTATAGTGAGAATTACTTGAAAATGATCTTTTTAGTTTTAAATTTTGTTTTGGAAACTTAGAGATGTGCTCTCAAATCATTGACCACTTTAAAAAAAAAGTATAGTTAAAATGAGGAAGATTCTGAAAGAATGTATTGTCTTCTATATTAAAAATCCAACCAGTAAGTTAACTTGCTTTTTAAATCACCAGAAACATATAGCGCACTACACTCTAACCTCAATATAAAGCAAGAACTCCATTAAAAATCAATTTTTTCCAGAGTTCCCGTCGTGGTACAGTGAAAACGAATCCAACTAGGAACCATGAGGTTGCGGGTTTGATCCCTGGTCTGGCTCAGTGGGTTAAGGATCCGGTGTTGCTGTAAACTGTGGTGTAGGTCTCAGACACGACTAGGATCTGGCTCTGGCATAGGAAGGCAGCAACACCTCTGATTAAACCCCTAGCCTGGGAACCTCCATATGCCGCAGGTGTGGCCCAAAAAAGACAAAAAGCCAAAAAAAAATCAATTTTTTCCTTTTTGCTCCATCATTTCAACTTTCTCCCTAAGTCTTCAATCACCCCCTTCTCTGTCCCTATACATATGTCTTTGTCAATCTGTCACAAACACATATAGGAAAATACAAATATTCTCTTTTTTCTTTGTTTCTGTGTTTTCTTTTCTGTTTTTATTTACAAATTCCTTTCCTCCATGACATTATTCTTCGATTGACTTGTCAAGCACAGACATGAAAGTAAAATACTTTGCTGGAGAAAGAAGTTGGTTTCTGGAACCAGAGCCACTTTTCCTATAGCCATTGAAATTTGATAATAAAGAAGTGGATTTTAAAATCCTTGTTAGGATATACTTTATTTTATTCAATTATATACCCTGGGGTCTAGCAAAATTATTTATAGGTTTAACACTCAGTTTCTTAAATGAAGGAAAATGAGACGAGGGCACCTGCTGTATTATTATTATTATTTTTTTTTTTTTCTTTTTAGAGCCATACCCACAGCAAATGGAGGTTCCCAGGCTAGGGATCAAATCGGAGCTGCAGCTGCCGGCCTACGCCACAGCCACAGCAACACCAGATCCGAACCGCGTCTGCGACCTACAGCACTGCTCACGGCAACGCTGGATCATAAACCTACTGAGCAAGGCTAGGATCAAACCCGCAACCTCATGGTTCCTAGTCGGATTTGTTAACTGCAGCGCCATGACACAAACTCCTGATCCTGCTGTATTATTAAAATAACCTTCAAGAAATTCTTCTCTTTTTCTGGAAAGTGCAGTTCTCTTGTTTTTGTTAAATTGAGATGGAGAAAATCTTAAAAATTCACAAATTTTAAGTGCATTAATTAAATTAATTTTAACAAATATTGTATAATCACCCATCATGATGATGATATGGAAGATTTTCATCACTCCAAAGAGTTCTGTCATGCTATTTTGCAATAATTCTCATTCCTTCACCACTGGTCCTGCTAATATGTGATCTGCTTTCTGTCACTTTAATTTTTCAATAAACAGTATGTGGTGTTTTTATGTAGCTTCTTGAGGTGGTGGTACTGTTGTCAGTGGCAGTGCAATGTTCTATGCCTTCTGCTTAGGCATTAAATATGTGATACATATAATGTATGTGTACATGTTACCTCAGTATATATTTGATAAAAATTTTCTTTCATTTGAAAATTCAAAAACAATCCTTCAAATTTAAAAAAAAAGTGAAGAAGGAAATACAATGGATACTGCAAATTTTCTTTTAAAAATAGATAATGCAGCTTCTATGACATGTTTAAATAGTGACCAATAAAAAACTTATAACCTTAGAGAGAGTCAGAACCCATGGATATATATGTATATATATATGGGTTAGGGTGGAGGTATTTATTTTAAAGAATAAGCTCATGAGATTGCAGAGGCTAGCAAAACTAAAATTTGCAGGATAGACCAGGAGACTAGAGCTCCAAGGAAGAGTTGATATTGTAGCTTGAATCTCAAGGGAGTCAGATGACAAAATTTCCTTTTCCTCCAGAGATCAGTTTTGCTTTCTGTTAAGGTCTTCAACTGATAGGATAAGACCTAACATATTAAGGAGGGTAATCTGCTTTACTCAAAATCTACTGAGTTAAATGTTAATCTTATCCAAAAAAAAAAAGCCCGAAGAAACATCTAGAATAACATTTGACCAAATATCCAGAAACCATGGCACAGTAAAGTTGACACATAAAATTAACCACCTCAATTTGTATCAATTAAAAAATATTTAGGAGTTCCCATCATGGCTCAGCGGAAATGAGTTTGACTAGTATCCATGAGGATGCATTTTCAGTCCCTGGCCTCGCTCAGTGGGTTAAAGATCCTGCTTTGCCATGGGCTGTGGTGTAGTTTTGCAGTGGCATTGGTATGATTGTGACATAGGCCAAGAACCATAGCTCTGATTCAACCCCTAGCCTGGGAATTGCCATATGTGACAGATGCAGCCCTCAAAAACAGACAAAAAAAATTTAATACCCAACAGGACAAAGAGTAAGCTAAAAAAAAACAGCAATGAAGAAATGATAAAGCTGAAGGGAGCAATTGAAAAGATAAAAAAAATAAAAAACAATAGACCTGATTAATAAGTCTGAATAAATTGGAAATGTTTCTTACTTTTAAATTTTTTTTAAGGGCTGCACCTGTGGTCCATGGAAGTTCCTGGGGTCGAATTGGACATATAGCTGCCAGCCTATCCCACAACCACAGCAATACCAGACCCAGGCTGCATCTGTGACCTATATCACGGCTCACAGCAATGTCAGATCCTTAATCCACTGAGCAAGGCCAGGGATCAAACCCGCCTCCTCATGAATTCTAGTCAGGTTCATTACCACTGAGTCATGAGGGGAACGCTCTGGAAATGTTTTTTGAGTGCATTTACAAAATAGACAAACCACAGGTAATTATTTCAAACTATAATAATATCTGAAAAGAGTTTATACTGATATAACCCTGGTTATATTTTTAAATAAAATGCTGAGATTTTGGAAACTAGGTTTGCATTATTAACAGTTTTCTTTTCTAGCTTTATTGAGGCATTTGAAAGTCTTAAACTGTATATATTTAAGGTATGTAACCTGATGATTTGACATATGTATACTGTAAAAATAATCACCATATTCAAGCTACTTAACATACCCTTCAGCTTACTTAGTTACCATTTTCTTTTTTCTTTTTCTTTTCTTTGTGTGTGTGTGGTGGGGGATGAGAACAGTTAAGATCTACTTCCTTAGCAAATAACTGTTAACTACAGTCATATTGTTGGACATTAGATTCCTAGAATTTAACATCTTATATAATGAACTTTGTACCCCTTAATCAGTATCTCCCCATTTTCTCCTCTCACAAATCCCCCCCTGATAACCACCATTCCATTTTCTGCTTCTATGTCTTGACTCTTAGATTCCAAGTGTACTGAGATCATGCAGTATTTGTCTCTCTATTACACTTAGTATAATGTTCTCCAGGTTTATTCAAGTACTCACAAATGGCAGTATTTCCTTCATTTTTCAGGTTTAATAACATTTCATTGTATATATATACCACATTCTCTTTGTACATTCATCCATTGATAAACATTTAGTTTGTTTCCATATATTGGCTATTGTGAATAATGCTGAAAATAACTATAGGAGCACAGATCTCACTTCAAGATATTTCATTTTCTTTGAATATACACCCAGAAGACAGATTGCTCAATCATAAAGTAGTTTTATTTTTAATTTTGTGAAGAGCCTTCAGACTGGTTTCCGTATGTCTATACCAAATATCCTGATTTAAAAATGAGCAAAGGACCTAAACAGGCATTTCCTAAAAGAGACATACAAATGACAAACAGGCATATGAAAAAGTGGTCAAATTCACCAATCATCAGGAAAAATGCAAATCAAACCACAATGATATGTCACCTACACCTTTTAGAATGGCTTTTATAAGGAAGACAAAAGACAAAAACTGATAAGGATGTGGAGAAAAGGAATACCATCGTACACAGTTGCTAGGAATAGAAATTGGTACACTATTACTAATTTTTTTAAAAAGTAAAACTAGCATAATGCACAAACTGTATTATTGCAACAATAAAACTACTTCACACTTCAGATTATGGGTTATGTGTTTTAAATGCAGTTGGAAATCAAAATATTTCAACTTTTGTCATAATAATGAATATAATATGTTGGATCGAATCTATAAAACTACTTTATATGGAACAGAATATTAAGTTCATGAGTTTGTAAAATACCAAGTAACAAAAATTAAGGAAGAGTGTTATGAATAAATTTTAAGTTTGTGAAGTTTTTCATTTTTTTATTCTGTTTTAAAACTTTCAAAAAATATATGTAATGCCAATGATTTTAACATATATAAAGAAAGTCAAGTTAAAGTTATCACTAAATAATATGGTCCTTTACCACATTTGTGGATGAAGAGATGATTAGATAACTGAAAGAAAAGAATAAGTAACGACGTCAACAAGGAATCAAGTATACAAAAAGTAAGCTCTAAAAAAGCTTCAGTGCTGACTAACGTAATTTAAGGTGGCTGATATTAAATCAATATGGTTGTCACAATTCATTTTTTAAATATTGCATCACTGTCACCTAGGCACCATATGGTGTATCAAATGACAAGGTAAAAGAGTCCATCAGTATAAAAGTAAAAACTGCCACCATTAAATCAACTCCATTACAGAAGAAAGGAGAAATAAAAATATGATTTTAGTATAGCAAACCAGATGTTCTTTCATGTGTTCATGACATTAAGAACCATATAAACTTGCAATGTAATTAATTGTATCATCAGGCCTTATAGAATCTAAAATTAAGGTTGATTTAAGGAGATGTTCCCAAAATTTTGACTCGTGTTCTTTTCTTTTATTCTAAAGATCAAGTTAGTGCTGCTGATAGTCTAATAGTAAATCAGAATAGAAATCTGGCTTACAAACAATTTAAATTGAAAAACTACCCTGAGATATTTTGAAAGAAAAATCTAAAATGGACTAACCAACATTATTTTGTCTACTAAGACACTGCAGATAAATGTGCCTTGAAAAATTCCACACTAATTCTAAGATAGATCTAAATGAGTATGATTAGAAAAAGAGTTATCATTGTCAAGGTACACTTAGTTGATATCAGTATGTATAAATATTTATAATGGATTGAACTAATACAAATTGATTATAAAGTTTAAGAAGGATTTTAATACTATTTATTTTCTGAGACAAGGTATTGAAACCTGACTGATAAGTTTAAGAAAATTAAACTCAACTTCCATATAAAACCTTATTCTACCAAGAAATTATACATTTTAATGATCTAAAATTATTTGTATTGAAACACCATATTTAACAGATATATATTTGTCTTTTAGTGCTGCACCCATGGAAGTTCCCAGGCTAGGGATTGAATCGGAACTGTAGCCAGTGGCCTACGCCAGCCACAGCTATGACAGATCCAAGCCACATCTATGACCTACACCACAGCTCACTGCAACACCAGATCCTTAACCCATTGAGCGAGGCCATGGAGCAAACCTGCGTCCTCATGGATGCTAGTCAGATTCATTGCTGCTGAGCCACGATGGGAACTCCTAACCAATATTTAGTTTCAAACAAACTTTAACTTTGTTCTTGGAATGTTGTAGAAGTTGTTAGTTTTAACATACCAAGATTTTAATGTGCGTACATTGTATTTTTGGATGTAGGAAATTGCATTCATAAAATAATTGCAGCATTTATTTTTAACTTACATCAGATGATGTGGATACTACGGATAACAAAGAAAAAGAGTCTTATGCTGATTCATAAAATTAGATATTCTTATCATATGAGAAACCATTTTCAAAATAAAATTTGAACAATTTTATTTGTTTCATTTTTGTATACTTTAATACTGTGGATTAAGTTCCCACAGCCAAGTTTAAATAAAATATTTCTCTTACACTATACTTTAGAAATTAGTGAATGAACAGAACTACACATACGTATAAGATAGCCTGGTGCAATTCTACAAATCATATTTTGCTGGATGCAATAGGCCATAAAATTGAATAATGGATACTTTAACTTCTTTCACTGAGAGAAAACCTATATGAGAAGATTTAACATTCCTATGTGGAATATAAAACATTTTCTGAGTGGATTTTTTTTAATACATGCATTATTATTTTTTATTTTTTGCAATTTCTTCAAGTCTCAAAAGTTGCACTTCAGTGGACTTCACTTTAATCAACTAATATTTGAAATAAAATTATGTATTTTTTGTAAAATGCTGTAGTTGAGCATCTATGAGCACAAATTTAAAAAGTACCTCTAAAAGATATAATACTTTAAGTTTATTAAGCAAAATAATGTTTTTAAAAGGTACTAACTGTCTTTAAATAAAAAAGGAATTATGAATCCAAAACTGGCCTCTGTACTAAGAAAAATAGAGTGTGACCACTCTGTATTAATCCCACCTTCTCACCGGAGTCTCAGCAATCCAGTCTCAGCAAGCCAACCTACAGTTTCAGGTGCAAGCCGTTCCTGAGATAAAACTGATGAAGAGGGCAAATTATTAGACCCAAGCATCACCAATATTTCAGATCTATAATCTGTTAAGTAGCCCAAAGCATGCTATCTGTCAAAAGTCACACAATTCCTCTTTCACTTCTAATCTGTCAGCCAACTCTGTAAGCTAAAATTTCAAATGCATCAGAATTTGAACATCCATATCACGTTTATCTTCCCAAATCACCATCATTTCTTGCCTCCTAGCAATTCTCTTTGCTTCCACCTACAGCCCCACTAGAGTCTCTTCACCACAGAGTAACCAGCTCACCCTTATACATACAATTCATATTATTCTCATATCATACACCATGTAAACAGGGCCAAGTATCCTCTTCTGCCTTAATTAGAACAGGGCTTCTACTAAGTAAGGGAAATGACCCCAATGTTTTCCTTATACCCATATGTCATTCTTTCTGGATTTTCTATTAGGCTCTTGACTTTGACTTGCTATAAATCACTGACATTTTAAAGTTATTTTTTGTTCTCTCTATGCATCTCATTTTATGTTAATGGGAGTGCTTATTTTTTTTTCATCATTTTGAGCAGGTTTGTCCTTCATAATTATATAAATACTTTCCTAAAATTAAAACAAAAGAGATTGCTACCAGTTTATAAATGACAAAGAGGAACATTATTTAAGAAATTCATCACTCTGTAAAATGATAAAAAATTACAATTAACATAGATATGATTGACTTTATTTTTTAAATGTTTTATTTTTAACTTTAAACATACTTTTACTTAAATTAGATACAGAATGATTTAACTATTTCATTAGAAACAGTATTTGAACCAAATTATTTATTATATTTAAAATTGTACAGGTGATTTACAATATTGTATTAGTTTCACATATACAATATTTTTATAGATTATACTCCATTTAAAGTTATCACAAAATAATGGCTATATTTCCCCACGCTTTACAGTATTTCCTTGTTGCTTTCTTTAAAAAATTTTTAAAAAGTTTTATTGAAGTATAGTTGATTTATATTTTTGTGATAACTTACGCTACCATATGATCCCATAATCCCACTCCTGGGCATCTATCTAGAGAAAACCACAATTCAAAAAGATTCATGCACCCCAATGTTCATTACAGCACTATTTGTAATAATGAAGATATGTAAGAAACCTAAATGTCTGTCAGCAGAGGACTAGATAAAGATGCAGTACATATATACAATGGAATACTAGGCATAAAAAATGAAATGACTCCATTTGCAACAACATAAATGGACCTAGAGATTATCATATAAGTGGAGTAAGTCATAGTACATATATACAATGGAATATTAGTCAGGCATAAAAAATGAGATAGTGCCATTTACAAAAACATAAATGGACCTACAGATTATCATCCTAAATGAAGCAAGTCAGACAAACAATCATATGATATCACTTATATGCAGAATCTAAAAAAAAGGATACAGAAGAACTTATCTGCAAAATAGAAACAGACTCAGACTTTGAAAACAAACTTATGGTAACCAAATGGGACAGGAAGGGGAAGGAATGGATTGGAGATTTAGGACTGACGTATATACACTGTGGTATGTGGAATGACTGTCTCCTGAGGAACTGCTATATAGCACAGAGAACTCTAACCAATATTCTGTGATAATCTATATGGGAAAAGAATCTGAATAAGAATGGATGTGTGTGTGTGTGTGTGTGTGTGTAGGTATATATATAGCTTCTTTCTTTTAGCATTCTTGTGTGGCTGGTAAATTATGACGGGGTTAGGGAGTGGCCCATATTTCCGGATAAGTGCTTCCAGATGTTTGGATAGGTCATGCTGCTCAGCAGTGTTTGGAAAAGGATAAAAGATTTCTACTGCTCAAAGTAAGAGTATATTGTTTTTCCTGTCACTAAGGGAAAAATCAAAGTCTTCATTAATATAGCTTTTGGTAACCTCAACTGAATCATCCCCTTTGCTCTGCTTTCACTCCCTTCCACCACTCTGGCTTCCTTGATATTCTTTAAGCACATCAAGTCTGACACTGCTTTGAGCCTATTGTTTTTTCTGTTACCTCTGCCAGGAATGCTCTTAAGATTTCTGCATAGCTTTTCACATATCATTCAGGTCTCTACTCAAAAATCAGATTATCCAAGCAGGTTTCTGAGACTATCTTACCTCACTGCCACCTCCTGCCACACTCCATTCCCTTACACAGTTTAGGCTTTCTTAATAGCATCTATTAACTGTATTTATCTAAAAATAAACATCTCATTTTTAGTAAAGTAATGATTTTTAGTAAATTAATTTTTGTATTGAATGAATGATTAAGGCTTACATTATTTACAAGATAATCTTGACTAAGGATTACTAGCCAATATTCTCTACTTCCTGTTCTTTATCCCTCTCCAGTGTCAGCCATAGGTCTGACTTTACATGTTAAGGTTGGAAAAAAATGCTTTAACATTTGCAGAGTACAGATTCTCACAATGGGTATTCTGGATTCTTGCAATAGATTGACTATGTTATTTGGCACAATGAAGGTTTTTCCCTCTCACAAACTCCAAAACAAAAGTCAGACATGGTGGTCATTTGAAACTTCAATTTTTTTGGAGTACACACACACACCCTACTGACATATTGACATTATTTCTGTTCCTGTCACTTATATTAAATTGCTTTAAACTGTTCCCTTTTCCCAAAAGAACTCCCCTTAAGAGTATGGTATTATAAATAATTAACAGTTCTGAACTTAGAATCTTCAAAGCATAATGTTAAATGAATTGCTGTTGTAAATCTTAGACTGTTAAGAAATAGGTAGAAGTCTCTGGAATAGTTAGTATCATAAATGTTCCTGCTTCTTTTGTTACTAGGTTTATCCTGATAATAACGTTATATCTCATTACAGTTTTGATTTGAATTTCTCTAATAATTAGTGATGTTGAGAGTATTTTCATATGCTTTTTGGCAATCTGTCTATATTCTTAAGCAAAACTTATATTGAGATTTTTTTGGCCATTTAAAAAAAATTTTATTACTTATTTTTTATTTCCAATCAAGTTTTTTGTAGGAAATGCTATTATAATTTATTATTAATACTTTTTTTAGATTAGGTTGTTTGAATTTTTTAAAATATATATTGAGCTGCACGAGATATTTGTATATATTAGAGATTAATCCCTTGTTGATCACTTCTTTTGCAAAGATATTCTCCCATTCTATGGCTATCTTTTCATTTTTTTTATGGTTTCCTTTGCTCTGCATAAATTTTTAAGTTTAATTAGGTCTAATTTGTTTATTTTTGGTTTTATTTCATTAATCTAGGAGGTGGATCCAAAAGATATTGCTGTGACTTATGTCAAAGAATGTTCTGCCTATGTTTTCTTCTAAGAGTTTTATAGTATTTGGTATTACCTTTAGGTCTTTAATGCATTTGAGTTTATATTTTTCTATATGGTAAAAGAATGTTCTAATTTCATTCTTATACATGTAGCTGTCCAGTTTTCCCAGCACCACTTCTTGAAGAAGCTGTCTTTTCTTCATTGCATTTTTTTTTTCTTTTCCTTTTTAGCGCTGCACCCGTGGCATATGGAAGTTCCCAGGCTAGGGGTCCAATTGGAGCTGTAGCCACCAGCCTATGTCACAGCCATAGCCACAGCCACAGCAATGCAGGATCTGAGCCGTGTCTGCGACCTACACCACAGCTCACAGCAACACTAGATCATTAACCCACTGAGCCAGGCCAGGGAATGAACCCACAACCTCATGATTCCTAGTCAGATTTGTTAACTGCTGTGCCACAACAGGAACTCCCTTCATTGTATATTCTTACCTCCTTTGTGGTAGAGTAATTGGCCATAGGTGTCTGAGATTTTTCTGGACTTTTATCCCATTTCACTGATCTATTTTCTGCTTTTGTGCCAGTACTATGCTGTTTATATTACTATAGCTTTGTAATACAGTCCAAAACCAGGGACCTGATTCACCTGTTCCATTTTTCTTTTTTTTTTTTTTTTTCTGTCTTTTTAGGGACACACCCATGGCATACAGAAGTTCCCAGGCTAGGGGTCGAATTGGAGCTGTAATCTCTTGGCCTATGCCACAGCCACAGCAACACCAGATCTGAGCTGTATCTGTGACCTACACCACAGCTCACTAAGAATGCCAGATCCTTAACCCACTGAGCAAGGTCAGGAATGGAACCCATATCCTCATGGATACTATTCAGGTTCGTTACCACTGAGCCATGACAGGAACTCCTCCATTTTTCTTTTTAAGATTGAATTGGCTATTCAGGGTTTTTTGTGTTTTCATACAAATTTTAATTTTTTTTTGATCTAGTATTGTGAAAAATGCCATCAGTAATTTGGCAGGGAGTACACTGAATCTGTATATTGTCTTGGGTGGTATACTCATTTTGACAATATTGATTCTTCCAATCCAAGGTATATCTTTCATCTGTTTTTCTCATCTTTGATTTCCTTTACCAGTGTCTCAGTTTTCAGAGTACAGATCTTTTGCTGCTTTATGTAGGTTTTTTACTAGATATTTTATTCTCTTTGATGTGATGGTAAATAGGATTTTTTTCCTTAATCTATCTGATCTTTCACTGTTAGTGTACAGGAATGCATAATTTTTATCCTACAACTCTACCAAATTCCTTGATGAACTCTAGTAGGTTTCTAGTAGCAAGGATTTTCTACATATAGTATCATGTTATCTGCAAACAGTGATAGTTTTACTTCTTCTTTTCCAGTTTGGATTCTGTTTATTTCTTTTCCTCTCATGACTGTCATGGCTAGGATTTCCAAAATTACATTGAATAAAAGTGGTGAGAATGTGCATCCTTGTCTTTTTCCTAATCTTAGTGGAAATACTTTCACCTTTTTATCATTGAGAATGATATTAGCTGTGGGTTTGTAATAAATGGACTTTATTATGTTGAGGTAATTTCCTTCTATACCCACTTTCTATAGAATGTTTATTATAAGTGGGTGTTTGATTTTGGGGAAAGCTTTTTCAGCATCTATTGAGATGACAATACAGTTTTTATTCTTCAGTTTGTTAATGTGGTTTATCACTCATTGATTCGAGGATATTGAAGCATCCTTGCATTCTTGGGATAAATCCCACTTGATTATGGTGTATGATCCTTTTCAAGTATTACTGGGATCAGTTTGCTAATATTTCGTTGAGGATATTTGAATCTGTGTTAATCAGTGATATTGATTAACCTGTAATTTTATTTTTTTGTGTGCTATCTTTGACTGGTTTTGGTATCTGGGTGATGGCCTCAAAGAATGAGTTTGGGGGTGTTCCATCATCTGCAATTTTTTGGAAGAGTTTCAAAAGGATAGGTGTTAACTGATCATATATTTTCTAATTAGTTCTCATAAGAAAATTCCTGTGATCCAGCTCATACCATACAGCAAAAGTACCAAGGCAAGATGCCTGAAGTTAGATTTTATATCAGGCATGCTGACAATGAAGGCAGATTTCTCCACATTTAAAAGGTTTAAATTAAGAGGAAACCTATACAATTTTCAATGCACTTAGCCAATATACATGTTGCGGATTTATTTTGCTTTATCTTTTTTTGGTATCGTTCCCTTTTAAAAAAAATAGAAAAAAAGCAGGAGTTCCCGTTGTGGCTCAGTGGTTAACGAATCTGACCACGAATCACGAGGTTGTGGGTTCGATCCCCGGCCTCACTCAGTGGGTTAATGATCTGGCATTGCCGTGGGTTGTGGTGTAGGTTGCAGACATGGCTCAGATCTGGCGTTGCTTTGGCTGTGGCATAGGCTGGTGGCTACAGCTCCAATTCAACCCCTAGCCTGAGAACCTCCATATGCTGCAGGTGTGGCCCTAAAAATACCAAAAAAAAATAAATAAATAAATAATAGAGAAAAGCACATTTTGAAGAGCTGATAAAAAAAAATTGTCAAAGGAAGTCAGAAGAAAAGCTATTACTATCACATGAAGATATATAGAAAAGCTATTAAAATTACTCTGACCATATGGTGACCCTAATTTGAGTTCACTGTCTGAATTAACAAAATGAATAGAAGAGAAATATTATTCCTCTTTCTGTTATACATTTTGCACCTCAGATATGTGTATTTAGTGTTCAAGAATCCTTATTAAACTTAAAAAATTAGATGTGAAAAAGCCCAAAATCAAATAGTTTGTGAAAAGGTTTCAAAAAGTAATTGTGATATGAACAGTTGCAAATTACAAATAACCGAAAATAACTTATGCCTAGTGTGACAAGATTTCCATTTTCATTTTAATATTTACAAACTGTTTAGGAACAGTGCTTGATATCAGATAACATTTCATTAGAACTTTCTTTGACACTGGGTAGCAATATCTCTGCTACTTTTTTTTTTAAATTAATGAAATCTGAGCCTGGACAAACTATTGCCTAAGATCTCATCCTCTTAAATTACCATGGTGGTAAGAGGAGGATTTTTATAATCAAGCAAATAGGATGACCCTTTCTGTGGATACCTGTCGGTGACTTTTCACAGCCACCTCTGTCAACACCCAATGAACTCACAAAGTGGCATGGGGCAACGGTGGAATTATACATGGGCTCAGCAATGTGGATTTCTATTCACTAAGGCCAAACTGGCATGGTCACCATTGAGACTAATTCTGAGTGCAATAGAAGCCAAGACTGGTATCACACTTTTCTCCAGGATGATCAGCTAGCTAATCTAGCTGGTAACAGGTTATTAATAGGACAGATCCCATCATGGAAGGGGCAGTGCTTTGTCTTTATATAAGTGGATTCTTCTGTAGGGACACGATTTGCCTTCCTTACATGCCATGCTTCTGCCAAAACTACCATCTGTGGAGTTACAAACTGCCACATTCACCATTATACGGTTTCACTACAGTAATGCTCTGATCAAGGAACTCAGTTTACAGCAAATGAAATGTGGCAATGGGCTTATGAGCATGGAATCCATCCACTGTCTTACAATGTTCTCCACTATCCTGAAGCAGCTACTTTTTGAAAACACTCTTCTGGGTCCAGCTAGGTGGCAATACTTTGTAGGGCTGGAACAAGATTACCAGAAGACTATATATGCTCTGAATCAACACCCATATCTAATGCTGTTTCCCCATAGCCAAGATTTATGTTTCCAGTAAGAAAAAAAAAAAAAAGGTTGGAAATAAGTAGGAGCAATGCTCACTATTGCCACTAGTGACCTACCAGCAAAATTTTGCTTTCTGTGCCTTTATGTTCTTTTGGTCAAAGGTCTTTGTCCCAGAGTGGGGATGCTTCTACCACGAGACATAAAAATGATTGCATTGAACTAGACATTAAGATTGCTGCATGGCCACTTTAGGCTCCTCATGCCTCTGAATCAGCAGGCAAAGAAAGAAGTTATGGTACTGACTGCTGTAAGTGATCCTAAATACCAAGGGAAAGTTGGAGTACTATTCCACAATGGAGGTTAAGGAAGAGTGTGCCTGGAATACAAGAGATCCCTTAGAGTGTCTTTTAATTCTATCATGGCCTATGATTAAGGTCAATGGAAAACTGCAATAACCCAGTACAAGCAGGATTATTAATACCCCAGCCTCTTCAATTTGAGTCACTTAGCATGGTAAAGAACCATGACCAGCTGAATTGCTTGCCAAAGGCAAAAAGGAATACAGAATGGGTGGTAATAGAAGGTAGTTATAAATATCAGCTATTGCCACATGCCCGGTTACAGAAAGGAGAAATGTAATTGTCATGAGTATTTCCTCTTCATTTTATTACGAATGTTTATGTGTGTGTGTCATGAGTATTTCCTCTTCTCTTTATTATGAATGTTTATGTGTGCTATATATATGTAGCAAAATAACTTCCTTTCCTCTTATTCCCTTATCATGTGATATGAGTTGACTTAATATCATAGTATTTAAGTATTGTTCATTTTAAAGTTAGGGGATATCAAGGAGAAGAGTAAATATCACTCAGGAACTGTACTTCTTCTGAGGAAGGTGTTAGTGCATTTTTAGTTGTATGCAGAGACTGTATTATGTTAGGTAGAATTATGCCCTTGATATATTTTCTATTTACAGATTAAATAAGGTTTAAAGAGATGTGTATGTGTGTCACCTTGTCCAGGGATGAACTTGTGATGGTTAATTTTACATGCTAATTTGACTGGGCCACAGAGTGTCCAGATTAACATCATTTCTGGTGTGTTTGTGAGGGTCTTTTCAGATGGGATTAGCATTTAATTGAGAACAATCAGAAAAGTAGATTGCCCTCATGAATGTGGGTGGACATCATCCAATCTGTTGAGAGCATAAATAGAATAAAAAGCAGAGGAAGAGAGGATTTGTTTCCTTTTAAAATAATTTCTAACTACTTGAACTAGAACGTAGGTCTTCTCCTGACTTTAGAAAGATTTATACCACCAGCTCCCCTTATTCTCAAATATTTGGATTTTGTGTTAATACTGTAGGTTTTCCTGGGTTTCCAACTTGCAGTCTTATGGTACTTCTTTTAGACTCCAAAAATTACTATGTTGAATACTATCTATAATAAAGAACCTAGGTTTCAAATTTATGTCATTACACATATAATACATTTTATATGGGCATTAATAACATGTGACATATTTAAAATTTCTTTTTAGTTTTAATCACCATTCCATTCATCTAAGGAAATGTCAATTTAATTGACATTATGATTACGATTGTAACATTAGCTTGTAATCATTGAATAGGTAAATGGCAGACACTCATAAATAAATTGACACTTTTAAAAAATGTTCAATGTGGGAGTTTCTCCTGTGGCACACTAAGTTAAGAACCTGATTGCAGTGAATGCAGTTGCTGTGGAGATACAGGTTCAATCCCCAACCTGGTTCATTGGGTTAACGATCCAGCATTGCCATAGCTGTGGTGTAGGTTTTAGCTGTGGCTGGGATCCAATCCCTGCCCTGGTAACATCCATATGCTAAAGGTGTGGAAAATTAAAATAAAATAAAATAAAATAAAATATAAAATAAAATCACACAATGTGAAAATTTGTTTCATAGGGAAGGGGATGTCTGTTATCCAAAAAAATGGTAAGTTCACTACATACATTGCTCTTAATGCTGAGACAATTTGAGAAATATTTCTACTTCAGTAGTAGAAATGAACAGTTTTCCAGATATAAATATCTGAGGTATACTCACTTGTCAATTAAAGCTTCTAAAAATTTTTTCAAGATTTTGTAATAATACTCTTTATAGAACTTATAATGACCACTTTAAGATATTAAAGTAGTGTTCATAGATTATAAAATACATTTTACTTTAAAAATAAAAAACACCAAGGGAAAGGTCCCAGGTGGGCAGCGGCCTATCAGCACCACGGGCCTTATGGGGACCTCCTGTGGTGAGACAACTCCCAGAAGAGGTTATTATCTGCTGGGCAGCCAGATTCGGTACACGGCTCCCCAAGAATCTATCAGATGCATGGAAAATACAGACTTGGTAAAGCTAATTTAAAATCTGGATCATGGTGAGGAGACTGG
The DNA here is from genome assembly GCA_004024745.2 of Catagonus wagneri. Classification (NCBI taxonomy): domain Eukaryota; kingdom Metazoa; phylum Chordata; class Mammalia; order Artiodactyla; family Tayassuidae; genus Catagonus; species Catagonus wagneri. The sequence goes on from PVHT021183693.1 coordinate 21,579,934, forward strand.
ATCAAGACAGTGGAATAGAAGGACTGGAGCTCAACTTCTCTCCCAAAAAACAACAAAACTACAACAAAACGCCAAACAACCATCAACCAAATGGACTGTAAACTTTCAAAAAAGATATTGTGCTCCAGAAGACAAAGAGGAGAACACATCAAGAGGTAGGAGGGGCGATTACGTGATAGAAGCAACCCCATACCTCCTGAGTGGGAAGCCCCACAGACTGGAAAGTAACTGTATCACAGAGATGCAGCTACAGGACTGAGAGTTCTGAGCCCCAGGACAAACACTCACGCCTGGGGATCTGGCACAGGGAGAAAGAGCCCCCGGAGCATCTGGCATTGAAGGCCAGTGGGGCTTGTAGGCAGGAGCTCCACAGGACTGGGGGAAACAGAGACCCCATCCTTGAAAGGCACACACAGACTTTCACGTGCACTGGGTCACAGCGCAAAGCAGTCTCCATAGGAATCTGGGTGGAACCTGACAGCAATTATTGGGGATCTCCAGGGAAAACCGGGGTGACTGTGGCTTGTTTTGGGGGAAGGGCATTGGAGGTGAAGCTCTCAGGAACATTGATTAGCCTGCATTTCTCTGGAGGCGGCCATTTCTGGGAAAATCTGTTCTCTCCCATCAGCACTGAAAAGCCCAGGCCAAACAATAATCCAGGTGGGATATGAGCCACACTCATCAGTAAACAGGTTGCCTAAAGACCCCTCAGGCACACAGCCAGACTCTAATCTCATCCAGAGACAAAACCCACCCATCAGAGGGACAGGAATCAACCCCACCAACCAGTGAGCAGGCATCACTCCCTCCCATCAGGAAGCCCACAGCAAGCCCCCAACCACATACCAACTTTAGCCACAGGGAAGGCAAACACCAGAACTCAGAGAGGCTACAACCCTATTGTCTACAAAAAGTTCATCACACCAAAAACGTATTAAAAGGAAAAGACAGAAAACTATAACCCATATAAGAGAGAAAGAGAAAAGCCCAGAAAAACAGCTCAGTGATGAGGAGATTATCAGCCTCTAAGAAAGAGACTTTAGACTGTTGATGCTGAAGATGATGCAAGGCTGTGGAAATACACTGGAGGCAAAGATTGATCATTTACAGGAAACACTGAGCAAAGAAATACAAGATGTAAAATTAAGAAGAAGAGATGCAAAATACAATAACTGAAATAAAAAATTCCTTAGAAGCAGCCAACAGTAAAATACAGGAGGCAGAAGAACAAATCAGCGAGGTGGAGGACAGATTAGTGGAAATCACTAATGCAGAAGAGAAAAGAGATAAAAGATTGAAAGGAAATGAGCAGAGTCTCAGAGAACTCTGGGATAATGTTAAACACACCAACATCCATATTATAGTGGTGCCAGAGGGAGAAGAGAGAGAGAAGGGGACAGAAAAAATATTCGAAGAGATAATAGCCAAAAACTTCCCTAATATGGGAAAGGAACCACTCAGTCAAATCCAGGATGCGCAACGAGTACCATGTAAAATAAACCCAGGGAGGAACAGCCCGAGACACATATTAATCAAAATGACCAAAATTAAAGACAAAGAGAAAATATTGAAAGGAGCTAGGGAAAAGAAACAAATGACACACAAGGGAACCCCAATAAGGTTATCAGCAGATTTTTCAGCTGAAACTCTGCAGGCCAGAAGGGAGTGGCATGATATACTTAATGTGATGAAAGGAAAAAACTTCCAACCAAGATTACTTTACCCAGCAAGGCTCTCATTCAGATTTGAAGGAGAGAGCAAAACCTTCACAGATAAGCAAAAGCTAAGAGATTTCTGCAACACTAAACCAGCTTTACAACAAATCCTAAAGGTACTTCTCTAAGCAGAAAAGAAAAGGCCATAAACAGAAACAAAAACACCACAAATGACAAGGCCCACCAATAAAGGCATATATATAGTAAAGATACTAAATCATTCATGCACACTTATGCTACCAAAATCAGAAATCATGAGAAGAGAACACAAATGCTGGTTACTGGAGAAGCACGTGCAATTAAGAAACCAACAACTTAATACAATCTCACTTATATATAGACTCCTATATCAAAACTTAAGGGTAACCACAAACCAAAACTCTACAATTGATACAAAAACAAATAAGAAAAATCAACGCAAATACAACATTAAAGAAAGCCATCCTGTGAGAGGAGACAACAAGAGAATAAGGGAAGAAAAAAAAGAGCAACAAAAACCCCAAACAGTTAATACAGTGGCAATAAAAACATATATATCAATAATTACCTTAAATATTAATGGACTGAAAGCCCCAACTAAAAGACATAGATTAGCCGAATGGATACAAAAACAAGACCCATATATATATGCTATCTTCAAGG
>PVHT021183693.1:21582390-21608071 GCA_004024745.2 Catagonus wagneri
ATCAGACAAAATAGACTTTAAAATGAAGAACATTTTAAGAGACAAGGAAGGGCACTACATAATGATCAAAGGATCAATCCAAGGAGAAGATATAACAATTTTAAATATCTATGCACCCAACATAGGATCACCACAATATATAAGGCAACTGCTAACAACCTTAAAAGGAGAAATCAACAATAACACCATCATAGTGGGGAACTTTAACACCCCACTTACAGCAATAGACAGCTCATCCAGGCAGAAAATCAATAAGGAAACACAGGCCGGGAACGAAGCATTAGATCAGATGGACTTAACAGATATTTATAGGACATTCCATCCAAAAGCAGCAGAATACACATTCTTCTCAAGTGCGGACGGAACATTCTCTAAGATTGATCACATCCTGGGTTACAAATCAAGCCTCAGTAACTTTAGGAAAATTGAAAGAATTTCAAGCATCTTCTCTGACCACAATGTTATACGACTGGAAATCAACAACAAGAAAAAAAGGCCCAAAATACAGGTACGTGGACACTAAACAACACGCTACTAAATAACCAATGGATCACTGAAGAAATCAAAAAGGAAATTAATAAATACCTAGAGCAAATGACAACAAAGACACGACACTCCAAAACCTCTGGGATGCAGAAAAAACAGTTCTGAGAGGAAAGTTTATAGCAATACAAGCCTACCTCAGGAAACAAGAAAAAGCTCAAACAAACAACCTCACTTTATTTCTAAAGCAGCGAGAGAGGGAAGACTTGACATGACCTAAAGTTAATAGAAGAAAAGAAATCATAAAGATCAGAGCAGAAATCAATGAAATAGAAACAAAGAAAACCTTAGAAAAGATCAATGAAACTAAAAGATGGTTCTTGAAATGATCAACAAAATTGATAAACCCTTAGCCAGACTTATCAAGAAAAAAAGACAGAGGACACAGATCAATAAAATTAGAAATGAAAAAGGAGAAGTAACAACAGACATCACAGAAATACAAAGGATCATAAGAGACTACTATATGCAACTATATGGCAATAAAATGGAAAACCTAGAAGAAATGGAAAAATTTTTAGAAAAGTACAATCTCCCAAAACTAAATCAAGATGAAATAGAAAATAAAAATAGACCAATCACAAGTTCTGAAATTAAAACTGTGATTAAAAAACTTCCAACAAACAAAAGTCCAGGACCAGATGGCTTCACAGGTGGATTTTATCAAACATTTAGAGAAGAGCTAACACCTATCCTTCTGAAACTCTTCCAAAAAATTGCAGAGGAAGGGACACTCCCAAACTTATTCTATGAAGCAACCATCGCCCTGATATCAAAACCAGACAAAGATATCACAAAAAAAGAAAATTACAGGCCAATATCACTGATGAAGATAGATGCAAAAATTCTCAACAAAATACTAGCAAACCGAATCCAAGAAAACATTAAAAGGACTGTATATCATGATCAAGTGGGATTTATCTCAGGGATGCAAGGATTCTTCAATGTCCTCAAATCAATCAGTGTTATACACGACATTAACAAACCGAAGAATAAAAACCATATGATCCTCTCCATAGATGCAGAAAAAGCCTTTGACAAAATACAACACCCATTTCTGATAAAAACCCTTCAGAAAGTGGGCATAGGGGGAATCTAGCTCAACATAATCAAGGCCATCTATGACAAACCCAGAGCTCACATCATTCTCAATGGTGAAAAGCTGAAAGAATTCCCACTGACATCAGGAACAAGACAGGGATGTACACTATTGCCACTACTATTCAACACAGTTTTGGAAGTCCTAGCTATAGCAATCAGAGAAGAAAAAGAAATAGAAGGAATCCAAATTGAAAAGGAAGAAGTAAAACTATCACTTTTTGTAGATGACATGATACTGTACCTAGAGAATCCTAAAGACTCTACCAGAAAACTGTTAGGGCTCACCAATGAATTTGGCAAAGTTGCAGGATACAAAATTAATACACAGAAATCAAGAGCATTTCTATATACCAACAATGAAAGATCAGAAAGAGAAATTAGGGAAGCAATCCCGTTTACCATCACATCAAAAAGAATCAAATACTTAGCAATAAACTTGCCTAAAGAGACAAAAGACCTGTACTCTGAAAATTACAGGGCGCTGATGAAAGATATCAAGGAGGACCTGAACAGATGGAAAGACATACCATGCTCTTAGATTGGAAGAATCAATATTATCAAAATGACTATACTACCCAAGAATATCTACAGATTCAATGCAATCCCTATCAAATTACCAAGGACCTTTTTCACAGAACTAGAACAAAATACTTTAAAGTTTGTTTGGAAGCACAAAAGACCCAGAATAGCCAAAGACATCCTCAAAAAGAAAAATGGAGCTGGAGGAATCAGGCTCCCTGACTTCAGGCTCTACTACAAAGCTACAATCATCAAAACCATATGGTACAGTCACAAAGACAGAAATATAGATCAGTGGAACAGGATAGAAAGCCCAGAATTAAATCCATGCATCTATAGTCAACTAATCTATGACAAACGAGGCAAGAATATACATTGGACAAAAGACAGCCTCTTCAATAAGTGATGCTGGGAAAACTGGACAGCCACATGTAAAACAATGAAACTAGAACACTTCCTAACACCATACACAAAAATAAACTCAAAATGGATTAAAGACCTAGATATAAGACCAGATACTATAAAACTCTTAGAGGAAAACATAGGCCAAACACTCTCTGACATAAATGATAGCAACACCTTCTCAGATCCATGTGTCAGAGTAAGGACAATAAAAAGAGAGATAAACAAATGGGACTTAATTAAACTTCAAAGTTTCTGCACAGCAAAGGAAACCCTAAACAAAACAAAAAGACAACTCACAGAATGGGAGAAAATATTTGCAAATGAATCAACTGACAAGGGATTAATCTCCAAAATTTCAAACACCACCAACAGCTCAATACCAAAGAAACAAACAACCCCATCAAAAAATGGGCAGAGGATCTAGGCAGACAGTTCTCCAAAGCAGACATGCAGATGGCAAATAAACACATGAAAAGATGTTCAACATTGCTCCTCATTACAGAAATGCAAATCAAAACCACTATGAGGTACCACCCTACACCTGCCAGAATGGCCATCATTAAAAAGTCTACAAACAATAAGTGCTGGAGAGGGTGTGGAGAAAAAGGATCCCTATACACTGCCGGTGGGAATGCAAATTGGTGCAATCCCATGGAAAATAGTATGGGGATTCCTCAGAAAACTCAAAATAGAATTACCATTTGATCCAGCAATCCCACTCCTGGTCATCTATTCAGAGGAAACCGTGACTCGAAAAGACACATGTACTCCTGTGTTCACTGAAGCACTATATGCAATAGCCAGGTCATGGAAACAACCTAAATGCCCATCGACAGAGGAGTGGATAGGGAGGACATGGTACATACACACAATGGTATATTACTCAGCCATTAAAAGGAATGGATGACCAACATGGATGGACCTAGAAATTATCATGCGAAGTGAAACCAGTCAGACAATTAGACTGCAACACCCAATGCTACCGCTTACATGTGGAAGCTAAAAAGACACAATGAACTTCTTTGCAGAACAGACAATGACTCACAGACTTTGGAAAACCTTGGTTTTTCAAATAAGACAATCTGCAGGGGTGAGGGGATGCGCTGTGGGTTTGGGACACAAAATCTATCAAACTGACTTATGATGATTTATGTACACCTATAATTGAAATAAAATTCACTAAGTTAAAAAAAAATTAAAATATATGCTGAACAGATTCCTAAAAATGCATTTATTTATTTATTTTACTTTTTTTTTTTTTAGGGCCACACCCACATCATATGGAAGTTCCTAGGCTAGGGTCCAAACAGAGCTACAGCTTCCTGAAACAGCCACAGCCAAAACAATGTGGGATCTCAGCCACATCTGTTAACTTCAACACAGCTCATGGCAATGCTGAATCCCCAACCCACTGAGTGAGGCCAGGGATCAAACTCACATCCTCACGGATACTAGTTGGATTCGTTTCCAATGTGCCACAACGGAAACTCCTATGCTGAATAGATTTAATGTCCTCTACTAAATATTTTTTTAATGACCACCTCTGGCAAGTTTATGATTTATCAAGTATGAAGTTATTCAAGAGTATCCACATACCGTGATTAGATTATAAAACTGACACAGTTCTCTGTCACTGTTCTTCCACAACTTATATCTTTAAAAAGGCTGATATTCAGATAGAGGAATCTGCCAATTCTCATTTGTAAATTTTCTATTTATAATATGGATTTTTCTTAGTTATACACATCATCTCTACATATAATGTCTTAAAGGAATTCATATTTTATATTCTTTTAGCTAAAAAATCTGCACAGCTTAAAAAATTAATTGGATACCCTTGTACATTAAGTTAATCAATGAATTGAGGTTAGATTTTAAAAGTTTATAGGAATATAATATATGAACTTCACAAATGTGTTAGTTATTTTTTAGCCATCTTTTACAATGAGAATATAAATGCATAAAGAGATTTTTTTTCTAGATTCCTATGTTACCAATCTTAAGCAAGTGTTCGTAGTTGCAGAGTATATCAGAATTCACATTTTAGAGCATACTACTATAGTATTTTCTGGTCAATGGTATTTTTCTTCATACACATTTTTTCTGATACAGAACTTTACTCCTTTAGGAATGAAAAAAATTTATTTTTGCATGGCTTAACAGTTGGCCCTTGTGATAGTTAATTTTGTGTGTCAACTTGACTGAGGCACAGGGTATCCAGGTACTCAGTTAGACACTATTTCTTCTTCTTTTTTTTTTTTTTTGTCACGTACCTGCAGCACATGGAGGTTCCCAGGCTACGGATCGAATCAGAGCTGTAGCTGCTGGCCTACACCACAGCCACATCAATGTAGGATCTGAGCCACATCTGCAACCTACACCACAGCTCATGGCAAGGCCAGGGATGTAACCCACGTCCTCATGGATGCTAGTTCTAGTCGGCTTTGTTAACCACTAAGCCATGACAGGAACTCCATCAGTTAGACATTATTTCTTGGTATAATGTGAGAGGACGAGATCAGCACTTGAAACAGCAGGCTGAGTAAAACAGATTGCCCTCTCAACATGAGTGAATATAATCCAATCTGTTGAGGGCTTGAATTGATTGAGAATGCTGAGGAAGAGGGAATTTACTGTTTCAGCCCATCTGATAAGATGGACCATCAAGGAGTTCACATCCTGGCTCAGTGGAAATGAACCTGACTAGGAACCATGAGGACGCAGGTTCGATCCCTGGCCTCTCTCCATGGGTTAAGGATCCAGTGTTGCCATAAGCTGTGATGTAGGTCACAGATGCAGCTTGGATCTGGCATTGCTGTGGCTGTGGCTATGGCCAGCAGCTACAGCTCAGAGTAGACCCCATATGCTGCTGGTGCAGCCCTAATAGAAAAAAAAAAAAAACAAGAGAGAGAGAGAGATAGACCATCAACATCAATCTTCTCCCACCCTCAGACAAACTTAAACCATCTGGTCTCCTAATTCTCAGGCCCTTGGACTCTACTGCTGGCTTTTGTGTCTCCAGCTGAAGATGGCAGATAGAGGAATTCTCAGCCTGTGTAATCAAAGTGAGTCAATTTTTTTATTATAAATCTCTCTCTCTCTCCCATCTATATATTTATATTTATCTTCTATCGGTTTTGTTTTTTCAAGAACTCTGCCTAATAAGTAGTTAACCATTCAGTAAGGCATAAATATTGAATAAACGCATAGGTTCTATGGTCAGACTTGAATGGATTCTGCTTTTCATGGTTGCTGCTATGTGATCTTAGACAAGATACATTATCCTGTTAGTTTTGTTCATCTAAAAAATTGGGATAACATTGCTATCTCATAAGTTTTTTTATTCCTTCCAGGGGACTGAGTTAAACATTTTATAAATTATAAAACAGAAATATATGTAAACCTCACTGAAAGGCATCTGGCGTGTACAGAGTTGAATAGGTCATTGTTAAGCTTCCACATCTCATTTTTACAAAAAATTGTCTTTGGAAGCATTATCTCCCAATCTCCTTCTTCTAATCATTTTTTTAAAAATCTGTGGCTCTGTTTTCAGATGAATAGCATTCAAAGGTATAGTGAATTTTTGAAGAACTAAGTGACAATTAAATCTGCTGAAAAATATTCTCTATCAATCGTGAATGACCTATTTTCTTTATATATTAAACAATTTAGTCAAATAGTAGTAAATGCAATCATATTAAAAAATTTAGCTGATAATGAATAATAAATGCAATTATAGTACATAGATATATGTAATAGAACCTTTCCATTGGTATTAATGTTCAAAAACATTGATCAAGTATAGGTAAATAATCATTATGTTCAAGGTTCTACTCTATTGTTTTAATATACTGTCTCCATCTTGAAATTTATGAAACACTGAATAACTACCATTTTCTTTGGCATGTAATTGAATTTGTTTGGGGGGTGGGGGTTAGGCCTGCACCCACAGGATAAGGAAGTTCCCAAGCTAGGGGTCCAATCGGAGCTACAGCTGCCAGCCTAGGCCACAGAAACACAGGATCCAAACTGCATCAGTGACCTACACCACAGCTCACGGCAATGCCTGACCCCCAACCCACTGAGCAAAGCCAGGGATCAAACCCACATCCTCGGAGTTCCTGTTGTGGCTCAGTGGAAACAAATCCGACTAGGAACCATGAGGTTGTGGGTTTGATCCCTAGCCTTGCTCAGGGGGTTAAGGATCTGGCATTGCTGTGAGCTGTGGTGTAGGTTGCAGATGCGGCTCGGATCCTGTGTTTCTGTGGCTGTGGCTTAGGCCAGCAGCTGTAGCTTTGACTGGACCCCTAGCCAGGGAACTCCACATGCTGCAGGTGAGGCCCTAAAATGACAAAAGACAAAAACAAAAACAAAAAAAACCCGCATCCTCATGGGTAATAGTTGGGTTCATTTCTGCTGCGCCATGACGGGAACTGCCTGAAATACATTTTGTAATGGGGTGTCATACAAATAATATGAAAGCCAAGAACAGCCTAAAAAATTAAAAAAAATAAATAGATCTACCGCACACAGGGAGTTTCTTTATATAAAGTCTTATAGAAAGACTTTTTCAGAAACTTTAAGCTTTATTCCCAGAGAGAACACCATCAAAGAGACAGTTGCCTCTTTAGAGGCGAAAATAGAAAGACTAAATTTCAATGTGTAACTATGTCTTTCCTGGGACTAGAACTTCACTCTTTTCTCTCACCATGATAAGAACATTTTAATTTCTTCAGTTTTTGCTTTGAATTCATGATGCTCTGCTAATCCCTTGAAGGTTGATCTTGATTATGAGAGTGCTGATAACAGTTCCCATGAGTAGTTTCCATTGCTGCTTTCATGAAATGTTTCAAATATTTAAAATCTATGATACTATAGAAGTACTCTTTATTATTTATATGTAACATTCCTTTTTGGATATATATAAATGTAATCAAATATTAAATGGAATATATATTATTTAGTTATAGAAATGATTGTATTAAGTGGCTGAGTTGTTAAATTTCCAAAACTGTCCCCACTATTAGTCAATTATTAATTGACATTTTTCATGGGGAAAAATGAAATGATTCTCAAATTTAAGAATTTCTGCATGAAATGTAAATCTTGTCATATTGTCAATGGTTTAGTTCTAGAAATTATCACTTAAAGATAGTTTCATATTTACATAATGACTTTTTGCACTTCAAAAACAGTACCACACCAAAACAAATCTGCTATATGAGAGTAAGTACAAACGAGGCAGTTACAACCTAATAAATATATAAGGTTATTTTGGAAAAATAATAGGTGTTTTACTATTGACTCATGTCCTAAATATATATGTGACTCATGCTTAAAGTAATGGCTTTGTTTTATTTTAGATAAAAACACGATCTCATTGAATACATGAAGCCCTCACACATTTGTAAAAAAACTGGATTATGAACTTTAGTATGAATATTTTTAGCCAACGTATTTGCCAATAAACTCTATGTAAAAAATGCAAATACCCCAAACTAGATACACCTTAGAGATTCCACAGTTTAATGTTATCTTAAATAGAATTCCCAGGAAAAAACAACGTTACAAACCTACTTAACAAATATGACCATCTAGGAGTTCCCAGCATGACGCAGCAAAAACGAATCTGACTAGGAACCATGAGGTGCGGGTTTGATCCCTGGCCTCAATCAGTGCGTTAAGGATCCAGCATTGCCATGAGCTATGGTGCAGGTCGCAGACATGGCTCAGATCTGGTGTTGCCGTGACCCTGGCGTAGGTCAGCAGCAACAGCTCTGATTAGACCCCTAGCCTGGGAACCTCCATATGCTGCAGGTGTGGACCTAAAAAAATAAAAAAGACAAAAAACAAAAACAAAACAAACAAAAAAAAACAAATATGACCATCTAAAAGGACAAAAATATTATTGAGAATCATAATAAAATAGAATCTAAACATGTGTCAGTTATGATCTAGGTCGTTTATGATAAAAATAGTTAAATATGTGTTATATTTACATGTGTTTCAACATAGAGGTGCTCTTTATTATTTTTTTTTTATTTTTTATTTATTTATTTTTTTTGCTTTTTAGGGCAGCTCTAGCAGCATATAGGGGTTCCTAGGCTAGGGGTCAAATTGGAGCTATAGTTGTTGGCCTAAAGCACAGACACAGCAATGCCAGATCTGAGCCACGTCTGAGACCTACACAACCTCTCACAGCTATGCCAGATCCTTAACCCACTGAGTGAAGCCAGGGATCAAACTTGTATCCTCATGGATCCTAGTCAGATTTGTATCCGCTGTGCCACAAAGGGAACTCCCTAGAGGGGCTCTTTATTATAATCCCTTCCTTAAGATAGCCTTTTAACCAAATATTATCTCTAGAAATGTGTGCTTATATGCATAAATGTTATTTTTAGGTTTGAACATGTTTATCTATAAAGTAAGCAAAATGAAAGTTTGACTAAACAAATATACACAAAAGGGAAATAGAATAAATTTATAAGAAGGAAAATATATATTTTAGTAAAGCATGCTGTTAATATATTTCATTGTTAATATCACTACAATGCCCATAATTGCATATAGGTTTTTTAAAATGACAAAAATGTACTGCACAAATTAAATTCATAAATTATACAATATTTTATCAGTTTTTCTTTATTGAACAAATTAAACATAAATGTTATGCAAATGTCCAAAAATTAATGTGAAACCCAGAAGGTATTTGTAGAATTTTAAAGGCTTGATTTAATATATGTTTGGACTCTATTTGTTATTACTTTATCTGCTACTTGTTAGGCTGCACCAATCTGGAGTTAATTTGTAAATCATAGGTTACTGGTCATAGATGTTGACTCCTATAAAAGATGATTCTCTATGAGAGTTTTATTTTAAGTCCTATTTTCTTTGATTTTTAGTAATTGCAGTAAGTAGTATTTATTCATACTATAAACTTATAAATATGGAAAATACTTGGCAAATATATTGAATTCTAATTGTTACAAACATAGGAGACCTCTATATACCATAAAAATGAGTTCTTTTATTTCATAATTAATGTAAATGAAGAAGCCTACCACACCAATTATAATTATGTTCTCACTGACATATTTTTGGTAAATATTTCTTTAATAAGTTTCCCTAAAATTTATTATTTACAAATTTAGAAAAACTGATACTCAAAGTTTTCATTAAATACTATACTCACATTTTTCTTTCGGAAACCAAAACTTACTCAAGTTTATTCATTGGAACACTACTAGCAATAGCAAAAGATATGACTATAAGTAGGTTGAATATGCTAGAGAAAATGTGGCATAATACTAACAATTTTTAAATCTACAGAATATGGTACATTTATAGGGGTGCACATTATTCTTTAGAATTTTCTGATTTTGACATTTTGTGTAATATATTTGGAAAACAGATTAGGAAAAATCATTCAGCCTTGGAAAGCTTCATCACTCATATTACTCTTCAAGTTTATCAATTTCTAAATTACTTTAAGAAACTCATTATTGTAGCTATTGAAAAGAGTAATGTGGTTTAACACCAGAAAGACTAGTCAGTGAACCCAGATGTAATTAAATGGCTTTGTTACATCAGCCTATAGAAAAACATTAGGAAATAAATGCACTATTATGTATGCTTAAGCAAAATAAATACACAAATGAAAATTTTTACAGATTATGTATGAAGTTTTCATATAATGTAGTGATAAATACTAGATTTTATTTATGCATAAGATATATTAGCATATTTTATATATTGTTATATTTTGAACATTAAATAAATCTACTCATTTCAAAGTTGATAAAGTTATAGTCATTTCCTGCTGTCCCAGGTATGTGAATATTATTGCACACATTTTCACTATAGGGTAAAAAGCACTCTAATTTGCTTCCCTTTTTACATTAAGGAACTTAGAGGTACCAGGATAGGCTGTGTTAGCATTTTCAGTTCCACTGTACTTTGTACAGTGATTCAATGACATTTGAGAATATGATTGAAAAACATTCAGAAGCTTTTTATTTTTCAGGGTTTCCTCTTTATGTATTTCTTTCAGAGATGCACAAGCATTGATGTTTTGATTACCTATATAATTGTATTTGACTGCTAATGAAAGGTTTTACTATCTCTGAAATCCAGAGTCCAGAATTAGATTTTGACCGCTGTCTGTGTTAAGATCTATAGTCCTAATTGTGTATGAAGATGGTAGAGTCAGCTTAGTTCAAATGCTGACTCATTCTGAGTTAAATTTTATAATTTATTTGAGTAACTATTTAACCTTTTACAATACAATTTTTAATGTCAGATTATAAATTTGAAGATAAAACTTGGGATATATACGTATATATTTTTTAAATTCTTTTAGAATGAAAGTGAGAAAAGAGGGGAAAAAAGGAAGACTCCTATGGTAAATTGTGTTCTTGTTCATGATTATTACTTCCCTTATCTGGATAGGCTTATACTTGCCTTTTCTTGCCATATATTTTTCTGTAATTTCCCACACATTTCACTTAAATTTTCTTAGATGTGACTTTTGCCAGAGTCACATGAGAAGAAGCTTTATGATTGTGTGAGTCAGCTCAGTGTCTTATGTTCTGCCACCTGTCACTGGAATAACATATCTCAGAGGCAGTGCTTTTTTAGTCTGTGTCTCAAAATGAGAAGATATAGTCTGGAGCAGAGGCACAGTCAACCTATAACCTACGTGTGACTAGAAATAAATGTTTACTATTGTAAACACACTGGAATTTTGGGGTAACACATACCACAGCATAACTCAGTAAAAGGTGAATATTGCTAATGCCCACAAGCACTGTTGCTATTTCCACTGGATGTTTCTGCTCTCATGTCACAGTTACAACTTGGGAAATATTTCCTCTTCTAGCAGGTAGCACTGCATCTTTCAGGCACCACAGACTCCTATCATCCCTTGATATCCATTAGGAAATAACATTATTTCAACAAGATTTTCTCATTTCTGAGTAAGTGCAAATAGCACACTACTTCCACTTCCACTGGGCAAGTAGTATCTGATTAACAGCATCATCATTTGCAATAAGTTTCATTAGGTCATCCAATACCAGACTCTCAACTGTAACTTCTATAACATAATTTCCATTTCATAGCCTAAATGATCTGTGAATATCCCAGTATACTAAAGCTTTATCAATTGCTTTGCACAATTGGAGACATATATAAGTTCCAGTAGAAATTCCACTGTAGGGGGGCTCCCCTATACTATCAAAAAGCAATTCTTAGACATCAGATGTGTGTTCTACAATTTAATGCAATTCTGGCACTATCTATTTGGAAATAGCATCAGATTCCAGGAGTTTGTTCTCCAAGACTACCTCACCACCACCCCTTCCGATGCTAGTTGCAAGCCTAGATTGTTACCTGTATTCTGAACTATTGGTATAAATCAGAGGTTCCCAACACCTTCTCATTGTTTTGATTTAGTTAGTAGAGTAGCTACAGAACTCAGGGAATTGCTTCCTTTTTAGATCACTGGTTTATTATAAAAGGATAAGATAAAGAATACAAATGAATATCCATATGGAAGAGATGAGAAGGGCAGGGTATGGAGAAAGGGCATGGAAATTCTATGTTTGCTCAGAGCACACTGACTCCTCAAATCTCACTGTGTTCACTATTTTAGAAGCTCTCCCTCTGAACTCAGTCCTTTTGGGGTTTTATGGAAACCTCATTACCTAGACATGATTGATTAAATTACTGGCTATTGTCTATTAATTCACCCTCCACCTCCTCTCCTGTTCCCTGAGGTAGGGGGGATGGCACTAAAAGTTTCTAATCATATGGCTGGCTTTCCTGGCAGCAAGCCCCCAAAATTTAGTTGGGACCAAAGTCTTATTAACATAACAAAAGACACTTTTATTGCTGTCATCACTCAGGGAATTCAGAGTTTCAGGAACTCTGTGCCAGAAATAGCAGTGAATACCATATACATATAATTTCCTATTATAAATCACAATATCACATGTCTTTTCCCATAGGTATTCACCTTCAGCAATTTGGTTGCATTTATTTTTATTGACACTTTCCTTATTACTTCTACTACTTCAGAGGAATTATAATTCATATCCAAATGGCAAAACATCATTCTGTGCTCAGAATTTCACTCAAATCATTGGAAGTGAGAGGTATTATAGATCATCTAAATCTGTCATCTTCCAGAGCATATAATTCCTAATTATTTCCTAAATGTTGATGAATTAAAAATTTAATACACATTTAATGGTATGGTTTTAGTCATATAAATCTACATATAGAAATGAATATTAGGAAAATTTTTAAATAATTACCCTCTTTGTTCCCAATTTTAATAATAATTATTTTTAAATAATACGTTTTAAAAAGATAGCGATACTTCATATGAATACCCTGCATCCTGACTCACCAGACATATAAAAATTCTGAGAGGAGTTATAAGTTATATTAAAACTAGGATCCTGATCACAGTACAGCTGATCTCTATGATGTCTAACATGGAATGTTCAATCTCAAGCATAAAATATTTCATAATTTATATTATCCTAATTTTTCTTTTTTGAATGAAATTATATGAAAATTCTAATGCACACATATACACAATCTGTGATATACATAATAAAATTCTGACATTTTAATACACACAATTTTCTAGTGAGGTTAATTAGTCCAATGGAATTCAGATATAAAGTAAAATGAAAATTAACTGGGTTATAATATATAAATAGGACAATTTTTGTCTTGTTTTACAATAAAGGCTTTAAAAATACAGAGGAGACTAAGAAAAAGTGAGTATAGAATACAGAACTTAATTACCCTATTTACTTAAAATAAGCTGATGAGATGTGCTTGATCTTGAAGTTACTGAGAGTAATCTATCAGCCATATATTAGTTTTTAGTGGATAAAAGGATTTAAAAATAACTACATAGACTAAGTAAAGGTTATTTTCTCACCACTGCCCCTCCACTGGGGGATGGGGGTGGGATATTTAAGCCCTTATATTTCTCTGTTCTAGATAGGCCAAGATTGATTTTAAAGATGTCTGAAATGTAGAAACAAAAATATTTTGAACCTATGCTTAGAAATAAAAATATTTTGCTATATATTACTACAAGCACCACCAACAAAAGTTTGTAAATGTGTTGATTATTTTCATTTAAAATATATCATGTAGGTAGATACTAAAATATTTTATAAGTAAATGATAGCAAATAAAATTGATCATACAGTACATATTATCACATTATGACATAAAATTTAATAAACTATATGATTTCAGATCTTATTGCTTCATTTTTAAGAGTATAAAAAGTAACCAGTTTGTAAGAGATTTTTAAAATAATCTCAATTACCTATTTGATGAATAAAGCATACTATGGATCTACAGTTACATTTAATTTTTGTTTGCTTGTTAGTTTTAATAAATACCTTTACATTCTATAGATACAGAATATGTTCTCTCCATTAATTTTGTCTTGTCATAATCTGTTACAAGTTTGATGCTTAATTTTTATACTTTAATAAATTGTTTATATTTTAATCTAATACATCGTTTATATTTTGATCACATGAATACAAGCTATGAGGATGAAAAATATTGAACATTTTACTTAGAAAAAATCTAAATTTTTCAGTGAAATGAAATAGAAGACAGTAACAAGGAACTCCCTATACTCAGCCTGTTCTTATTTTAATAAATCTTTGGTTTCTTCTCATTGTTAGAAGTGAAAGGAAATGGCATCACCTAATATGCCCCATGACTCAATAGATTTTGCAGTCATTATAGCATAACACAGTAGAAAGAATATAGCTTTATTGATAGACAAATCTGAATTTTAATTCTAACTTTACCAGTTTACTTGTGATAGGATCTTAGGTGAGATGCTTAATTTTTATGAGCCTTAGGGGCCTCATTAGTAAAATAGGGATGATCATATCTAATTCAACATACTGTGGGAATTAAATGAAAAGCAGTATGTAGAAGAGATTAGCTCTGCAAACAGTGGTAAATTGTAGTTGTTCTATTCAAATTATTATCATTATTATTACTGCTGCTATTAGAGAAGTGATGGGTGGCCCCCAAAAAGTTCTGGGGTTAGAAATTGTACCTCTTCTCTAGCCACCTCTCCACAAGGTTCAGAATTAGTTAAGAGAAATAGCAAGAAAGAGCATTTGGCTGCATATCATTAGGCCTGCAATTACCTCCTTTACTTTTTCCTTTTATCTGGTAATTGCAGCAGCCACATCATGGGAGAAATGGATTGCTCTCAAAACAGACCCCTGAAGAGTAAAAGAGAACTGGGCCCCAACTTAAAGTAGCTGACACATTATTGTTCTTCTTTACTATAGAGAGTTTAAAGTATGTGTTTAATTATGCATAGCTATAATATTTGAGTATTAAGTTCCACAGCTATCAAATTTTTATTATACAGGTGAATGATAAATATTTAAAATGAGATTTTTGTGAAATGCCATTTAATTTGCATATTGTGAGGTGGTTTAAAAATACTCTTCTAGTATATCCACCTATTAAAATAGCCATGGTCACATTTTATTCTGCTTTTCCCAGGACAACTTCTTCTGGAAAATTTCTCCTTGTTCCTTTTTTATAATGCTTATAATCTTATAAACCAATTGGAACCTTATCAGCACTTTGATCTGTGTAACTCAAATAAAAATAGCTAATACTTGTTGAGTGCTTAACATGTGCTGATATACTATTTATTTACAAATTGATTTTAAAAGCTTTGTAACATGCTATTAGTATTCTCATTTTACAGGCAAGAAAACTAAGATATAGAGATTGTTACTATAATGATTTTTACAACAAAAATGCTAAAGAAATAGCTTACCAAGAAATCTCTGAAGACAATTAAATTTAAGGAATATTTTCAGCTCCTAAAATGTGGATTCTTGCTTTTGTTAGTGTCTTCTCGTTTGTTGTCTCTTTAAACAGCTAACAACTATTTTTGGAAGGATAGAGTTCAGCTGATTAGAGAAGGTGCTAGCATGTCAGGTACACAGTACAGACTTCCTCCCTCATTTCACGGTCTTAAAACCACTTTATATAAATTAGTAATATTACCTGTTCAAAAGCAAAAAACAACTTCCCAGTTTCTCTCATATTATTATCCTTATAGATGAAATAAAAATAACAGCAATTCAAAGCAGGTTCTCATTTTTAGGTATAAAGAAAATATCTTTTATTTCTTACATCTGTGTTGTTCCTGTTTATTTCCTCCCTCTCTTTCTTCTACATTCCACCTTGGACCAATTGTTAAAACAGTGAGTGATAACGTGTTTAATACTGAGTTAATGTTAAGTGCAACAGTTATTGTAATAATGTAATTCATTAGCAAATCAAACCATTAAAGTTCTTTAATGAGTATTTATAAAATTGTATATTACTAGATATACTGAATTTATTTATACTGGCTAATTAAGGAAGACAATAAAGAAGGTAAGGGAAAGATTACAACGGGGAGTGTCTGAAAACTGAATTTGCATTGAAATATATATGTATATGCATATGCAGGAATGTAGATATTAAAAACAAAGCTCTCTCAAGCACTAATGTACTTAGAAATACACTTCACCTGTATCAAAAATGTATTAAGCAGTTTGTGGAACATAGATTGATTTGGCATATTATCACCTCAATAAGGCCAGACTGACTCTATCAACACTGGTGAAATAGATACTAACCCCAGATCAAATAGATACTGAGTCTGCCAGACATTCACTTTTTGGTCAATAAGAAATAAGAAAATGGAGAGTAAGCATAGAAATCTGAGAGGCTTTCAGGATTTGATAAGAAAAGTGCTTTGAAACACAACTTCAGTGAGGCCTTTACTGGAACTATCATGACATTGTTAATGCATTGCATGACTCCTTCTCTTCAAAACACCATCAGGTCTAATTATTCATTGTGCATGCTAACCATGCAATGACAGATTTACTTAGATATAACCCGCCTTGATGTTAATGTAATTATAGTATATCTAAGATTATAGTACATAATTTGCCCATTGTACCACCAATGAGAACTATTATATAAATTGAAGATTAGGTGGAAGAAAGAGAATGTAATGTCTGATACTATCTCTTTACAACAGGTTCCTATGCTAGTTGACAATAAACTTGGTCTTGGTCTGTGACTGGTTTTAGAACTTATTTATAAGCCAAGCTAAAAGGCCTCTGAATTCTTGCCTTATAACAGGTATACTTCTCCGCACCTCTGAGCTTCTATAACAATTTAGATGCACCAATGTGAGTTACGGATTTATTTTTCCAAGACTAGACTCTAAGCTTTTAATGAAGGGCCTGTTTCTCACCATACCTGTTGCCCACTCTGGTAACTTCCACTTTCTTCTGCACATAGAATGTGAACAATAATATGTAAATAGATTATCTACAGATAAAATTAATTTAAAGTTGAATAATAGATAATAGTGTATTTGAATTATTGACTTGAAATTAAATCACAAATAATCTTTCTCAGTTCACTCCAATTCCATTCTCTGATTATCTGTTTGTATGCTTGTAAAGATACTCAGGTGAAGTGAGGATGAAAAAGTAAGCTTTAATTTTGCACATTTTCCACCATCAACCAATGATTTACATAATGACTTTATTCTTAACTGTTCTTATTTGGAAACAAAGCAAAAAAAGAGAAATGAACAAACAAAAAACCTGACCACCGTTAGCATAATAAACTGACAATGTTTTATAAAGAAAATAATAAAATGAGGCAGTAGACAGATTTCAAATCCTCTATATGCTACCCTCCAGCTAAAGGAGAAAGTCCCTAAATGTTTGTTCTTGCAATAAATAACCTCTGCCCACTCTCTTGACCATTATTGAAGCTCATTAGGGAATATTTTTAGCTAGGCACCATATGCTGCTCTCCTTTATATTACACACTAGAGCATGCAAGCAATATATTCCATTCTGTTAAAGAATATATGAAGATTTATTGGAGCAGAATTCACAGTATCATTTGGCTTAAATGAAATTCATGAGATTTGCCAATTTGCTAATTACTTTGGGAAATATGAGGAATAAAATCCTCAGTTATTATTGTGGAGAGGTCCAATTATTCTGGCTTGAGATATTTCTCAAGCTTTTTCTTAGGAACAGGGATTTGATATTCCATTAGCATAATTGCATGCATCCTTCAAACCTCAAAGCAAACTTCGGATACACTAAAACCCTAACTGTGTCTGACTCCTCATTTAAAAAAAAAAAAATTATTCCTCAGGAAAAAAAAAACCTACAGGATCAAAAATTATGTGTCATACTGAGGATTAAGGACATTGAAAATATCTGTCCTGTGATAATGAATTTCTTCACTCTTTTAAAATGGAAACCTC
Organism: Catagonus wagneri; assembly: GCA_004024745.2. Taxonomy (NCBI): domain Eukaryota; kingdom Metazoa; phylum Chordata; class Mammalia; order Artiodactyla; family Tayassuidae; genus Catagonus; species Catagonus wagneri. The sequence continues at coordinate 21,600,335 of PVHT021183693.1, forward strand.
TGAGGAAGTGATTTTGAAATGAGAAATTAAGGCTTAGAAACAAGAGGTCATACATAGTTAACCTCTATTATCACCAACAACTCACAAACCATATTAGTCTTGAGAACAATCAGATAAAACTTAGCGAATTACATGAATATTGCATAAGAAAGCGAATATCCTTTACTAATATAAATAGAAACTGAAGTGCATTTAACACACATTTTCTTTTCTGCATTAATGCATGCTGTTTTAGATGTTTATGTGAGAGGAATCATGCTTTTTAAAATAGCAAAAATAATCACTAATTTGGCAAATTTGGAAACATTAACATCTTACAGGTAACATGTTGTGTTGTAATTTTTAACTTTCTGCTGCCTTGATGGAAATAATTCATTGAGTTTTGTTTTTAAAAATTTAAGAATACGGAAAAGACAAATTTCAAGATTTGCATTCTTTGATTTTACATTATAGATATTAATACATGTTATTTCTTAATACAACTAGCTAAAAATCCACTGGAGAATATTTTTCAAAATCATGTCAAATGATGGAATTAGTTGAAAAAAATGGTGTTAATTTTAAATAAATATCTAAATAGCACAGTAATGTGAAAAATCATATGTGACACACAGTTGAAGATGGATGTAAAATATCATTATGTATTTGAGCAAAGTAAATAATATATTTATTAGACGAATGCAAAATTAAGAATAAAATTTAGAGTTTCAGTTTTGACTCATCAGGTTAAGAACCTAACATAGTGTCTGTAACGATGCAGGTGCTACCACTGGGTTATGTGATCCTTAACCTTGCTCAGTGGGTTAAGGATCTGGCGTACCACAAGCTGCGTGCAGTCTGGCTCACAGATGTGGCTCGGATCTGGTGTTGCTGTGGTTATGGCATAGGCCGGCAGCTGTGGCTCCAATGAAACCCCTAGTTCAGAAACTTTTATATGCTGCAGGTATAGCCATAAAAAGAAAACAAATAAAATAAAATTTTAAGAAAGAGAAAAGCTGAACACGTTTAAGTAGACCAAATGTAAAAGAGCTTTTAAGTTGTGGAGAGAGAGAAAAATTCTTAAGATGGGAGAAGTGGGAATGAGATAGAAAACAGAAATTTATGTATAAAAAAAAAAGTAGACTGTACTGAACACTGTGCTTAGAGCTTTTAATGTTATTTAATCCTCATAAAAATACTTCAAAGTGCATCTCAATCTCACTATTTCACTTAAGGAAAACTGAGAATTGGACAATGTAAAGGCCCTTGTAGATCTGTTCAAAACAGTGTGGAATAAGAAAGGGATATGCTTGCTTCTGACCCAGACTGATATTATATGTAATAACCTGGAGGAAGAAATTCTTTTCAATGTCCATTGTACCTCCTTCTCTTTCAAAGAAAAATTCCCTCCTAAAAGGTAATTTTAAAAACAATAGTAAAGAATAACCAAAGTACAAATGAGTTCAGGCATTTGAGAGAGAGCCTACATGCTTTAAATGAATAAATAAACATTGATTCACTCCAGGGTACTAATGACTCAGTGTTTTGGTCCAAGTTGCTGTGTAACCAATATCAGTATCTTCTTATGAATGGAAAGTGATGCACATCACCTACATCAGGGGTTGGCAAACTATAGCCCAGGGGCCAAAGCCAATTGACTGCTTTTTTAAATAAAGTTTTACTAGAACACAATTAACCCACTGTCAATGGCTGCTTTTGCATCACGAAGACAGAGTTCACTAAGACAGAGACCCAGGGCCAACATAGATGAAGATATTTACTATCTGGCCACCTAACAAAGAAAGTCAATGGTCAATCCTGCTCTAGATGGCTACTTAGAAAGTGTAAACACTTTGGCTGTTCATTTTCTCTGTTTCCTTACCCATTAAGAGTCATCAAGCTGTCAATGTGGAAGCACGTGATCATTGCTTTCTTAAAATAATTTTTTAATCTTGGAGAATTAGCCTTGAAAGGTGAATTTAATTTTAACCCTTTTTCCCCATTTATTGTTCCTCTAGTGCAGCACACAAAACACGTTTTATAAAAATGTAGTAATCACAACAAAATTATTTTACCGACCGTAGAATCATCTCAAAGAAAAATGTGAGATAATGTAAATATTTTCCTTGAGAAATGTTCATGTATACTGCAACATAACAGAACCCCCTATCACCATAGGGTTCTGATTACACAGTGTGCATAAGATAAATTCATTTAGGCTGTATATTAGAGAACCTCCATAGAGGATAATAAATGCAAATACGTATAAAGATGGGTCCCAAATTCAGAATCCTTCCAGTGATGGAGAAGAGATAACAACTTTGGAAAGTGCTAAAAGTTAACATTAGAACTTCCTCTTCTATGTATTTTAAATTAGCATCAAAGCAAAGAAACTCAATATTCCTAGTAGTAACATCATTGCTGTGATTAATATTACAAATGGAAGAGGTGGAAGAATTTCAAGACCTTTGTTTAACCAAATTCTTTCTTTTTTTTTTTTGATTTTTAGGGCCATTCCCATTGCATATGGAAGTTCCCAGGCTAGGAGTCGAATTGGAACTATAGCTGCAGGTCTATGCCACGCCATATCCAAGCTGCAGTTGCAACCTATACCACAGCTCGCACACAGTAACACCAAATCCTTGACCCACCGAACAGGGCCAGGGATCGAACACACATCCTCATGGATAATAGCTGGATTAGTTACCACTGACTCACGAGGGGAACTCCCTAACCAAATTCTAATTGATATTCTGTTTTTGATGTTGTCCCTGAGATGCAATTTGTTGCCATTGGTGGTAGTTTCTGATATCTCCATAAAATAAATTTGTATTTTGAAATCTAAATCAACCTTTGGAGTTAGCTTTTCCTTTAACATTGAAGATCAATGGCTCAGCAACTTTTTTCATCAATATTATTATCAAAATTATCAAAATTATTACAACTAATACATATTATTACAACCAATGCATATCAATATCTGACAATGCTATTGATGAATATGCTATAAATGATCAAATTTATATCATATGATGAACATAAATGAACATAAAAGGATGCTCATAAAATGATGAATATTAGATTTTCAACTCTATGCATTCCACATACCTAGTCTTTGAAGCCAGATCAACTGGTAAGTGAATCACAATTGATCCTTACTTACTAATTCTGTGAACTGGTTGAGGTATTTAATATGTCTGGGCTTCAAATACTGTGTTGTTTAAAACACTATTGAATTACTACCACAAAAGCAATACTATAGTATTTGAAAACTTACACTGGGAATTAAGCCACAGTTATTTTCATTTATCAGTTCTGTGTATCAGGCGAGGAATTTAACGTGTCTGAATCTCATATATCTCATTTCCAAAACTGGGATGCCAATACCTAATTAATAAGAACAAGTGTGGCTTACATGACATATAAATTGTTCCTAGCACACGGTGGCCTAAAATAAACACTGAGCATAATAATCATCACTATTTTCACATCATCTTAAATGATAAAGAATTATGGAATACTGAGACAGGCACAAAAAAAATGCTAATAAGCAAGAGCTATTCAAAGTTTCCAAAATAGGAAAATAATGAGAAATAATGATTTTCTTTGGCTGAGCAGACATATATGCTCACCGTCCTTCTCCTTGTTATTGCTGTAATAGAGACTGTAGGATGGAAGAATTCGCTCTCTGCCTCCTCTACATGTGTAGACCACCATGTGTTACAGTTCTGAATGGAGGAAACTGGAAGTATGCAGCATTTATCCTTTTTCTCCCCCTATTCTGATTAAAGGAAAAGATATGCTGGTATCTTGCTTTCTCATTCGTTATTAGAATTCCAGTAGTATGCCTGGAGCTTCCACTGCCTTCTTAAGTCTATAATGTAAATATGTATAGGAAAAGATCAAGAGAATTTTTGAGAACCACGCCAAATTTTATATATTTGTGTACATTAACATATATTTGTACAGTGTTCATGTGTTTGTGATTAAGTGAATATGTTAATCATTTGCACATATGCGCACCAGAGACATGTAAAAACAAGAGTACATCCATATATACATTATTTAGAAATGTTCAATGTATGTTTGTAGATAAAAATAAGCTGAAGATTTGTGAGATTATGTTTAAGCAATAATAAATCATGCAACCAAGAACACACACAAAAAAACTTAAATGCTTATATTTGAGCTAGGATAAATAGATGACGCTATGTGCCTACACAGAATTATATACACTGGATTGTTAAAATGTTATATTTGCTAGAAGGCTGTATGGAAGGGAAAAGATGGGAGAGTATAGAAATGATGAGCTTTCTTAATATACATATTTGTATTGCTAAAAATGTGAACATGTTGAGTATTGTTATACAAATAACTCATAAGGCCTTAAGGATTATGTTAAATACCATATTAAATAAAAATATTGAGAACTTCTGAATAAAACTATATGAGAGAGTGGCAAGTATTCATTCACTAAGTCCAATTTAATTGAGTTTAGGAAATGTCCTGGAGCTTAATGACACTCAATTCAATATATCACCAGCTAGTTATGTTTTATAACTTTTGCTGCAAATATTTTGTTGTTTATTGAAAGTACCATGACAAATACTAACTTTTTAAATTAAATAGCTAAAGAATAAGACATTGATGAAGTTGTTTCCAGTTCTCTATTTAAAACTATCTTTTCCCGTCGTGGCTCAGCGGCTAATGAATCCGACAAGGAACAATGAGGTTGCGGGTTCGATCCCTAGCATTGCTCAGTGGGTTAAGGATCTGGTGCTTCTGTGAGCTGTGGTGTAGGTTAAGATGCAGCTTGGATTCCTCGTTGCTGTGGTCGTGGCGTAGGCAGGTGCCTACAGCTCCTGTTAGACCCCTAGCCTGGGAACCTCCATATGCCGCGAGTGCGGCCCTAGAAAAGGCAAAAAGACAAAAAAATAAAAAAGTAAAATAAAATTGAATTAATGGATAATTTAGCATGTAAGTTATTCAAGCATCTCTAAGGTTTTTAGATGAAGTTGATTTCAATATTTGATTCTTCCCAACTTCAGATATAACAGTAAGTTCCATTACATAAACTGACCTCCTAATTCCACTGAATTTACTACAATGCTCCTGAATGGATGTCTAAAGTATGATTGTTTGCTTTTAATATATTTTTCATCTGTGTCTACTGAAAGCAATCATTTTCTAAAAATCAGATCTTTTAAAGCTACTTTGTTGAAGTGCTTCTGAACTAAGACTAAACAATATTGAGTAATATTCTAGGAAGATATAGTTACTATTGAGAATACTTACACATTTTTAGATGTTCATGAAATAAATCTAACTTTTTAAAAAATTTGATTCAATTCTGCTATGAAAATAAAAAAGTTTTTATATAAACAAGTTACCTTTTATTTCAAATAGTTGAAGTGTTCAATATGTGCATGTAACAATCTGTTTACTTAGAGGCCATAGGATGTGTTGATAGAAAATAGAAAAGTAAGATTTTCATGGTTGAGTATTAGTGTAATGTTTAATAATGAGCTGTCAATTTTATTTTATTTATTATCATTTTTTAGGGTCACACCCTGAGCATATGGAAGTTCCCAGGCTAGGGGACAAATCAGAGCTGTAGCTGCTGGTCTATGACATAGCCACAGCAAGACCAGATCTGAGATGTGTCTGTGACCTACACCACAGCTCATGGCAATGCTGGATCTTTAACCCACTGAGTGAGGCCAGTGATCAAACTCACATACCTATGGATACTAGTTAGATTCCTTACAACTGGGCCACAATGGGAACTCTGAGCTGTCAATTTTAATTCTAAAGGTAATCTTGAACTTCAAATGATGTTTAGTTTGCAAAAGAAAGAATGTGACTAGCATTTGCTGTGGAATAAACAAACAACTGATGAACTATCCAACCATATTTTCTACAGTAGTACTGAAGATTGGTGGATATAAGAAAGACTTGATGAACTGAATTACAGAAAAGTGTTAGACTTTCCTAGTTAGATGAAAATCATGGTATCAAAAGCTAAAGAAAAACATATTTAGGATGTAGATAGGTTAAGAAGTATGTCTGCAATATGTAAGGGAACTATGTGGGTAAAAAGAAATAAAGAGACTTAAATAACTGGTTGATTAGGGAAAGTCAAAATCTAACAGCACTTTGAACAGAAGAAAATGACATTAAACTTCCAATTTTTTTATTCTTTCCAGCACAGGAATTTACAAAATAATTGGAATTCAAGGACAAGATAAAATAGAAGAATGTATTCAATCTTTCTATTATCACATGATTGCAGGGCTTGGATTCCTGGACACTTCCAGAGACTGCAGGCAGTTAAAGAGGATCAAATTACTTGCAGCCAAGGTGGGCTTCAGCAGGTGAGTTATTTTAAGCTGAAGGCAATCAACATCCAGTAGCTTCAAGAAAAATGTTTACTTCTCCCTTAAGAATTTAGGTAGCAGGCTTGTAAAGCTATAAACTTTCCTCTTAGAACTGCTTTTGCTGCATCCCAGAGGTTTTGGGGTGTTGTGTCTTTGTTGTCATTTGCTTCTAGGTATTTTTTAATTTTCTCTTTGATTTCTTCTGTGATCCATTGGTTATTTAGTAGCATGTTGTTTAGTCTCCACGTATTTGTATTTTTGGCAATTTTTTTCTTGCTGTTGATTTCCAGTCGTATAGCATTGTGGTCAGAGAAGGTGCTTGAAATGATTTTAATTTTCTTAAAGTTACTGAGGCTTTACTTGTAACCCAGGATGTGATCAATCTTAGAGAATGTTCCATGCACACTTGAGAAGAGTGTGTAATCTGTTGCTTTTGGATGGAATGTACTATAAATATCTATTAAGTCCATCTGATCTAATGCTTCATTCAGGACCTGTGTTTCCTTATTGATTTTCTGTCTGGATGACCTGTCCATTGCTGTATGTGGGGTGTTAAAGTCCCCCACTATGATGGTATTATTGTTGATTTCTCCTTTTAAGGTTGTTAGAGGAAAGTTTATAGCAATACAAGCCTACCTCGGGAAACAAGAAAAAGCTCAAATAAACAATCTAACTTTACATCTAAAGCAGCTAGAGAGGGAAGAACTGACAAGGCCTAAAGTTAGTAGAAGAAGAGAAATCATAAAGATCAGAGCAGAAATCAACAAAATAGAAACAGAAAACCGTAGAAAATATCAATGAAACCAAAAGATGGTTCTTGAAACTATCAACAAAATTGATAAACCCATAGCCAGACTTATCAAGAAAAAAAGACAGAGGACACAGATCAATAAAATTAGAAATGAAAAAGGAGAAGTAACAACAGACATCACAGAAATACAAAGGATCATAAGAGACTACCACATGCAACTATATGGCAATAAAATGGAAAACCTAGAAGAAATGGACAAATTCTTAGAAAAGTACAATCTCCCAAAACTAAATCAAGATGAAATAGAAAATATGAATAGACCAATCACAAGTTCTGAAATTGAAACTGTGATTAAAAAACTTCCAACAAACAAAAGTCCAGGACCAGATGGTTTCACAGGTGAATTCTATCAAACATTTAGAGAAGAGCTAACACCTATCCTTCTGAAACTCTTCCAAAAAATTGCAGAAGAGGGGACACTCCCAAACTCACTCTATGAGGCAACCATCACCCTGACACCAAAACCAGACAAAGATACCACAGAAAAAGAAAATTACAGGCCAATCTCACTGATGAACATAGATGCAAAAATTCTCAACAAAATATGAAACCAAATCCAACAATACATTC
>PVHT021183693.1:21608171-21704449 GCA_004024745.2 Catagonus wagneri
TTAACAAACTGAAGAATAAAAACCATATGATCCTCTCCATAGATGCAGAAAAAGCCTTTGACAAAATCCAACACCCATTTCTGATAAAAACCCTTCAGAAAGTGGGCATAGGGGGAACCAACCTCAATAAATTCAAGGCCATCTATGACAGACCCAGAGCTCACATCATCCTCAATGGTGAAAAGCTGAAAGAATTCCCGCTGAGAATAGGAACAAGACAGGGATGTCCACTCTCACAACTACTATTCAACATAGTTCTGGAAGTCCTAGCTACAGCAATCAGAGAAGAAAAAGAAATAAAAGGAACCCTAATTGGGAAAAAAGAAGTCAAACTATCACTTTTTGCAGACGACATGATACTATACCTAGAGAATCCTAAAGACTCTACCAGAAAACTATTAGAGCTCATCCATGAATTTGGCAAAGTTGCAGGATACAAAATTAATACACAGAAATCAACTGCACTTCTATATACCAACAATAAAAGATCAGAAAGAGAAATTAGAGAAGCAATCACATCAAAAAGAATCAAATACTTAGGAATAAACCTGCCAAAAGAGACAAAAGACCTGTACTCTGAAAATTATAAGGCGCTGATGAAAGAAATCAAGGATGACTTAAACAGGTGGAAAGACATACCATGTTCTTGGATTGGAAGAGTCAATATTATCAAAATGACTATACTACCCAAGGCAATCTACACATTCAATGCAATCCCTATCAAATTACCAATGACATCTTTCAAAGAACTAGAACAAAATAGTTTAAAGCTTGTTTGGAAACACAAAAAAAACCAGAATAGACAAAGACATCCTCAAAAAGAAAAATGGAGCTGGAGGATTCAGGCTCCCTGACTTCAGACTCTATTACAAAGCTACAGTCATCAAAACCATATGGTACTGTCACAAAGACAGAAATATAGATCAGTGGAACAGGGTAGAAAGCCCAGAATTAAATCCACACATCTATAGTCAACTAATCTATGATAAAGGAGCCAAGAATATACATTGGACAAAAGACAGCCTCTTCAATAAGTGGTGCTGGGAAAACTGGACAGCCACATGTAAAACAATGAAACTAGAACACTTCATAACACTATGCACAAAAATAAACTCAAAATGGATTAAAGATCTAGATATAAGACCAGATACAATAAAACTCTTAGAGGAAAACATAGGCCAAACACTCTCTGACATAAATGATAGCAACATCTTCTCAGATCCATGTGTCAGAGTAAGGACAATAAAAAGAGAAATAAACAACTGGGACTTAATTAAACTTCAAAGTTTCTGCACAGCTAAGGAAACCTTAAACAAAACCAAAAGACAACTCACAGAATGGGAAAAAATATTTGCAAATGATTCAACTGACAAGGGATTAATCTCCAAAATTTACAAACAGCTCCTACAGCTCAATACCAAAGAAACAAACAACCCCATCCAAAAATGGGCAGAGGATCTAGGCAGACAGTTCTCCAAAGAAGACATGCAGATGGCAAATAAACACATGAAAAGATGTTCAACATTGCTCCTCATTACAGAAATGCAAATCAAAACCACTATGAGGTACCACCTTACACCAGCCAGAATGGCCATCATCAAAAAGTCTACAAACAATAAGTGCTGGAGAGGGTGTGGAGAAAAAGGATCCCTATTACACTGCTGGTGGGAATGCAAATTGGTGCAACCCCTGTGGAAAACAGTATGGAGATTCCTCAGAAAACTCAAAATAGAATTACCATTTGATCCAGCAATCTCACCCCTGGGCATCTATCCAGCAGAAACCATGACTCAAAAAGACACATGTACTCCAGTGTTCATTGCAGCACTGTATGCAATAGCCAGGTCATGGAAACAACCTAAATGCCCATCAACAGAGGAGTGGATAGGGAAGATATGGTACATACACACAATGGAATGTTACTCAGCCATTAAAAGGAACGAATTACCAACATTTATAGCAACTTGGATGGACCTAGAAATTATCATGCGAAGTGAAACCTGTCAGACAATTAGACAGCAACACCCAATGCTACCGCTTACATGTGGAAACTAAAAAGACACAATGAACCTTTTTCCAGAACAGACAATGACTCATAGAATTTGGAAAACCTTGGTTTTTCAAATAAGACAATCTGGGGATGCACTGGGGGTTTGGGATACAAAATCTGTAAAATTGCCTTGTGATGATTTATGTACACCTATAATTGAAATAAAACCCATTAAGAAAAAAAAAAAGAATTTAGGTAGCAGGACTGTCTCAGAGAGAGAAAGATATTACCAAAGATAACTTTCATCTGAATGACCTACCTAATTTGCAGGACAAGCATATAATTACCAAACATTGCTTTTCTTATTGTCCTGTGAATTACTGTCCTCCCCTTTTGAGCCTTAGGCCCTTATCCCTTTTCTTATAAGGCTCAGGATGGATTATAAACTTCAAATGCTTGACTTGCCCTTGGGTTTCACATTTGAAGGGGCTCTCATACATATAAAATTAAATTTGTTTTTCTCCTGTTGATCTGTTTTATGCCAATCTAATTATTAAACCAGCCAAAGAACCTAGAAGGTTGAGAGGAAAACAAATTTTTCTCCAACAAAGCTAGACATAAAGCCAAAGCATGGAGAATTACTTCCCACTACCTTCAGACTTTAGCACTCTCAAGATCAACCTGAGAGTTAGTTTAACCAAAAGTGAATTCACTATAACCAAAGATGCAAGCCAGTCTCCAACTCGGCTGGATTCTTCCTTCTGCCAGTTACCTCAAAAATGAAAGAATTTATACTATGCAGAAAAAATAGAATTTTGCCTCAGAATCCTTTTTTTTTCTGCACTATGTCTGGAATACAATTAAAAATTCATAAGTGGGAGTTCTTGTCATGGCTCAGTGGTTAAGAAATCAGACTAGTATCCATGAGGATGTGGGTTCCATCCCTGGCCTCACTGACTGGGTTAAGGATCTGGCATTGCTATGAGTTGTGGTGTAGGTCACAGATGTGGCTTGGATCTGGTGTTGCTATGGCTGTAGCATAGGCTGGCAGCTAGCGCTCTGACTGGACCTCTAGCCTGGGAACCTCCGTATGCTGCGGGTGTGGCCCTAAAAAAAGACACACACACACACACAAAAAAAAAAACATAATGAGTATAGTACCTAAACTCAACCATCTAGTAAACTTGACCAGATAATTCAGGGAATCATGGAGCTCATACTACACTCTCATTTGGGTAGAGGAGCAAGGCAGCAGTCCTGTTCAGCCTTTTTCAGCTTGTAGAACCCATCTCCTCTTTATCCTTCAGAGCCTGAACAGTTGCCTTGCCCCCAAATACAACATAACATCAGGCCCACCTGCCCAAGCACATTTCCAGCTGACACACCCAGAAACCAAAACTGAGCTGACTTGTGGAGGTGTCTCTGACAAAACAAACCTATACAGTCAGGAAAAGAAGCCCCATTATCAAATATGCAGATACCAATGTAAGGAATCAAGGATCGCAAGAAGATAGAATTTTAGCTAGTAAAGATGAGAATTTAAACATTTGAAAGGGGCAAGTAAGAATATACCTAGTAGTTGAAGTATTAGTAGGAATTCTGAAATCATGGTTACATATATATTGCATAGACAGTTACACATATATGTGTGTGTATTTATCTTCAAGCTTTTTCCACTGAGTAGGTTTAGAACAAAGTTATATAACTTCCTGTGACGACAGCTGTTTTATGTCTATACTGTCTATTAAGTCACTAGCTACATTTGGTTATTACTTTATTTTAATTTTATTTTTTATTGGGCTCATCTCCATCATGTGGAAGTTCTCAGGCCAGAAATTGAACCCAAGCCACAGTAATGACAATGCCATATTTTTAACAACTAGGCCACCAAGAAACTCCATAAATACTTTAAATATGACTAGCATGATTGAGAAACTTACTTTTAATTGTATTTAATTATAAAGAATATTTATTTAATTAAAATAGTTACATGTTGCTAATAGCTATTATGTTTGACAGCACAGAACTAGAAGGAAAACTATACCAATGTACACAGAGAACCTAGATTTTGATTTTTACATAATAAACCAGGACTCTTTTGAGAAAATGTTGATTCTAGAGCTGTGTCAGGAACATATGAGATGAACTTGGTGAGTATCATTATAACAAAAAAGTAAAGGAGTTCTCAAAGACTGAAGAGTCATATCAAAACTATAAAAACCAGCTTGAAGGATTCTTGCTGGTCATATCTGGGGCATTTGGACATAAAAATAGTGATCATACTGAATTATCATCCATTAGATTAAAAAAAAGAATCCATGAGTCTATCAGGATTTAAGTAAATAAACACAGGGAGAAAGGAAAAAATATCTCTTTCTTTCTTCTTCTCCTTTTTTTTTTTTTTTTTTTTGCTTTTTAGGGCTGCTTCCTTTAAGGAAGTTCCCAGGCTAGGATTCGAATCAGAGTTGCATCTGCCAGCCTGTGCCACATCCACAGCAATGCAGGATCCAAGCCTTGCCTAAGACCTACACCACAGCTCACTGCAACTGCGAATCCCTAACCCACTGAGCAAGGCCAGGGATCGAACATGCATCCTCATGGATCCTAGTTGGGTTCATTAACCACTGAGCCACAAAGGAAACTCCCCAAAAAATATTTCTTAAAGTAGAACATCAACTAGTAATGATGGAAAAAGTAACGGAATTAGACAGTTATTAGTGGATCCTGAAACAAGTGAGTATTTGATGAAGAACACAGTATTTACATACTCTCAAAATAGCTCATACTTATGTAGTCTTGAAATATGTCTCAAAAATATATCAATTACCAGGAAAAATAATATTAACAGTGAAGTGACTTGGCAGACACCATCTTAAACACATGATCTAATTTTACATATGCCAAAATAGGGACAAGCCAACATTATATGTTTCTTGATATCATACTCTTAGAAGAACATAAAATCATTTATGAGTATTTCTGCCAAAAATCTGTAACTTGAATTCAATCATAAGCAATTTTCAGAGAAAACCAAACTGAAGGGCATTCTTAAAAACAAAAAAAAAAAAAGTAGTCTGTACTGTTAAAATATCAAGATCAAGAGAAAGATAATATTCCAGGTAAAATGAGACTAAAAATAAACACCAGCTAAATGTAATGCATAATCCTAGACTAGGGAAATAAATAGCCTTTAAGTACATAAATGGTAAAATTGACAAAATATGAGAATGGACTGAATTTAGATAATAGCATTGTTGCTATGATATAATTTCTAATTGTGATAATCGCTCTGTGGTCATGTAAATGACTGCCATTGTTCTAAGGAAGTACATATTGAATTATTTCAGGAGAAAGTGGCAAAGTTATCTCCAATTCACTTTCAAATGATTGGGGAAAAAAATCATAAAACATATAGGGTGAAACGTAAAGAATTGGTGAATCTGGATAAAGAATTCACTCTATGATTCTTGCAACTTTTCTGTATATTTGAAACTATAAAAAAATTAAAATCAACTATATTTCTAAATAAAAGCAAAAAAAGTGAAATTTAAATGTAAAGAATTGGTGATTCTGGATAAAGAATTCATTCTATGATCCTTGCAACTTTTCTGTGTATTTGAAACTATAAAAAATTTAAATCAACTATATTTCTAAATAAAAGCAAAAAAGTGAAATTAAAAACTATCATAATACCAAAAACTGTTAAATACTTAGAAATGCATTTAATAAAAGATCTGCTGTGTCTCCTATAAAATGTAGCAGACCCAGTATCTTAAGATGTCAGTTCACTTCAAAATAATCTATAGATATAAGTCAACCCCAGTCAAAACTGTCAGGATTTTTTTTTTTTTTGCAGAATTTGACAACACAATTTAAAAATATACATGAGAATGTAAAAGAACCTAGAATAGTTTCCAACACTTTGAAAAAGAAAATAATAGGAATAAGTGCATGATATGACTTCAGAACTTACTGGTATGCTACACTAGTTGAGACATCAGCAAAGGATTGATAAAATAAATCAAAAGAAGAGAAAAAGTACCTAGAAAACAATCAACATAGGCATAGTAAGTTGATTTTTTTTTTTTACAGAAGTACCAACACAAATAAATGGATACTGGGAAGCCATAAAATTTACCAGACATTTCCAACCCTAAAACCCCTATTGGACAAGACTAATATAGGTACTTGAGCAAGGTCAATGAAAAAAAACACATCTTCTGAACCCCACGTGGGTGCTCCTCCCCACCTTTAAGAGATAAAAATCCCTATAGGACAATAGAGAAGGTGGGCTCTTCTCCCCCCTCCCATTAGCCCTGGGAGCTTTTTGCTTTCCTTTAATAAAAACTTTGCTTGCTTGCTGCCTGTGTGTTCATGGAGTTCATTCTTCGACTGCCATGAACAAGAACCCAGATTCCAGTATCATCTTTCCAGTATCACCACTAGGTACTCACTAGGTGCCAGTAACACTCTTCCAGTTATGACAACCCAAAATAATCCAGATATTGCCAATGTCCATTGGGGCATAAAACTGTCCCCTATTGAGAACCACTGACCTACAGCAACCTCTCAACCAAGTTTGAAGAAAATAGTGTACAATAATATCACTGAGCTCAAAATTGGAGGAGGGGTATTACTAGTGTCATGGCTCTGATAAAGATTCTTTCCTTGACCAAGTCTTAGTGAGGCTACTCTGAATCCTCTTCCTAACTACACCTCAATCTTTGAACCTCTGTGTTAGCCTCTACATTATCTGATATTAGCAAAACTTTTGCTTAATCCATTTAGTCAAAATCCCTTACCTGGATATCTGATCAATACATAATCAAATTTATCATCCTCTACTTTCTCCCAAGTATCTAATCTAGAATCCTGTTATGTGGGTTTAGGTAGAAATTTTCCTTCCACTAACAACTCGAAGTGTTCTTTGGCTATAAATCCCCACTTTGTTTTGTTGTATTCAGAATTAAGCCTAATACTATTCTGAAGTCTTTTCTTCCCTATTTCAAAAGTTACTGAGTAAAACCTGTTTTTACCAGTTAATTACTGTCCAGCTCTGATTTTCTTTGACAGATCTAAAGAGAGGTTAAATCCTGTTAACTGTAGATTTCAAAGCATTGAACTAAGACTCAAAACACACTAGGATTTAGGGGATATATCATTAGTTCAATTTGAGGTACATTAAGTCTCAGATACATAAGTATATATATTCACCCTCTGTTCTTAAATTATTTGTTAAATTTATGCCATATGTCAAGCATTTAGGTAGTCATGAAACAGAATTATTAATTTAGGTATTCAGTGTAGGAACATGGGCTCTGATACATTCTTTTGATATGGATATTGATTAACATTTGTGGCTTAAGGGCTCCAGGGAGTAACAACTACACAGGCCTT
Organism: Catagonus wagneri; assembly: GCA_004024745.2. Taxonomy (NCBI): domain Eukaryota; kingdom Metazoa; phylum Chordata; class Mammalia; order Artiodactyla; family Tayassuidae; genus Catagonus; species Catagonus wagneri. Next base: position 21,615,559 of record PVHT021183693.1, read on the forward strand.
GTTTTATTATAGGAAATGCGCACTCTTCACAGACTTTGTTTACTATAGGAAATGCAAAGCTCTAGCCCACTCCTCAACTGATAGAAATGGAATGAGAAGAATGGTGACTTAATCTAAGGAAAGAGAAGGACAAAGAAACCATAAAATTTATGGAACATTTCCAACCCTAAAACCCCTATTCGACAAAGATTGATATACATAATTGAACAAGGACAATGGGAAAAAAGCCACATCTTTCTGAACCCCACGTTGGTGCCCCTCCCCACCTTTAATAGTTAAAGACCCCTATAGGACAACAGAGAGCGGGCTCTTCTCCCCTCTCCCAGCAGCCCTGGGAGCTATCTGCTTTTCTTTAATAAAGACTGCTTGCTTGCTGCCTGTGTATTAACACAGTTCATTCTTTCATTGCCATGAACAAGAACCCAGATTCTGGTTTCATCTTTCTGGTATCAGTCATCTCTTGAAGAAAAAAAAATGAACCTCACTGCTGCCCAATGGGTCAAGTAATTTCCTAGGCAACCCTTTTTAATGTTAAAAAGAGAGATACTAAAGATCACAGGGCATGAACACATTGAAGTCTGAGCAAAATAATATCAGTAAGGATAAAAAAGCCTCTATTTTGGATAATGCTTCAATATCTATTTTCCTTTAATATGAATGAGATGTTAGGGTACATAATAAGCTTCCATAAATTAAGTGCTATTTTGATTGCAATTCAGACCTGACTTACTGTTATAGGTTCATATTCTTAAAGATGATGTTAAAGAGATAAAAGAAGATTTGTGGCAACACTCGTTTTCTCTAAGGAATGAAATAATCTAATCTTTTAAAAATATTCTCATTCACCAGAAATATATATTCTTATATCGCAATCTATTGGCAAATATATGCTTATGACTTAGTTCATATTATTTTGAATTAATACCTTTTAGTGAAGAAAGAGCATAATTTATTATTATTAAAATATTTCAATTTTAAAGCAAAATAGAAGTTTTGAGATTTCTTAAATACTTTTTCAATAAAAAAACTACTGATAGATATTTATTATCTTCATAATTGATTATGAAATAATGGTTTCTTTTATTTTAGTAGGAATAAAATTTTAAGATACATAAAGATATAATTTAATTAAATTCATAATTTCTAAAAATGTAATATATATCATATATTAACATATTTTACACACCATCATTTTCTTATTATTTATATTACATATTATATGCAATATGATTAAAATATGTCTGCTTAATCAGCAGAAATTTATTTAAAGTTTTTATTAAATTATAGTTGATTTACAATCTTTCTTTAATTTCTATTGTACAGCAAAGTGACCGAAGCATATACAGTTCCCTGTGATGTACAGTAGGAGACCATTGCCCATATATTCCAATACAGTTTGTATCCACAAACCCCCAACTCTCCGTCAATCCCACTCCCTGTGTGCCTGTTGACCATCCATATGTCTTCTTCAGAGAAGTGTCTGTTTAGGTCTCATGCACTTTTATTTTTTAAATAATCTTTTTCCATTATAGCTGGTTTACAGCTTTCTATCAATTTTCCAACTGTACAGCATGGTGACCCAGTTACATATACATATATAGATTGGTCACAAGTGATTAGACATAGTTCCCAGTGCTATGCAGTAGGATCTCCTTGCTTTTCCATCCCAAAGGCAACAGTCTACAACTGTTAACCCCAGACTCCCATACCATCCCACTCCCTCCACCACCCTCTTGGCAACCACAAGTCTGTTCTCCAAGTCTGTAATTTTCTTTTCTGTAGAAAGGTTCATTTGTGCAGTATATTAGATTCCAGACATAAGTGACATCACATGGTATTTGTCTTTCTCCTTCTGACTTGCTTCACTCAGTATGAGGGTCTCTAATTCCATCCATGTTGCTGCAAATGGCTTTATTTTATTCTTTTTTATGGCTGAGTAGTATTCCATTGTGTATATATACCACATCTTCCTAATTCAATCATCTGTTGATGGACATTTGGGTTGTTTCCATGTCTTGACTATTCTGAACAGTGCTGCAATGAACATGCATGTGCAAGTGTCTTTTTCAAGGAAAGTTTTGTCCAGATATATGCCCAAGAGTGGGATTGCTAGGTCATATGGTAGTTCTATGTATAGTTTTCTAAGGTACCTCCATACTGTTTTCCATAGTGGTTGTACCAGCTTACATTCCCACCAACACTGCAGGAGGGTTCCCTTTTCTCCACACCCCCTCCAGCATTTGTTGTTTGTGGACTTACTAATGATGGTCATTCTGACTGGTGTGAGGTGGTATCTCATGGTAGTTTTGATATGCATTTCTCTAATCATCAGTGATGTTGAGCATTTTTTCATGTGCTTATTGGCCATCTGCATAGCTTCTTTGGAGAAATGTCTGTTCAGGTCTTTTGCCCATTTTTCAATTGGGTTGTTGGCTTTTTTGCTGTTGAGTTGTATAAGTTGTTTGTATATTTCAGAGATTAAGCCCTTGTTGGTTGCATCATTTGACACTAACTTCTTCCATTCTACAAGCTGTCTTTTTGTTTTCTTTTGGTTTCCTTTGCTGTGCAAAAGCTTGTCAGCTTGACTATGTCCCACTTGTTTATCTTTGCTTTTATATCTGTTGTTTTGGGAGACTGACTTGCGAAGACATTTGTAAGGTTCATTACAGAAAATGTCTTGCCAATGTTATCTTCCAGGAGTTTAATGGTGTCTTGTCTTATATTTAAGTCTTCAAGCCATTTTGAGTTTATTTTTGTGCAATCAGTGGAAATTTAAAATGCGAGTGTTAACTGTGGGTGATCTTGTAAGAATCAATCTTTAATCTAAAATCAATTGATAGATATTATTTGAATATAGTGATTTATGTGTATAATCTGAGATACACCTGGATTTTTATTATATATGAATATCATTTATGTCCTTATTTAGGCCATCATCCCCACAGGATAATTCAACTGTTATTCTGAAGAATTCACAAAATCTCTAGTTCTCTCCTAAGTAATGATTAGTAAACTTTCCCCAGAATAATCCAGTTTTGAAAAGTTGCTCCATTTTGGTTGACATCTTCTGTTACAGAGGATAAGTTGTTAGAGCCCCCTGGTTGTGTCAGAATTCATTTCACTAATGCCACTTTAACATGGTGGTGGATAATCATACCAGGTTATGATTATCAAGGTTATAATTATCCTGATCCTTGTTCATACTTGATGCTATATTTCACTAACTTTGATTCAAAGACAGATTTTAAGTAATTTTAATATCAAATTTATAATGTAGACATATGCTAAAATAATAAAGGAATACATCATTTACGGTGCTTTGTTTTATTGTACTTAGCATATATATATACATATATATACTATATATATACATATATATATTTTTTTTTACAAATTGAAGATTTGTAGCAATCTATGGTTGAACAAGTCCATGAACACCATTTTTCCAACAGCATTTGCTCACTTTGTGTTTCTATCACATTTTGGTAAGTCTTACAATATTTGAATCTTATTCATTATTACTGTATTTCATATGGTGATCTGTAATCAGTGATCTTTGAGGTTACTATTATAACTGTTTATGGTGCCACGAGCCATGTCCATATAAAACAGAGAACTTAATTGATAAATACTATGTGTTCTGACTGTCCCCCACCTACAGGTTGTTCCCCTACCTCTCTTTCACTTCTATGGCCTCCATATGCCCTGAGACTACTAATTTTGAAATTAGACTAATTAGTAATCCTGTATTGTCTTCTAGTTGTTCAAGGGAAAGGAAGAGTCCTACATCTTTCACTTTAAATCAAAAGTTAGAAAGTATACCTTTAGTGAGGAGGCATATCGAAGGCTGAGATAGGCTGAAAGCTTGGCCTGTAGAGCCAAACAGTTAGCCAAGCTGTGAATACAAAGGAAAAGTTCCTGAAGGAAACTAAAAGTGCTACTCCAGTGAACACACAAATGAAAACAAAACAGTCTTATAGGTGATACCAACAAATTTTCTGTGGTCTGGTTAGAAGGTCAAACCAGCCACAACATTACCTTAAGCCAAAACCTAATTCAGAGAAAGACCATATTCTTTGAAAGCTGAGGGAGGTGAGAAAGTTGCAGAAGAAAGAAAAGTTTAAAGTGTACAGAGTTTGGTTCATGAAGTTGAAGGAAAGAAGCCATGTCTATAGCATAAAAGTTCAAGGTGAAGCAGCAAAAGCTGATGTAAAAGCTGCAGCAAATTTTCCAGAAGATCTAGCTAAGATTATTAATGAAGGTGGCTGCACTAAACAACAGATTTCCAACACAGATGAAACAACTTTTTATTGGAAGAAGGTGCCATCCAGGACTTTCTGAGCTAGAGAGAAGTCAGTGCTTGGCTTCCAAGCTTCAAAAGACAGAATAACGCTCTTATTAGGGGTTAATGGAGCTGGTAACTTGAAATTGAAGCCAGTGTTCATTTACTATTCTGAAAATTCTAGGGCCTTTAAGAATTATGCTCAATCTATTCTGACTGTGCTCTATATTAAATAGACGAACAAAGCTTGGATGATAGTACATCTGTTTACAACATGGTTTATTGAATATTTTAAGCCCCCTGGTGAGTTCTGCTCAGAAAAAGATTTCTTTCCAAATGTGACTGCTCATTGGCAATGCATCAGATCACCCACATGCTCTGATGGAGATGTAAATGAGATTAATATTGTCATGCCTTCCGACACAACATCGATTCTGCATCCCATGGATCAAGGAGTAATTTCAACTTTCAAGTCTTATTACTTAAGAAATATATTTTGTAAGGTTATAGCTGCCAAAAATAGTAACTTTTCAGATGGATCTGGACAAAGTAAATTGAAAACTTTCTGGAAAGGATTCACCATTCTAAATATCATTAAGAATATTCATGGCTCATGGGAGGAAGTCAAAATATCACCACTTAGCAGCAGTTTGGAAGGGGTTGATTCTAAACCTCATGGATGACTTGGAAGGGTTCAAGACCTCAATGAGGGAAGTGACTGCAGATGTGGTAGAAAAAGCAAGAAAACTAGAATTACAATTGGAGCTTGAAGATGTGACTGAATTACTACAATCTCATGTTAGAACATTAACAGTGAGTAGTTGCTTCTTATGGGTGAATAAAGAAAGTGCTTTCTTGAGATGGAATCTCCTAGTGAATATTGGTGAAGACTGTTGAAAAGATAACCAAAACTTTAGACTATTACATAAGCTTCATTGATAAAGCAGTAGCAGGGATTTAGAGAATGGACTCCAATTTTGAAAGAGGTTCTACTGTGGGTAAAATACCATCTAATAGCATTGCATGATACAAATAATTTGTGAAAAAGTCAGTTGATGTGGCAAACTTCATTACTATCTTAAGAAATTGCCACAGACACCCAAAACCTTCAGCAATAACAACACTAGTCAGCAGTCATGAATACTGAGGTAAGACTCTCCATCAGCAAAGAGGTTATGACTTACTAACGATTAAGTTGAAGATTAGCATAGTTTAGCAATAAAGTACCTCTTTTTTTTTTGTCTTTTTAGGGCTGCACCAGCGGCATATGGAAGTTCGAAGGCTAAGGGTCTAATTGGAGCTATAGCCATGGGCTTATGCCACAGCCACAGCAATAAGGTATCTGAACAGTGTCTGTGACCTACACCACAGCTCATGGCAATGCTGGATGCTAGTCATATTCGTACCTGCTGAGCCACGATGGGAACTCCAGCAATAAATTATTTGTAATTAAGGTATGTACATTCTATCGTGCTCTGTACATGCAGGTCAGAAAAGAATTGCTGGATCTGAAGCAAAGTGAAGAAAGGACAAATTTATTGAGGCAGGAGATGCTGTTATCTCAGCTGGCAAACTTCCTGATAATCAGCGAGAGCCAAACATGGACACATGGTCATGTCTGTTTTTATAGCCCAAGGAGAGGTTAGGTTTCTCAATATACCTACTGACCTGTTGAGTGGTTGGGAAAAGAAGGATCTCATGATACAATTTCTGGTTGACTGGGAGTGTATGAGACCCCTAAAGGGGTAGGGTTAGGAGTGAGCCATGTGCCTTTCCTAGCAGGGGGTAGGAAGGAATAGGCCAGGTTGCTCAAGGTGGGAAAGGGTCATTACACTGAGAGAGGTAAGGTGATGATAGGGTCTTATATTCCTTATCTTGGCCAGAGGCTTTGAGTTCAATCTCCTTGAAGGGGCCTTGAAGTGCAACAGATTCTTTTTTAGACATAATGCTATTGCACAATTAATAGATTACAGCATAGTGTAGACATAAACTTTTATATGCACTGAGAAACAAAAAAAAATCTATGTAACATTTTATTGTGATATTTGCTTTTTTGCTGTGGTCTGGAACAGAACCTGCAGTATATTTGCCTGTATAATAGAGCTAATTTCTACTCTAGATTATATCCTTTAACTATGTTTATTTGTACATTTTTGACTAAAGTCATAATATCATTGTATCATCAGATAAATTCAAACAATAACCTAGACACAGATATTATATAAGAATTTTTCCTAAATAAGCCAAAGTCACCTTAAATAAATCAATCAGAACTCCTAAGACGTTTTCATATGGAGCCACCAAAGCAAAGCTCTTTGTAGAAAACAAAATTGACAGAGGTTTTGGCTAATAACTGTTAAATATTTGATGACTCTTAAAAGCCTGAGTCTCCAACTTTGGTTTATTCTTAAGTATCCAAAGCTTTTTTTGACCTTGAGTCCACATCCTTAATGGGCTCAAAACTGGTTGTTTTGTCCTTCTTTGTACTTCAGATGTTAGCTCTTCAAAGCATAAAAACACATGACATTACAATTCAGAATTTAAGAAATATAATCTCAGTATCTCACCACAAATCTTTCTCCTAATAAAAATAATTGGTATATGTGTCATCTTAGGCTTAAATAATGACTTGGCAATATATAATGGGTACTGCATGATCTTGTAAAAATACATCAGAATATAAGTATTGCAGAGTATTTTTGCTGTTTATTAAAGATTATGCTCATTAAAATCTTTATAAAGAATTTGTAATTCCTTATAATTAATTTACCCTTAAACCTAATTCCAGTTATATATTTAAATAACTACAATTAGAATGCAATGCATTATTTTTAATCTTAAATACTAGCCTGTCTTTTCTCATTTTCTTAAAATTTTCAGTCACCATTTCACTTTACAGAGAAAAGTTATTGTACATTCTCAATTTTCTTTCTGAAATTTTTATGATTTTAGGTTGTAGATGGGATGCAATGCAGAATGCCTAAAATACAATACAAAAGTCATTCCAAGAGTATCATTTCTCATCCAATCCATTATAAATTTTTTATAATCTTCTAAAATATCTAAAGATCTATGGGATTGCTTTAAACATTGGCTCTGACAACAATTTTTAAAAAGTTTGTGTGACAAGAAAAAAACTGTATAATGCATATTTGTATTCCAAAATTAAACATTGCTGATTTGTAGACAATATTTTAATATCAGGCTATATGTATATTCAAATAACATTATAATGAGTAAGGGTACAATCATGAAGATTTATAAAATATATCATATTTTTAAAATATACACCATGTGTTTTAATAGTGACCCTAAAGGAGGAAACTAGTGTTTACAATACTTCAAAGTGTCTAGCACTCAACAACCATGATTTTAAATTATATTTTTATCAGGCACAAAGTGATTTTACTTCTTACACTTTTATAAAAGGTGAGTTAAAACCTATAGTCTCAATAAATCTTTAGAATAAAAACCTCTCTTTTACCCATATGTTTTAGATAGGCAAGGACTAGGAGGTTATAAATCATAAGAGGTGATAGCTGTTGAAATAAAAATATTACATGAATCTCCTGACTTCTGGGTCAACATAACAAAGACTCCATATCCTCTCTTGCATACAAGAGAGAAACAGAATCAAAAGTAGAAATAATATCTGAAAAAAAGAAAAAGAAGTACAAATGGTAGTAGATAAAGATATAGCTACTACATGGGGAACAAAACTTGGCTACTCCAATACCAAAACATATCTCTTTGGCTTGGGGATTGTTTGGGGCTGACTGAAACAACTGAAACAAAAACAGAGGAAGAGGTTTTACCCCTCACCTTAAACACCTGAAAGAATTTGGACAAAAGGACTATTCCAGGAAGAAGTGGTATCACCACAGATAAACTAAACTGTAATATGAACTAGGTGTGGTAAGCTAGGGGGAACTTGGTAAGGCCTGTATTGATCTACTCTGTGTCCTCTGCATAACATGGCAAACATTTTTACCAAACATTTGTTTTTCCAACTTCATGTGAATTATCTTCCTCCCTTTTGTTTTTTTGTTTTTGTTTTTGTTTTTTTTTTAAGTGGCCACACCTGCGGCATATGGAAGTTCCCAGGCCAGGGGTCGAGCCACAGCCACTGAAGAAACAACGCCCAGTAGTTATGCTGTGAGCCACACGGGAAGTCCATCTTCCTCCCTTTTGAAGTCCCAGACTCCTACCAAATCTCATCTTCTTTTCTCAGATGTCACTCAGGCCTCAACTGCCTAAATTGTCCTTGGGTCTCATGTTCTTATGGAGACTTTGTATTTACATAATTAAATGTGTTTTATCTTCTGGAGTTCCCGTCGTGGCTCAGTGGTTAACGAATCCAACTAGGAAACATGAGGTTGTGAGTTCGATCCCTGGCCTTACTCAGTGGGTTAAGGATCTGGTGTTGCCATGAGCTGTGGTGTAGGTTGCAGACGCAGCTCGGATCTCGCATTGCTGTGGCTGTGGCATAGGCCGGTGGCTACTGTTCCAATTAGACCCCTAGCCTGGGAACCTCCATATACCACGATCATGGTCCTAGAAAGGCAAAAAAAAAAAAAGACCAAAAAAAAATTGTTTTATCTAATGTCAATTTAATTCTTAGACCTTACCTAAGAAATGGTAGAGAAAACGTTTGTTTCTTCCCCACACTATGTATAATTCTAGATAATTAGATAATCTCTAGCTATGATCTGTTACATATGTTCACATATTTAATTATGAATAATTTGTTATATTTAATTTAATTTAATATTTAATTATTACATATTTGCATTCTTACGGAGGTTAGAAGAATATGCCACCCCAAAATATGTCTCTTTGGCATAAGCATTATTTTGAGGTGATTATTTTAAGAAATTGCAGACACAGAAGAAGCTTAACAACAGAGTAAAAGGTATACTTTGGTGCCAGGAAAATAACTGTTACCACAGACAGCTTTTTTTTTTTGTCTTTTTAAACAACATTTTAATTTTCCAATACAATTTGGAAAAGTTACTTCCTATTTACAGTTATTAACAAAGTATTGGCTATATTCCCTGTATTGTATGATACATCCTTGAACCTATCTTATGTCCAATACTTAATAACACTCACTCCCTCTCCCTTAAAATTTTCCCACCACCCCCAACTGGTAACCACTAGTTTGTTCTCTATTTCTGTGAGTCTGCTTCTTTTTTGTTATATTCACTAGTGTGAAATAAAATTTATATTTTATGGCAAGACAGGAAAGAATTTAAAAAAACATCTGCCCTTTGACCTCCTTTCTTCCCTCACCATGCACCATGTATCTGCATTACACATCGACAAAAGCTTCCCCATTGACAGAAATACTTGCTCAACCATAAACAGCAGTATTCTCCTAGCATCAATAAGACAGCTCCTTAAAGATAACATCCCTTCTTGATCTCAGAAGGAGTCACATGGTACTTAGATCTGGATTTGTAAACTGTCAATAATATATCATTTGACCTACAGACTTCTGTCTCAAAAAACTTTAATAACTGTGTCTTGACTTCTAATGGGTGGAACAGTTCTTAAAGCTTTTTGAGATACTCTTCCTGGGTTATAATTCTCAAATTTGGCATGAATTAAATTTTCCATTTCTTTCAACTGATTAACTTTCTGTCAACATTAGTCTGTAGAATTTTTAAATTCCACTCATAAGTGATACAGTATTTGTCTTTCTCTGTCACTTAATAAAATGCCCACCAAGTCCATCCATGTTATTGCAAATGGCAGAATTTAATTCTTTTTTATGGCTGAGTAACATTCAATTGTATATGTGCTATATCTCCTTTATCTATTCATCTCATGATGGATACCTAGTTTGTTTCCATGTCTTAGCTATTGTAAATAATGCTGTAATGAACTTTGAGGTGTGATTTTCAAATTTGTGTTTTTATTTTTTCAGATATATACCCATAAGTGGATTTGCTGGGTTACATGGTAGTTCTATTTTTAATTTTAGGTAACTTTTTCGTGTTTACATGCATATTCACAAACATTTCCTTTTCTCATCTTTTGTGCCTTGCCTTTCTTCCTTTGAAACCTTAGTCCCTATTGATGCCTTTCCTTATCTTAGATGGTATATAAGCCTTGGTCCTCTGGCTGCCTTTTGAGTCTCATATCTTTTGGGGGCTCTCGTATGTACATAATTAAAATTATTTCTTTTCTTCAGTTAATATATCTTTTATCACAGGGGTTCTCAGCCAAGAACCTAGAGGGAGGAAGAAAATTATTTTTCCTCCCCTACGCTTTGGTCAAAATATGAACTATTTATTATTCAACCACCTAACAGAAGCTTTAAAGTGAGCAATAAAGTCTTGCTACTATAATTTAATTCATTCATTAAGTTAGTGTTTAATGCAGTGCCTGAGGTATTATATATGATTTAGAGAAAAAAATTAACGTAAAACTTGATTATGTTTAAGGATCTCACAATCAGTAGGAAAATTTTATATACTGACACATTAAAATATGAATTTTTGAAAGGAAATTCAAGTATAATAAATACAGAAAATAAAAATATAGAATAACATAATTTTCTGTAATTAAAATTTTATGTGGTATGTCAAATCATCTAAAATATGTCAAATCTCACAATAAATTTTTTCATGAAGTAGTATTATTTCTTAATTATTAAGTGATTCCAAAGCAGTACACACTCAGTTCTACTCCATGACTCTCTGAAAACCTTTTTGAAACATAAAAATAAAAGAACAAATGGCAAATCTTGTAAATGCAATTATAATGAAGGGAATGAAGTTATCTGCAGCAGTTTAGATGTTGCAACTAAGCTTTCAAAAACAAAGAGGAAGAAGGTTGTTTACTGATGACTGCATAGTAAAACATTTCATATAGGTTTAGTGAATGTGTACTTAACATAGGGGAGGTTCAAGTGAAAAAATACGCAATGTATTTATAATTCCTAAACAAAATGTAGGGCACTCCATCTCTACCAGAAAGAAAGAAAGAGAAAGAAAGAAACAAAGAAAGGGAAGATGAAAAAAAGGAAAGAAGAAAATGAATGAAAGAATAAATTTTCATAAAGGTAAATTTTTCAGTGTAGCAGTTAGTTCCACCAAATAAAAACCTCTTATTAATGCGTTGAAGGAATCTTATCCTGGCAATCCAAAGCCTGCCAGCTCTTCTTAATGTAAAAATTGTCTTAACAAAGTACACACTTCACACAGTATTAACCGCGACTCCAAGATTTTGAAGGAGAGCAGAATATCCTTCCCCAAACTGTGCCACGTTGGCAAGTGTATTACTTTGAACTGAATGCAATCAAGACTTAGCAACTCAGGAAAAGCTTTCCTCTCCCTTAATTGTCTAAAATAATTTAGATAGGGAGGTTGGCCCTGAAAGAGAGCTATTATCAGGGATAACTTTTTATCTGATTACTGAACGTCTGCTCTTCCTATGAATTGTCATTCTCCCCCTGGAAGTCCCAGATTGCATCACTTTTCCTCTGTTCAGGAAAAAAGATAAGTCTCAGTTGCCTGATTCCTCTCAGTCTTGCATTTTTATAGGCTCTGTATATCTATCTCACGCCAATTTAGTTATTAGACCAAAGAACCTAGGAGGGAGGAAGGGAAGATTTTTCTGCCCCAACAATATCTAGTGTAAAAGTATTACTTAAATTTGTCACAGGATAGTTGCTAGCATTAGTTCTTATTTCTTAACTATGAAAGAACAAACAATGATCATAAACATATGAACAGAACAAAATGTAAGAAAAAGGCAAAGGCAAATAATCAAAAAAAAAAAAAAAATACAGGAGTTCCCACTGTGGCGCAGTGGAAGCAAATCCGACTAGGAACCATGAGATTGCAGGTTTGATCCCTGACTTCGCTCAGTGAATTAAGAAATCAGTGTTGCCGTGAGCTGTGGTGTAGGTAGCAGATGTGGCTCAGATTCTGCATTGCTGTGGCTCTCGCCATAGGCTGGCAGCTACAGCTCTGATTAGACTCCTAGCCTGGTAAGCTCCATATGCCAGGACAGCGGCCCTTAAAAGACAAAAAGACCAAAAAAAAAAAGTGTAAGAAAAAGATTGTAAATTTAGCAACTTTAAAAAACTTCAGTAAGTATATTCAAAATATTGAGGAGATATATTTTTAAATAATAATTTTCTGCTATGAAGTGAGCAGAAAACCCTATAGGGCTCTTGGAAACTGAAAATTGTGCAAGGAAGCAATGTCGTTAAAGTTTGGGGAAAATATTTACAACTTAGAAGTGTATATCCAGGTAAAGAGCTGAGAAAATATAAAATATTTTATATCTATATATTTTATAAAACTATGAAAAACTTTGTCAAACGAAAAGTCCTCAAAATATTTTCTCCCTTTATATCCTTTCTGAAGAAGTTACTAAAGGTTACCTCTAGTAAAATGAGGGAGTAAACAAAAAAATTGGAAGGTATGAGATCCAGAAAACAGCAGAGAGAAGAACATAAACTTTCTGGAATGGGAAGATGGAATTCCCAAGGGAGTCCTGATTTAAAAACTGGACATTTTTTTTTTTAGGGCCACACCCATGGCATATGGAAGTTTCCAGGCTAGGGGTCAAATTGGAGCTGTAGCTGCTGGTCTATACCACAGCCACAGCAATAGGGGATCTGAGCCGTTTCTGCAACCCACACCCCAGCTCAGAGCAATGACAGATCCCAATGCACTGAGCGAGGCCTGGGGTAGTACCTGCATCTTTATGAATACTAGTCGAATTTGTTTCTGCTGAGCCACGCCAGGAACTCCTGGACATATTTTTTTAAAAGAATACAAATATAATATTTAACAAAAATGTAAAATTCAGGAGAAATAAATATTTTTAAATAAATTTATAACTTGGACATCAAGCTAATTATGTGACCTGACTGTAAAATTTTTAAAAGTGGAAAACATTAAAAAGAGAGAAAGAGGATTAGTTTGCTCTTGATTCTAGAAAAATTCTCCGTGTGCCCCCAGAAATCTAGATATATTATCCATAGAGAAAGAAATAAAACTTGAGAACGCTCTTTGATCCAATAATGAAAAAAATTACATAAACACATAAGATAAATGCCATTTTTTCTCTCATTATTTAGAATAAATCCAGGGGGAAAATGCAAAAGACCTGGTAGTAGGAGAAAATAGAAGTATTAATAGCTTGGCAATAATAAATGTAATAATGCAGTTTACAGAAAGTGGACCACAGCTATTAAGCAAAGATATGAGCAGAAAATGTTGGAAGTATGGGGATTCTAATACCATCATCCAACATAAGAGTTTCTTAAAAGACCAGGAAATATAAATGTATTTTTAATTATTTCTAATTGAACAAAAACTATTTTCAATATCAAATACTGAGAGACATAGAGAAATATAAATATATGCCCATCTTCCAGGCCAAAAAGTCTTTAGCTATAGTTTAGCACTGAAAATCTAAGCATATCCTGAAAGTATTGCCCCTTAATTGCCATAAACTAAATCTCCAAGGTACTTTCTGATTCTCTGTTTATCGAAATTACCCCAAACATTTACTACCCTTTAAAATTTGTTTCCCTTTTCTTTGCCAGAGTCAATATCATATGTTCCTCATTTCAAATACATCTCAAATGCAGTTATACATTCTCCCCTGCTGATATGCTGAGCCTGTGATGGCAAATGTTTCTTTATTTGGATCCTCAATTATAAGCTCAGATTCATTTTAAAATCGTCATGTGGAATAGAAATCATTTAAGTATTGATGGCCTCATTTGTCTCAGCTTTCAAACAGATTAAATAGTTCACAAAAGATTCAATAATAATGATATTTAGAATTTGAAGCTATGATGTCAAGGGTCATTAGAAAGTCCCAGGGTGATAGAAAATAACTGAATTTAAAAAAATCAAAGATTTTCTTGCTAATTTTTGTTTTTGTTCTGAACAGTTACATTATCTGGGCTGAAATAAATGGGGCATTGGAAGAATCCAACAAGATTTTGCTATCCATTATAATTTTTCATTTTCAAGAGCTCAATATATTATTTTCTTATTCACAGGAACTTAAAAAAATCACTCAAAATATCTCTATTGCTCAATAATAAACATAGAGAAGACATTATATTTATAGAAATGATGTGAGACAAAAATAAATGTAGATTTGGAAACTTTTCCCCCATAATGAATTACACATACACTCACACACACAAAAAGAAACAGGTCTCAAGAGGCTTCCAGTACCCGTTGTGAAATTTTCCATTATGAACAATTCAGCTTATAGTAAGAAACAAGGGAATTGAAATACTCAGTGGATGTTACTTTTTAAAAATAAGACTGAAACATTAAGAAATTACCTTGAAGCAAAGCTGTCATTTAAGAGCATGAAAAACTATAGAACTGTACAAAACAAAGAATGAGTCCTAATATAAATTTTAAGTTTTAGGTTATAATAATGTATCATTATTTGTTCATCAGTTGTAACACACGTAGAGCACTAATGCAAGATATAAATACTAGGAAACTATGTGCAGGGAGGAGACTGGGTATATGGGACCTCTCTGTACTCTTTGCTCGATTTTTCTGTGTAACAGAAATTCCACTTAAAAATTTTACTTAATTTAAAAAATGTTAAAAATGATTTTCTAAAATAATCACACTAGTGATTAGCTTTGAGATTATTCTAATTGGAAAATATTAAATTCCTCGTCTTGTAAGACACTCAAATAAATTTAAACGTGTTTCATTTCAGAGTTAGGAGATAGGATATCCAGATTAATTTAAATAGGTTCTAAGGTTGCATAGCTTCCAGGTAATGAAAAGATAAAGGAGTTGAACCAAGTCTTATGCTCCATTTGTTATAAAAACACTTTATTATTATTTACTATTTAAAAATAGTTTAAGGAAATATAAATATCTGCCATACTCAAATTGAGTCCAACCATTGGCTCCTTCTGTGGGTGGGAACCTACAAAGAGAGAGACTAGGAATTTCATAATAGAAACTGATTTTTTCCTTATCTGATTTCTATTAAATTAAATTTTCTTCCCTCCATACTACTACTACATTATACCACTAAATTTTGTATCAAAGTCATAATTTTTATTACTCAGTTGAGTAACCTTATTATTAGCATTATTTGCAAACAATGTAGATTATTTAAGTAGTTGAACCAAGGGGAGAATTGAATATAAAATGCCTATGTTTTTCTCAGACCTCAAGATCTCCAGTGCAGCCAGATTCCAGGGAAGAGACTGGAATCAGGAACTGGAAATTTCTCTCAGATCATCAGCTTTCTCTGTCTTTGTCTATAGATTTGGTTTCTCCACTTTCTGAAGTAATAGAAAATATGTCCCAGAGCGCCTTCATTTTTAAAAATTTATATTCCAGTATCTCCACTAGCCACAAACTCAAACTGAAAATTCTAATTAAATGATTCTGGGAGAATAACTCTGACTTGCCTAACTTTAGTGAGGAGTATGATCCCAAATATACTGGTCATGCTCAGGTTTGGGGATGAGGAATGGGTTATACAGTATAAACATGGCCAATGAGGAGCCACCTCTGTGGATCACAGGGTGGTTTCCTACAGAGGAAATATCAACATTGGTTTGGATTAATGTCTGCTATCTACAGTCTTGTTACTAGGCAACATTGAGACAATGATAAATTAAATTCCACTTTTAGATTTTAACAAACTTAATATCTACTATATATCACTAAAATACTATGTAGTAAGGTCATACGTATATAGGAATTCTCTGCTGGGAAATATTTGGTGTTTTCAAATTTTCTAAGAGTTGTAACTTCTTAGAATACTTAATGGTATTCAAGTATCTAGTTCACCTTTTAAAATCTCTTTTCCAAACAGATACATTATAGTTAGTATATAGTCAATGTGTCTCTGTATTTGGTAATTTAATTATATATTCCTTTTACGATGATTTACTATTGACATTATAAACCAATTTAAGAGTAGTAACTGTGTCCTGTAATTTTTGGTAACGCTCAAATAGTACATATTTAGTTGTGTGGGTGAGTGCATTTGTGTGTAAAATGAATTGAACAGATGTGAGGACAAATTCAGCTACTGTCTACCTGGTAACCTCACCTATTAGCAACATATTTATATTGGTAAATGTTAATATATATTGTGCTTTTGGTTTCTGACCTGGTAGGAAGTAAATTCACTCTTTTTCACTGTGTTGAGTAAGGAAGTGGAAGGAATCTTTAATGGTTTACTGCTATGTGTTTAAGCTGATAAAGATATGTAATCTAATGGCTTGATTTACTAAAATGTCTGCAAATAATTCATTGCTTTAGCTTTTCTATTAAAAGGAATAGCCTCCTTATCAGTTGATAAGCAGAAAGGTAACCATTTATTATGTAAAATATGGAAACATTTGCCAGTATGAGTAGAATATTGCTAATAAAAAACTCTTGAATGGTTTTTGTTTTATTTTATTTCAAGAATAGTCTCTCCCTGTTTTCCAAATAATTTGTTGCTGATTAAAATTATTTAATGTATCAAAGCAATTGTTTTTAATGTAATTCAGCAGAAATCCCTGTATTTTCAATATATGTTCTCTTGTAGAGAGAACAGCAGTGGAGACCTAAGTATAAAAATAAAAACATTTCGGAGTTCCCCTTGTGGCTTAGTGATAACAAAGCTGACTAGGATCCATGAGGATGCAGGTTCCATCCCTGGCCTTGCTCAGTGGATTAAGGGATCCAGCATTGCCATGAGCTGTGGTATAGGTTAC
This sequence comes from Catagonus wagneri, assembly GCA_004024745.2. Lineage (NCBI taxonomy): Eukaryota > Metazoa > Chordata > Mammalia > Artiodactyla > Tayassuidae > Catagonus > Catagonus wagneri. Next base: position 21,632,577 of record PVHT021183693.1, read on the forward strand.
AGATGTGGCTTGGACCTGGCTTTGATGTGGATGTCGCCGTGCATAGGCAGGCAGCTTCAGCTCAGATCTGACACCTAGTCTGCCATATGCTGCAAGCATGCCCCCCTCCAAAAAAAAAAACTTGATAACTCCCTACTTGTATTAAGTTTATTCTGTGAAGAAAGCTTTTTTATATCCAATTAAAATGATTTATGTTCTATTTCTTGCAGTCATGTTTGATCTCATATCAATGAGGTGAAGGTATGACATACTAATAGCATTGCATTGCTTTAATATGACATTCATGCTTTGGTAAACCACCTTATTTGAACTTTGTAAGCTCATGAGGCTATTTTTAATTGTCACAGAAAAAGTGAGCTCTTGGGCCATGTTACTTGCTGATTAGGACATGGATTGTATCAAGCAGGAAGGACTCCATCCAAGATAGTTAGAAATGAGAAAAGTTTAATGGGGCTATGGGCAAAAATATATGAAGTTTTACTTTCCAGCTGGATAGGCAGAACCATTTAACTGATTCTATAAAATTCTATAATCAACTGATTCATAGCAAGTCAATCAATTACTGGAAATAATGCAATGCCAGTGCATTCTGTTGTGAATAACAGATCATTGGTACTACTCTTATAAATATATTTTCTCTCATTTAAAAAATTATTATTTTCCCTTCTTTCTTTATTGTTTGTGACACTACACACAGACACACAGACACACAGACACACACAATCTTCAATAGCTATTATACAATATTTTTGAATTAAGAAATATCTAACTCGATAGATAAATAGCTCGATTCTATGTATTCCATATTCTTCTGGGTTATCATTCACAGTAGAAGTCAAACTCTACTAAGTGAATGGTAACACACTAGACCTCACTATAAGTTTATTTTCAAATATGAGTTTCTCTGTTGCTCCTAGCAAAGAAAATTTTGGATAAAAAGATGGGAAACCTTCAGTTTACTTAAATTATAAATGTTCTCATTTCTCAATATGTATCTTCCGATTCACATGTATTGGAAATCCTATTTGCAGCTTCCTCAGGAATTCTTAAGACATGTTACTCCTAGCGATACTTCTATTTATGGATGATAGTCTGTGAAAAACACAACGGAACATAGAAAAATGCTCAACTTAATATAAGATGTATGCAGCGAAAGTAGCAAGAGGATATATATTTGCCTTTCTATATAAAGGCAGATTATTTTGAGAATAGATGCAAAGCTATAAAAAATGAAACTTTTTTTTTCAAATTGTATGAGCTTCCCAATGAATGTTATTATATAGAAACTGCTCTTTAGTTTTCTAAGAAGAAACTGAAACAGTTTTTTTTTCTGAACTGAATAGACATATTTCCTCTTGAGCTGAAAAAAATCCTTCTTCAGATAGATTATTTTTTAATCTCAGTAACACTTTTAATTTTTATATGTATCTATTTCTTTAGTATATGGACTCCAGAGTCATTACCTCAGAGTTCCTTCAGTTACTCTGTATATTTATATTAAAGGTCGGTTGAAAAACATGCACTTTTAGGAATAATATATGCCTAAGTTTATAAACTATTAATATGTGTTAATATATATGCTATTTTATCATCTCTGTTGAGGTACTCATGGGATAGTAATTGAAGATTAAATGTTTCTTGACATAAGGCTACATTTTTTCCCCTAAAAGAAACAGAATGATAAGCAATGGAAAATAGCAATTTAGAGTATTATACCAAATAATCAAAGAAGTAAAGTAACAAAAGAAGAAAGTCCAAATTATAGAAGGGGGTGGGATATAAATGGATCGCATGCAAATGGACAGTTGACTATAAACTATGTCTGACCTTAAATCGGGGAAAAAAATGACCTTCCCAATTCTCAGCTAGAGATTGCAACCTGAAGTATTGCCTCCGTGTGTATTTTTGTTTTGGAATAACTTTGCAGTTCACCCTTTTGACCTGCTAGTGAAAGTACCAGTAAAATACCCAAGAGGGCTTTTTGCACTGTCTCTATAGAGAGTAAAAACACCCTTGTGAATACTATTGAGTTGACTTTTGCATGGGTGCAAAACTCAGCTGCATAATAAAACCTAGCATGAAAATTGGAGCATTTTGGAACTTTGACATGCTCATTTAATACTTTGTAGTTACCTGTGGTGTAAACTTTGATTTAGTGCAGTCTAGAGAAGCCTTATCACCTCATAAATGGTTAACAATTATGTATGACCACGCAGTTTGCTCATAGATCTGAATAAAGAGTTGACAGTTTCTGCCAGGCATATCATTAAAGTCAATAGCAGTTCATCATTCATGTCCTTACCTGACAAGATTATTATAGTATTGCCATTAATATATAGCAATTACTAGGCATATATCTTTATAGAAGCCTATCAGTCAATGGATTTCAATATAATGTACACACTTTATAGATAAACCTTGACATCAAAATGAAGCTGCTTCAAGTAAAACAGAGATATAATAATGTAGTCATCTTCAGAGAATTCTTTATGGACAAAGCAGAAAACCTGCCTTTACTAAAGATTTCATATACAGTCAATCAAGGCACATTTGAAATTTGTGCTCCTAAAATTGCAAGAAGGAAGGCTCACAGAAGTTAAAATGATGAAATTAATAGACCCAGTTGAGCGTTAATGATAGCAGAGGTAGAGATCCTGCTTCAAGTCCCTGCATAACTTCCACTACTCTGTGCCACCCCTGAAAACATAGCCACTCTTTTGACAGTGGAAGTGCACTTCTAGCAACTGTCTACTTGGGGTTGAATTCACCTCAATGACAGGTGACAGCAGCATTCATCAGCAATCTCTTGTTGGGTGTGCAAAAGCAGAGAAGATAGAATCAAGACTATAAGGACACAATGAAGAACAAATGGGAGAATTGGAGCAAAACTACTCCACATTAGAAAATTATAACAGTAAAATCCTTGAAATCTGGAAATATATAAAGTGGGACTTTTTGAGAAAAACTGTCATTCATTTCTCTGTGTAGCATAAAAAGACTACCTTTGATTATAACTCTATTAATTCAGGGAAAAGCAAGTCTTTTTAGAAAAATAGAATGGTTCAATCTTGAAATTTTTAGCCACTTTAACATGATTCATATCCTCAATATGACCATGGGTATTAAAATCATATCATTACACATGGGGCATATACACATTATTATAGGATGATAATAAATTTATACATGGTTGACTAAAATTAATATATTATATAGGCCTAATTCTAAGTTCCAGGATTTCACTAATAGACAATTTGAGATATCCTCAATCATTAGTGGTCACAGGAAAGATTTTTATCCGTCTATTTGTTTTTCCTAATTATTTCTGTGGCCACACACTGGCTTCTCTTGGAATGCTTTCCTGCATGAATCAGCATTTTTATTCCTAATAAAAAAATCTCTACCCTCATGCCTTAGATCTTCATAGCTCATATTTTGCAAGTAAATACTTCATCATTTGTCCTCCTTGATGATTTCTGTGATCCATTATCTTTAAAAAAATGTTGACGTTGTTGCCTATCGTCACTATTCTGCATTTCTGTTTTTCTCTCTGAATTACTGTGCCCCTCCAAACAGTGCTCTTCTAACCTGTAAAATCATTGACTTCCTTGGGCAGTTGAGCGTATTTTAGAATGAACCTACAATGAAAATGACCCCTCCCTGTAAGTCTGGATCTAACATGTCCTTATTTATTCTAGTTTACTTTTTTACTATTCCAAGAATATTTTTAAGGTCTACATGCGTCTCAAGTTCTACTAAGTACAAGTCACTTCTTTAGTTTTTTAAGAAATGGGTATTGTGTAAACAATGAATTTAGCAATGCTTTCATTCAACAATTAAAGCCTTTTCACTGGACAAAAGTCTAATTCTGGATTATTTGTATCTTAGAGATAAGATTCCATCCCAGGGGACACATTAGCACCGTGAATGTTCCCACCTGCTCAGTCAAATCTGCTATCTAGTCAACAAAACTCAACTCCCAGCAGAGAAAAGAGGATGGCTTTAAGCAAAGGTCACTTACTTTCAGAGGCCACTTTTGTTTGTGTAAATAAGATTTTTTGATTACATATTTTTTAGCAAATTGTGCAAATGTATGAATGTCAAATTTTGTAAGAGCTTGCAATACTTATTATAAAAAGCTGAACTACACGCTAACTGTATCTGGATTCAGAGGAATATCCGTTGTAGTTGAAGCTAGGAGATTATGAAATATTCTTAGAATTTGTACCCTGTACTATATAGAAATAATATGTTTTGGGATCCTTTTAGTATGCACACCGTTATTTAAAATTCAAGTTAGATAAACTATTCTCAGACAGGCCCTCATGAATACTCTGAATTGTTTCTATTGCATAAAACACAAGTTTATATGAGGCAATTTCAGTACTAGCTCTTGGCTTAATAATTATCAACAATTTTAAATCTGAGCTATAGAATTTTAACTATAATATCTATTGAATGTTTACCATGATCTAAGTGCTTGACATATATTTGTTATTTAATCACTATGTTATACCCTCTAGTGATTGCAATGACTGCAGGAGTTTATTAATGAGAAACTGAGACACAGTAAGGTTATTATCTTGTCCCAAATCACACAGGAACAGAATATGGGAGCCCAGTTTTTAATTCTCATGTAACTGCTTTTAAACTATGAATTTATATATAGTAATTCTGGACTAAGTTTTCTGTATGTGTAAATATTCATGATTTTTATTTCACAACAGCATGGTGATCTTATACTATGGGGCCAAGCTGGCAAGATCTGAAAAGAATCACAATCTATCAATCATAAAATAATGGGATAAATAACTTCTATGCTTAAATTATCTATAGAACAGGTATAAGGATAGAGCTTAAGGCATGGGATTACTGTAGGGATTAAATGAGTAAGTATATGTAAAGTACTTAAAACATGTATATATAGGTATAAGTATTTACATATGTATTAAACTCGTATTTATATCTATTTGTATATTATAGACAACATAGATATAAGGACTTAGAACATGTTAAAGTTAAATTAATATTTTCTGTGTTTTCGTAACTACTATATTTTTTAAGTTAGGCTTAAATTTACTCTCTCCTTCAGTATTTATGGCTTAGGAAACATTCTTTGATATATCTATGAAGAAAAATCCAAATGTCTCTGACTCAGATGTTCTGGTTGTTAAGAATGGTAGAAAATCTGTGTTATTAAATTTCACTGGACAATGAAGAAATCAATTGTTATCTTTGGTTTGCCAAGACTAAACCTTTGGAGGTTTATCATATTGATTTGCTTCTCATATATTGCTTCTAAAAGGGAAATATGAGAGCATTGTGATTCAGGATCTATTGCATTATCTTCTGTATCACCATGATGTAATAAAATAATTAGTGGAATTATAGTTTCTGTTAACTCTTAGGTAAACCAAAAGAATCATTTATAGTGATAGTTCTCAATTTCATTCCCATCCTCAAAATAATGCCATGGGAAAGACACACCTCAGAAGATGTATGTTCACTGCTCTGGGAGGTCTTCAAGACCACCCACAGGTTCAGTAACTCATTAAAGGAACTCATAGAACTCAGAAAATCCATTACATTCAATTTATTAAACAGAAAGAAAACAGATTAAAATCATCAAAGGGAAGCAATACATAGGCAGGGTCTGGGAGACCAAGCGTAGAGTTATCTGTTGTCCTTCCAAATTGTGTGCAGATGGTACTTACTCCTCTGGGCCTCATATTTGGCAACATGCAATGAGTATTACTCACTAGGGAAACGTGCATGAGCCTTTGGGTCCAGCATTTTTAGTAGGAGTTAATCACTTAAACATGGCTGACTGCCCCTGTGGTCAGTCTATGGATAGCAGAGAATTGTCCTCTAAAGAAAGCTTTTGCCTTTGTTTGGGCTTCTGGGAGGTAACCTCTAAAATTCTTGGAATTTCCTGAGTGCTAAGAGTTACACTGCTATTCATGGTGGGCCCCTTGGGTCATACATAACAGATTATGGGAAAAAGAGTCAGAGTGGGGACTGGACACTCCAGAAAGACCAATCATAGAATTAGAAGTCTGGGGTTTTGAACCATGTGATATCTGTATGACCTGGGGGAGGTGTTGGAGCTGGCTTTAGATTAAGTTCAGTCACTGGAGAAAATCAAACAATTATATCTAAGTAATAAAATCTCAATTAAAAAAAAACTCGATACTGAAGATTGGGTAAGATTTTTAGTTGTCAATAATCTATGTAGATTGTGACACATACCCACAGGAAGGTGGAAACTCTGCATTTGTAACCCTCTGAGACTTTTTCACTTGGGTCTCTTCCTCTTATTGTTTCTACACTTATCTTTTCCCTGTAAAAAATGTGACAGTGAGTATAACAGTTTTCAGTGAGTTCTATGAATGTAGTAAACTACTGAACCTGAATGTGGTTTTGAGAAAGCCCAACCTTACAAGCTTGGTAAGAGAAAAAATGGGTAGACTTGGTAGTCTGCAAAACTGTACATTTAATTTTTGGCTAATCTTCTCAGTATTGTAATTCTCCAGCTCCTTCAGAGTTCAAGTTGACACCATGTGGCCCAAGGCCTTCACCACAAATCACATTGCCAGCTTGGACTACCTGGAACATCACAAGATTACCAGATAAACAGACGCCCTTAGTAAGCAGGACAATGAAAGGGCTTAGAAGTTGAAACCAGGACCTGGTCAAGGATCAAGCCTTTCTCGGAGCAAGGATAGTATTTTACTGCATCCATTAATGCATACCCATTAACATTTAAAAAAATAATACTTTTCCCTTTCCAGTGAAAGGGAGTCCTAGGGGACTGAACTGTGTCCCCTTTAAAATTAGTATGTTGAAGCCCTAATGCCAAATGTGACTGAATTTGGAGACAGGGCCTTTAAAGTGGTAATTAAGGTTAAATGAAGTTCTAAGGGTGGGGCCCTATCTCACATGACTGGTATCCTTATAAAAAGAGAAAGACAACAGAGATGAGTGAACATGGAGAAAAGGCCATGTGAGGATACAGGAAGAAGATGGTAATCTTCAAGCCAAAGAAAGGCCTTAGGAAAAAATTAACCCTGATAGTACCTTGACTTTAAACTTCTAGCCCCCAGAACTTACAGAAATGCCTGTCATTTAACCACCCAGTCTATGGTATTTTGTTATAATCCTAGTTTTCTAATATACCTACCAAAACCCCACTGAAAGAATAAATATTGCACACTATTTTTAGGAAGTAAAATGAAAGTTATCTCTAAAACAATGCAGAAAAATAGGTGCAAATATTAGTCATATAAATGTTGTAAAATGAATAGAATATTTCAACCTATTCACGATGGGATTAGGATTCTCAGGATTCACAATGAGAATCAAAATTATCTAGTCTCAATATTGATATATTTTTCATGGGTTCCTTTATTTTTTACCCATTTTAATTGAAGTAAACTGGAGAGTCATAAAATTGAAATACTCTTATGAAGAAGGTCATTATATTTTTGTTACATTACATGTGCATATTTTATTTTAATTTTTTATGTGGATTTATTATAACATAAACTATCACTTTTTTTAACTTTTTAAAATTGCTAACAAAACACTTAAATTGCTATACTTGCATCCCTGATTTCTTACTGAGAAGTAATTATGTTTTCTGCATAGAGTATAACATATACAAATATCTGCTTTAGGTTAGAATTCGACCCAAACCATGAATATTAGTGTTTATTTTTACTAAGTGGCTCTACTTCATTTGCTTTGAAATTTTATAGCATGACCAATCAAATTTGTTCTTGTTTTGTATCAAAATCACCAACTATTAATAGCAGAAAATGTAAAAGTTCTAACATAAACTTTGCTCCTGTTTCACAGGAGTCATGAGCGTTTTATATGCATTATCTCATTTTAACTTCATGGCCAATTTTGTTCCCTGTGAATGTTACAGTTGCAAAGCTATAAGGGTGAGAGTGGAAGATTAACATAAAAATAAAAACAAATGGAATCACTTTTCAGGAGTGTTTTCAAAATTCCTCTTTTTCTTAAAATATTCTAATAATAAATATTTTTTACTATATCAAAGAATTTCAGGCTGGTTGTTAGAATCAAGTAAGCATAACTGAAATATTTCTTACTGCTAGCTTTTCCAATGCCAGTAAATCCTTTATATATAATGGCTTGCTAGTTGTTTTTCCTCACTGATTCTCATTTGCAAGAGATAATACTGAGATTTTAGGCAATACTGTGATGTTTTAACTAGCTACATGTCTTTTTTTTTATGTGAATCGAATAGGAACTCTGCTCCTACACATGCTGTCCTTTAATTAAATTGGCTGTAAACTAATCACTGGTTTCTATAAGGCATCTTGTCTATACATGCAAAATTAACTGAGCACAGCATGGGTGATCTCTTTATTTTGACTGTCTCAAAAATCGATAAGAGCTGCCACAAAGTCAATTTGACAGCAGTGATTTGTATCCTTTGTGAAGACAGCTGTGATAAGATTGAAACTTTATTTCTCTCCATATTACAGAGACAGCACAGGGGTGTCCTATAGGCTTGGAAAAGTAAATGTACCTGTTTAGAAGCCTAAATTTTATCTTGAGTCAATTAACAGAATATTAGAAACATATTAAGGTCTGCATTATCTGTTTGTGGTGTGGTAAAAAGTTTTCTAAACTGGGAATCAAGAGGAACAGCCTCAGCCACAAGCTGTAGTAGCTGGAGACCTTTATCACAAGAGCTGGGAGTACCTTCACTGGAACAAATGGGGAGTTACATCGGAAGCACGTTTTAACCAGTCTTCAGGATACCAGGTAGAGAAGGCGCATGAAGGCTGGGTGGGACAAATTTCTCCTCCAGTTTACCTCTAGAATGAAAAGAACTAAGAACATGCAATATATATGTTGAATGAATGAAGGATATCCAAAATACACAGATCTAGGATTTAAATTATGCTTCTGTCTTTCATATGCTGCATGACTTTGTGAAAAGTTCTTAGCCTACTAAGCATCAGTTTCCTTATCTATCACAACATCTGCCTCATAGGGATTAAATGAAAATTAATAATTTAATATAGAGATATAAATATGGATGTAGATATAATATAGAGATATACATTTGAGTATAGATAGTATGGTATAAACGTTTAATACATAACTCCTTCCATAATTATATTATACTTCTATAATATTGCTGTGAGCTGTGGTATAGGTCACATACGCAACGCAGATCTGGCATTGCTATGGCATAGGCCGGCAGCTGTGGCAGAGGCTGGCAGCTCTGATTTGACCCCTGGCCTGGGAACTTCCATATGCCGTGGGTGCAGCCCTAAAAACCAAAAAAAAAAAAAAAAATATTTTCTTCAGAACAAAGTTTTATTTTAAAATATTACATTATTTTTAATATTGCATTTCATTGGGGTAATGATCATAATATGAAGCTGGAAAATGGTCAAATCTAATGAAACCTTATGGTCAAAATCTAATGAGACCTAATGCTGGTTACTAACATTTAGTGGCAATAAAATAAAAAACGAAAACTCATACCTTTGGGTTTATTTGATATTTCAAAAAGGCCTTTAGCTATAAGATGTATTTCTTTCTTTTAGGTTAGCAGAAACTTAGAATAAACTAGCAAACAAAATATAATTTCTTTATTTGTAAAACACTTTAGTTCTTAAGTATAGTTTAATGACTAAGTCTTTATGTCAGTAGACAGGAACTTTATTGTTATCTACAATAATCTACAATTATTGTTATCTGTGAAAGACTATTAAATATCTTGCCTATGATGGTACAATATGTGATCTAAGCTTGCCACAAAACCTAGGCTAACAGACTCCCAATCCCTTTGCTCTTTTCACTCTGACAAATTATATTTATTATTTAAATATATTTAAGTCAATACTAGTGAACATACAATTTAATTGGTTACTTGTTTATACACACAAAAGATTTTCTTTTCATGGGAATATAAAAATAAGCAATTTCTTCATGTTGTCCTTTAATAATAAGGACTTAACATAGTACTTAGAACTGATAAATATTATTAATTATAGAAACAGTAATATGATGATGAAGACTTCTATAACTTTAGTTTCTTGAAAATTATATTCGACCTACTAATCACTAGTTTTATGCACACAAAATTGTTAAATATCTGTTTAAATACTTTAACAGAGTATTACAAAAACTATCCTGAAATGAAGTTTTAGCTTTGCTGTTTTATAAAATTTTTTGCGAAAAAATTGCTACCCAATCTGAGCGGTAATTTTAGGTAAGACTAAGTCTATTTTAAACAAGGTTCTACTGTATAGCACAAGGAACTATATCCAGTCTCCTGGGATAGACCATGATGGAAAAGAATATTAAAAAAGGATATTATATATACATGTAATATATAAAATTGAATATATATATATAATTGAGTCACTTTTCTGCACAGCAAAAATTGGTACAACATTGTAAATCAAATATATTTTAATAAACATATTTTTAAAAAGGCTAAGTCCATTTTTTTTACCTGTAGGTAATTGAATACAGTATCAGGTACTTTAAGACCTTTAAGGGTTATGTTCAAAAGGCAATATTTTCTCTGATTTTGATTTTCTGAAAATTATGGAAATGCTAATCATCTGTTTAGTTTGTGAGACCAACTGCTTCAAACCATGGATACTAAAATTTACTAGCTGAAATTCAATAAAATTATTAATTTATAGAGCAGATTGAAAACTAAATATTACGATTTAATAAACACAACCAAAAATATGACTCTTCCATCTATATAGTTCTATGCTCCCTTGTGAACCAACTTTTGCAGCTAAACAAGTCCCAAATAAAATAACTTTAATTCATGGTATTACAAAATGATGAAGCAAAATTTTTAAAAATATTAAAAGGTAATTGATAGGTTCCCAGGAGGATAGAGACCCCCCCTCCCCCAATGTGGCTGTTCACCTTGGAGACCTGCTGTACCCTTTCTCAGCATGTGGATGCTCAAATTGGGCAGCAAGAAACAATGGCCTGTGGAAAATAACTGCCTGCATAGACTAACCACACACAAGGATTAAATGACCTTTGTCATGGACTTGACCCCCCAACCCTTTAATAAATCTCTTGCTTTACCAGCCTGGCCTTGCGTGTTTCTTTTCTTGACAAACCTAACAGTAATTTTCAGAAAAATGTAAAATTATAATTATATACATATAGAAAAATGAGAAATTTATTTTACTCTTATGATACCAGGAAACCAGGCATATGTTATAACTAGTTCAAAAGAAAATTTAAAACAGCACATATTTATATGAAATAAAGGAATTCTGGATGTATTGCAAATGGAGACAAAACTGATTTTCCACCCAAGAGCTGGATTGGGGAGGGAGTTGGACACAGTTAAGAGCTGCAAAGATAATGAACTGAGTTCTAATCTCATTAATCCACATGGTATGCTATAGAAAATGCATAGTTTTGCATAGTTTTCCATTGAAAAGCAACTGTTCTACAAAATTAAGTATATGGATCATAACATTCACAAAAATATAAGCACGTACTTTTTCACTGAGTTTATAGTGTCCAAAACCCTAACCACGTTCCATTTTCTACCTTTTTTTTTCTTTTTTGTCTTTTTTAGGGCCGCATCCACTGCATATGGAAGCTCCCAGACTAGAGGTTGAATTGAAGTTGCATCTGCCAGCCTATACCGCAGCCACGGCAACAAGGGATCCGAGCTGTGCCTGCAACCTGTACCACAGCTCACAGCATTACCAGATCCTTAACCCAGTGAGGCCAGGGATGGAATCCGCCTCACGGATACCAGTCAGGGTCATTATCAATGATCCACAATGGGAACTCTGACTATGCTCCATTTTTATTTTGGGGAATAGATGTTCAGCTTCAGCGTTAAAGTGGTATTAATGGAATGTCACCAAGAAATTCTAGGCTCAGGACTTGTTTCTGATGAAATTCTAGACTATCTCAAAGCGTGGTAAATCAGTTGCATCAGAATGTTGTAAGATACCAGTAAAATGTAAATTTCTGAGCCCCACCTCAGATCAAGGGAGAACCTGGGAATTTATGCACATAAAATGTTTTGTAGGCTCTAAAGTGACTTCTGATTTTTGCACCGAGCTTCAGGCATATCACATCAAATGTTGCCTTGTAGGACCAGTTTAGCATCTTTGAGGTAAAATACTGATGGGGATAACTTGCATAATCATTTGAATAACGGTAAATTTAGTCTGGTTCGTTTTTAAATTTTATTTTATTTTCCTTTTTTGGCTGCACCCGTGGCATATGAAAGTTCTCAGGCTAGGAATCAAATACAAGTTGTGTCGGAGCTACATCTGCCCTCGTTGCCAGGGATTGAACCGGCAATGCCACAGAGACAAGCTGGATCGGTGAACCCACTGCACCGCAGCAGGAACTCCATCTGGTTCACTTTTAAATATTCTTCTACTCTTTTCCCTCTTTCAAAACTTACGTCAGTTTTGTTTCCTGACAATGAATTATTATTCAACTTAATTTTAACCTTATTTTTTAAAAAGTCATTGTTAGGCTTGTTGTTATTATATCCTAGTGAATTTTTCTCTATATCACGCCACTGAAACCAAGCAGATCTCCGCCGCTTCAGAATTGCAATATAGAAAGCGGCCAAGATGGCAAAGCAGAGAGGCCCTCAGCTCACCTCTCACAAAGCACACCAAAATCACAACTGTCCACAAAATGACTATTAAGGAACTATTGACCAAAAGCACCTACCTTGGCCAGGCAAGATAATAACTGCTTGCATGAGCTGTCTCCCAACAGGAGGTCCGAAAAGGAACAAAGTGCTGCCACTGCCAAAAACTAACCGTGAGAATTCAGGAGACGCCAAAAAGGAGGGAGGAGACACCAGCCCATAATAGCCCCTGACGACTTCCCAGAAACCCTCTTGCTGGAATCCATCTTGGCTGAGAGAATCGCTTGCTGCCCGGAAGGGCACTGAGTTGGATCAAGTATGGGCACAGGCAGGATACCAGAGACAACCAGGAAAGCTAACCCCATTCCCGTAAAACCTGAGGCCTCCAGCGTGTGGCAGAGCAGTTCTCCTACCCTCCTGCTCTCTACCGAAGCGCCCCTTCCTAGTAAAGTCATTTGCTTTGTCAGTATGTGTGTCCCCTCGGACAATCCATTTCCGGGTGTTAGACAGCCTGCTCTCCCGCCCTGCAAGTGGTCTCCCCTTCTGGTAACATAATCATCAATGAAAAAGACTGGAAACTACCAGAAAAAAAACTTCTACAATTAAGAAGGACATAAAGAAGGAACCACAACGAGGCAGGTAAGAAGTACAGAATCACAATGAAGTCAGTTATATTTATTATATTAGTTTATTATATTGGTTCCTCTGCTCTTTGCTTTTCCTCCCTCGACCCTAGTCCACACTTAAAGATTTGGAGGTGCAGGCAGCTAAGCACGGTAGCAGCTCAGGAATAGAGCCAACGGGCTTCATTGCACAGACCATACCAAGAGGTCTGTCGGGAGGTTGAACCAGCTTGGAGGTGCTTCAGCAGCACCTGGATAGACCCAGTGGTCCTGCCATTTAGGGATGGAGGCAGGAGCAATCAGCTCAGGATGGGAGTGGTTTGGGGTCTGAACTGACACCGCAGTGTGATAGCTCTAATCTGGGCTCTTTTAATGAGCCATTCTGGTCCATCAACCAATCAAAAAAGTGCTCCTGCTGGTTGCCTTAGAGGTTGCAATCAAGATTCAGGTAGCAGTGTAGAGTAAGTTTTATTTATGCCCTCAGAGAGAGTGGGCCGTCCTGGGTACCGACTGACCCAGCTGCAACTAGGTCTTTCCTCATATCCCTATATGGAGGACCAGTTTGGGGACCTCTGTTCTCTTGCCCCAGGCCCACTAATTTCCTGTTCCAACATCCCTGTGCTGTGAGTATGCCTTAGGAGGGAGTGTTGTTTTGATCTCTGTGTGGGTGTGTATGTTTGGAACCTCTGATTGTTCCAGGAGAGGATGCCTTATTTGCATGGGAAAAAAAAGTTGCAGGGAGGTGTTCCAAAGAGCATTCCTCTGGTATCTGCAAGTGTCTTCCTTGTTTGATCTTAGGCCTCCTGTTTTTTAGTAATCTATAAAATGTCTGTTTTGAATCACTGGAGTCTGATGAGTCCCTTTCCTGTCCTACCTAACAAACCCACAAACTGGAGAAATTATTATATTGCAGAGATTCCCTCACAGGAGAGGGAGTTCTGAGCCCCATGAAAGGCACTTCAACTCGGGGAGGGGGGGTCCAATAGCTGGAAGAGTATTTGGCTTTGAATGTCAGTGTAGCTTAACTGCAAGAGGCCCACGGGACTGAAGTATTCTATATATATGCTTAGAATTATAGTAAGCAGTGGACAGCCACAGGGACTTTCACTCTCTATTTTGTGTGAGGCAATACACAAAACCTCACACACTGGTACCCAGTGCAATAGCAGTAATTTGATAGAAGCCTTGACCAGACCTACTTGCTGGTCTTGGAGAGTTTTCTGGAGAGGTGGGGTGAGGGAAAGAGGCTGCAGCTTACCGTGGGGACATAGACATTGGTGGCAGATATACTTGGGAATTGTCAGCTGTATGAACACTTGGCTAAGACCTGGCTCCTATAGACTTGTAGTGCAGACAAAGGGATGCCTAAGGGCAAACAACTAACTGGGCAGGAACTCAGCCCTTCCTATTAGCAGACAAGCTGCCTAAACGTTTCTTGAGCCCACAACCTCCTCTAGACAGGCCCCCTACAATTGCAGTATATTCCAGTGGCCGCCACTGGAGGTAATTTTGCCTATCAGGGGGCATTTGACAGTATCTACAGACAGTTTTGTTTATCATAACCAGGACGGGGGGGGGGCAGAGGGATGTATATTATTGGTAGCTAGTGGGCAGAGACCAAGGTTGCTACTAGACATCCTACAGTGCAGAGAAAGGCCCTGCACAACAAAGACTTACTCTATCCAAAACATCAATTATACCATTATTGAGAAATCCTGGTTTACTTGTAGTACAACAGTATAATGATGCTAATAAAATCCAGTTCATAAAATTAGAGTTAGTATATACAGTACATAGTGTACAGAAAGGCATTCTATACTGATGCTTAGAATTATTGGAAGCAGTGGACATCCACAGGGACTTTATGCCTCTCCTAGCTTGATAGATACATATACATGCATTACAAGTAAGTGGAACTGGTGTCATTTTTCTTGTGAGAAAAGTGAGACTGGAAATATATTGTGACTTGACCAAGGCATAAACAATTACAGCTGACCCTTGCCAACTCCAAGGTTAGGGGTGCTGACTGCATGTATAGTGGAAAATCCCCCTATAACTTTATAGTTAGCCCTCCATATAAATGGGTTCAACCAATTATGGATTGTGTAGTACTACTGTAGTAGTTATCGAAAAAAATCTACATACAAGTAGACCCAAGCAGTTCAAACACGTGTTGTACAAGGGTCAACTCTAAATGTTTAAGCCAAGATTGACATTCCTTCTTTTATTATTAATCCAAAACATGTTTATTCAACCTTTACAAATTTTGCAATAGCCTAGTATAGCTTATTCAGATAATAATTAGCCCATTGTATCAAGATTGATGATATTAGAGTATTTTCTCAAGTCAATTTATTTTATGTTTTTTCTTTATGTATTTTCAGTATTATAATTTGGATATTGAACTAAGTTACACTCTAAGGTTTTAACCACTGAGGTGAATATGAAATATTCTTTTCTGCTCTTTTGGCTTTCTGGTTTTTTTTTTTGTTTTTAAGTGATATAAATGAAACTAACTGTTGAACACATATATTCATTCCTAAGTATCATGTATTATCATACCTAAGTGAGTATAAACATACTTTCCATACATTTTTCTGATTTAAAAGTGTCTTTAATTTTTCACAGGAGTATTATCCATATCCTTCTCTAACACATAAACATAGTCTGTGAAAAGGCATGAGTCACTCTAAATACATTTATTTGTTTAATTTAAAGGGGTTTTACATTTTAAAAGCTCAGTGCATCTCACTTCAACACTAGCACTTTCTGTTATAAACAAAACAAGAAATTGAATGATCATTTTCTCAACAGTTGAAGAGTAAAATTTTAATGGGAGAGGTTACTATAGATAAGAATTATGTGTTGTACCAACCATCCAATAAAAATATTATTCATTTTAATATTCATAACTCCTATGAATGTGTTTGTAATATCAAGAAATTTAAAAACATAAGCCATTGCCAGAAAAAAATTCCACTTTAAAAAAAAAGAAACACATGGGGGGAGTTCCCTTCATGGTTAAGGAACCCCCTATAATCCAGGTTTGATCGCTGCCCTTGCTCACTGGGTTGGCGATCCGGCATTGCCTGGGGCAGTGGTGTAGGCCAGCCGGCTGTAGCTCCAATTGGACCCCTAGCCAGGGAACTTCCATATGCAATGGAAATAACAACGACAACAACAACAAAAAAACACAAAATTTTGACTATTTCTATAATTTTAAAAACGTTATTTTCAAAGATCTAACTTTATGATAAAATATAATGGATTTACATTATAGTAATTTAAAAAATGTAGCATTATATTTCAACATTTAGTTTCTTTGGGCCTTCCTTAAAAATACTTTTATATTCTCCAAAAGGGATAGGGAATTAGGAAATATGGATTTTAAAAATCATGAAAATAATGATTTACTTCAAAAAAGAAATAAGCATAAGAACCAGCTATTTCTCTGTAAATCTTTCACAATTAAAATATTCAAGAATTTTCCCTTAATCGAAAGTTACAATCTGATATGTGACATATATGAACAATTTTGAAAAATAGAACATATCAAATTGAAGAAAAGCAGAACAAAAATAGATTATTCCTTGAATTTTACTTTGAAACTTTGTAAAATTTTCAAAAATCATGCTAAATTTTACACATAGTATTCTTTGACACCTATCTCTCTTTATGTAAAAACTATTTCAAAGTTGTGAGAGTTACTTTTTTACATTTACAGAGAAGGTCACATTGAAAACTTTCATAAAAATCTCAAGTCAATAAGCAAGTGTCTATGTATAATTCATTTTTGGTCTCCTCTATTCCTTCACTTTATCTAGATCTTAAACATTTCAAATGATACTGTATAAGCCATGATAAAATGAGTATTCAGAACTGGAAAAGTAAAAATATTTGTGATCCAAGATTTGTAAGATAATAGGAAGATCAACCATTAACATAGTTGGCATCATCATCTCAGATACAGTATTCAGAACAAAAGTTATTAACCGAAGAAGATAAAAAAAACTTTCATTTTAGGAGATGGTTCTAGATGAAAACTACCATTTTTAAACTAATGTTAAACATGTAGTGTAGTCAGTTTTTTAGTGAATATTTCAATAATTTAATATAACTCACACTGTATACCAAATTAAAATTTTAGAAATATAAAATTAATATACTAGCTTTGGAAGGCAGCGAAAGAGTGACAAACTAAGAAATGAAATAGCCAAAAAATAAGCTACCTTTGTGCTGGGATACCAAAGGGTTTTATTGCCATTGAAAGATTATTTTAAATATATTTAAAGTCTCATTTTCACAAGATGTTACTTTCTAGAACCCTAATGAATTCACTTCTCAGTAAAAACATTCAAGCAAAAATGCTTACTTCAGTAATTTATTTTTAAAACATCTATGATCCAGTAAATTGTTGGCTAATCTGGGCAAGTACACTTATATAAACCCATAAACAAAAATAGCTAAATTTAAAATTTCTGAGAACAGACTTACTGAATTTCTTAAAGTATAAAGATTTTCAGAAACCCTGACCTTCAGTAGTGGGCCACCACTTTAAATCATCTAGTATATTGCTCTATTTTTTTTTTCCTAGATGTATTATTAAACAAAGTATCTCTATGCTTACATAGAGTAACTGGCTAAAATATATTTGCAAAATTTGTATATTACATTTTTCATTTTACTAACAATTTACTTGAGGTCAGTAGAAGATGTTGGAAAATAAAGAGTTGCTTTTGTTGGTAAATCCATTAGTGCCATAAAAATAAAATCACTAAGTAGTCACTAGGCACTAAGTAAATTGTGGAACCTGAGGGAAGTAGTGCAGATTTTTAAAGTTTATAGCTAAATGGTAAAATGTATTTAGGTTTAATCACCTTACCTACATAGACATTGATTTCCTTTACACCCTTTCTAGTATGCCACACTTGATAACAATTTTCCAGTAGCCAATGAGAATTCAAGGATAGGCCCAAGAGCAGAAAAATGTTCCCACCAAGTTCTGGTTTTCTCAATATTCTTGATTCTTTTTTATTAGAAACCTGTTGGAACAACTTTATTACCACTGATTGACTTATTGAATCATATTTTTATTGCAAGGTATATTTTCCTTGATCATAGTTTAGTGTGATGTGAAGTTATACCATTTGGCATTTTAATGCAGGGAAGATAAGCACCGTTTCTAAAACAGACAGTAAGGGACTGTAATCAAAATAGGTATCAGTTATATGTCTGGCAGATTTCTCTATGCAAAGCATGCTGTTGGTGAAAACACGTCATCGCTGTAGTCCTCGTAGGGTTTGTCATGAAACAAGGAAAACAAATGGTTCAGATATAACAATTACCTAAAAGTAAATGCTAAATTATGTGGCTGTCATTATAAACACGCATGTAGGCCCAGGAAACCATCCATTAATATTGTCTAGACTGTTATATTAAAGAATTATAGCAGGATAGAAGCATTCAGAGAAAAGCATTGCAGACACAATGCCTGGACTGACATCCCAGCTTTGCTGTATGCTGCTTTTGTGACCTTGGCCAAATTTTTTAACCAACCATGGCTTGGGTTTCTCTTTATCAAATAGGAATAATGTACCTTGCTCATGAGGTAATTGAGAGGATTAAATGAGATGATGCATATAGATCAATTAGTACTCAAAAAAAATTAACCTTTTGTAATGGAATAGCTGTGTAAGTGATGAAGGTTCAGTGAGAAAAGGCCAGCCTAACGTGATGAGTCAGAGTTTGAGCAGACCTGAGTTTTAAAGGTGGTAAGTTTTTTCTGGAGAGATAGGATTTTCTATCCTATGGATTGCATTGAAAGTTTATCCTGCTAGAAAAAGTGTCTGAAAATTTTAAATAAGCCCATAAAATATGGGTGACATATAGGGGAAGGGGTCTCAAAAGATTACATAAGACCACACTGTCTAATAAGATAGGAACCACATGTGGCTCTTGTGCACTTAATTATGACTTATTTGAATTAAGGTGTGCTTTTAGTTAGAAAACAAACCTCATTCCTAAAGCCGTATGAAAAAATTCAAAATATCTTATTATTTTTTACATTGATTAGACATTGGAAATGACAATATTTTGTATATATTGGGTTAAATAAAATATATTACTAAAATTAGTTTTATTGGAGATCCATTGTGGTTCAGTGGTAACAAACCTGACTAGTATCCATGAGGATGTGGGTTTGATCCTTAGCCTCGTTCAGTGGGGGAAGGATCTGGTGTTGCTGTGAGCTGTTGTGTATGTTGCAGACACAACTATGATCCCGCATTGCTGCAGCACATTGCTGTAGCTGTGGCGTAGGCCAGCAGCTGCAGCTCTGATTCAACACCTAACCTGAGAAGTTCCAATGCCTCAGGAGAGGCCCCAAAACCCCCCCCCAAAAAAGTATTTTTAATAAGTCTACAAAAATAAAAGTATGTTTATAACTTGAAAACGAATAATATTTCTACTGCACTCTGCTGGTCTAGGGGAATGTACTTTGTTAATGTTATTAATTATTATTGGTTAAAGATCTTAGGCTTTTTGAAGTTACTTGCTAACTTCTAGATTTTTTGTCTGAGAGATGCGAGTGATTTCAGTTCAGTGGAACAGATAGTCTTAAGGAGATAAGATATGGCTTTGCTGGAGTTCCCGTCGTGGCTCAGTGGTTAACGAATCCGACTAGGAACCATGAAGTTGCGGGTTCGATCCCTGGCCTTGCTCAGTGGGTTAAGAACCTGGCGTTGCCGTGAGCTGTGGTATAGGATGAAGATGTGACTCGGATCCTGCGTTGCTGTGGCTGTGCCCCAGGCCGGCAACTACAGCTCCTGTTAGACCCCCTAGCCTGGGAACCTCCATATGTCATGGGTGCAGTCCTAGATAAGGCAAAAAGACAAAAAAAAAAAAAAGATATGGCTTTGCCGACATGAAATTGTTTCATATCCAACTCAAAAATTATATTCTATCATTTCTTTGTTGTCTGTATATTCTAGCTTCTCAGGTGCTCTTTTGAACCAATCATGACATCTTACTGAGTTAATTAATGAGTTTAACAAAATTTTTTGCATTTGCTTAAAAGTCACAAGTTTACCTTTGATTATACACTTTACAGAAAAGAGGAAGCTGAAACTTGAAGTTGGGAATAAAAAGCCCTTTGACCCTGTACAATATGGGGGAGTATTAACAGAAGACCTAAGTTGCTTCTATATCTTCATAATTATAAATGGTATTGCTGTGAACATCAGGGTACATGTATCTTTTAAAATTACTGTTTACTTTTTTGTTTGTTTGTTTGTTTATATATCCAGGAGTAGAATTGCTGGGTCATATGGTAGTTCTTTTCTTTTGTTTTTGTTTTTGAGAAAATGCTATACTGTTTTCCATAGTAGCTGCACCAATTTATATTCCCACCAATATTGTATGAGTGTTCCCTTTTCTCCACATCTTTGCCAACATTTATTTGTTTTCTTTTTGATGTTAAAACCACTCTACAGCATTTTTTCCCATTCAGTAGGTAGTTTTTTTTTTTTTCTATTTTGTGATGGATTTCTTTGTTGTGCAAAAGCTTTCAAGTTAAATTAGGTTCCATTTGTTTATTTTGACTTTTATTTCTTTCACTTTAGGAGATATATCTGAAAAATTATTCCTATGATTTATGTCAAAAAGTATTTCACTTATATTTTCTTCTAGTTTTATGGTTTCCAGTCTTACATTTAGGTCTTTAATCCATTCGAGTATATTTTTGTATATGGTGTTAGAAAATGTTCTAATTTCAGTTTTACTATAGCTGTCCAGTCTTCCTCCCAACATTTATTGAAGATACTACTTTATCTTCAGTGTATATTCTTGCCTTATTTGCCATAGATTAATTGACCATAATCAATGGTCTCTTTATTCTGTTCCATTGATCTATATGTCTCTTTTTGTGGTAGTACCATACTATTTTGATTACTGTTGCTTTGTGGTGTAGTCTGAAGACAAGAAACCTGATTCCTCCAATTCTGTTCTTTCTCAAGATTATTTCGGCTATTCAGGGTCTTTTGTTTTTCAATTATTCCACTAACTGTAATGATGTACTTTAATGTCCAGCACAGCATCTGAAATATAAAGATTCAGTAAATGCCATGTTTTACTGTTATATGTGATTAGTATTACTTTTGTTATTGTTATTATCATTATTATTGTTATTATTATTATTATTATTATTTTGTCTTTTTAGGACCACACTCATGGCATAAGGAGTTCCCAGGCTAGGGTCGAACCAGAGCTGTAGCTGCTGGCCTGTGCCACAGCCACAGCAACGCAAAATCTGAGCTGCATCTGTGACCTACACCACAGCTCAGGGAAATGCCAGATCCTTAACCCATGGAGTGAGGCCAGGGATGAAACCTGTGTCCTAATGGATGCTAGTCAGATTCATTTTCACTGAGCCATCATGGGAACTTCTAATATTATTTTATGATTTGATGAACAAGCCAACAAAAGAGTATTTATCTAGTTTTTTTTTTTTTTTTTTAATGCATGCAGAATAGTTAAGAGAGGGAAGTTAATATTGTGAAAAACAGTTTGAAAAATATAGGGTGCAATGGACCTAGAGTGTTGGTATCAGTAGTAAAAAGAGAAACAGAAGGATGAATTCATTAGAAAGGCTTAGCAAGATTTGGTGACATATTAAAAATAAGAGCTGTCAAAGGAAGAACAGACACAAAGAATGGGGTTACCATTTACAGAACCAAAGAAATTGTGCTGTGGAAGGTAGTTTCCTGAGAAGCATTCCTAATTTTTTTTTCATGTTGACTTTGAAGTAAGTAGAAGGAAATCTACATGATGATTTTTTCAGTGTTTTAGAAATTCCTGTGAACAAGAACAGTAGGAACTTAGAGTATTTGGATTTCTTGGAGATCATTCACAATGGATGTAATAGTGAAAACTATGAATGTGTGACCTCAGAAAAAGTGAGTGTAGGAAAATGGGAGAATAGGGTCTTAGGAATTCAGTGAAGAGGAACCGTGTTAGAAACCAGAGAAAAATACCCCGGGGGGGGGTACAGAATTATTACTTTGGTTTTCTTCATCATTCTTTATTAAAATAATATGATTAGTTTCCTTTTGCTATTATTTCTAGAATCTGAAATATCTAACTTGTATATTTTATAATTAAATTAGTCTTCCTCATGTAAAAATAAATGAAGCTAGGCCATAGATTTGAAATTAACAATGCATGGGCTCACAAGCTTCTGAAATCATGAGTTGTGTATTAGCCACAACAGAAGTATTCAAACCTATTTTTGATATGTGTTTTTATATTTTAAAATTTGGTAAAAATAGATTGTTTACCTGTGTTTGAAGTTTTTGGCTTTTTTAAAATGGTGGATTATATCTTCAGTTCTGTTATCATAAGAAAATAAAACATATTCAGGTAAGATATTGTTGTCAAATTAGCACAGTATATGAATTCTACCAGTTCATAAAGCTGATATTCATAAGCACATTCATATTTTCACATGCAGACTTAAACAAAAAGTCTATTATATCAAGGTTCAGCATCTTAGCCATTAGATCTCAAATTAGGCTTTTGCTCTTATTGATGTAGATAAATAAGAACTTAATTTTCTACTGGAATAGGGAAATATTGGCATTAATAAAATAGAAATATTTAAGAATTATTTGATAATATTATCCCCTCTATATGACTAGCTTTATTTTTAATTGTATCTCATCTTCATTATAATGCAAAAAATTAATACCCCTTTACTTAACAATAATGTATGTGTATTTCTGTAGATCATATGCCAGAAATTTTGGGTGCTTTCTCTGAACATTAATTAAAATCTTCATATTCTACTCAATAAGGTATTAACCTTAATTCACTATGTTTTGTATTCTTTCAGAGAAGGTAGTCAATGATGACTTGTAGTATATTTTGGATATATGTATTTTATGGAAATTATGCTTGTTATTGAATCAAAAGCATCATTTATGTAATGTGTTGTTAAATATCAAAATTAAAAATCTCATGGTGGAAGCATAGGTTACAGAATTTTCCTTTGTAATTATTTTCTGTTTATTCAACTACATATTTTATTTATTTATTTATTTAGTCTTATTTTTTTCTTTTTTTTTTTAAGGGCCATACCTGTGGCGTATAGAAGTTCCCAGGCTAGAGGCTGAATCAGAGCTGCAGCTGTTGCCCTATGCCACAGCACAGCCACAGCAATGCCAGATCTGAGCCGCCTCTGTGACCTAGGCTGTGACTTGGGGCAATGCGGGATCCTTAGCCCACTGAGTGAGGCCAGTGATCAAACCCGCATCCTCATGGATGCTAGTTCAGTTCTTAACCTGCTGTGTCTACTACATATTTGTTTTTTTAATGGAGTTTTATGTTTCTGTTCTTTTTAGACAATTCCCCTAGTAGAATATACCTAAGGAAATAAATGTGAATGGAGTAGCTAATCCACCAATGACAAATATGGTATTCTGTTTCTTTTGTTTAGAAACTGCAATTTAGGAGGGTCCTGTGGGGCTTCTGGGCACAAAAGCCTTCCTGTTTTAGGAAATGAGCCTCATTCAACCTCCATGGCCTTCTCTGAGTTCCAAGGGACAGGTTCAGACAGTTGCTGATGAGGGAAGGAACTGGATGCAAAGACAAGGGAGGCTGGATGAAGCACTTCATTGTTTGGAAAACTAAAGTATGACAGCAGCTATAGATGCTTCCTAAAATTGACAATTACTTCATTTTCACAAAATAAAAATTGTTAAATAAGTCGTATCAAGTTAAAACAAATATTTGACCAACCTTGAATATTTAGTTAAGCTCACATGAACACATTAAATTTAATATTTCACAGCATGATACACTGTGGAATAGGAATAGCAAACAAACAAGCAAATAGATCTGTCGTTATGCAGTCTTTGCTAGACAATCTGAAAAGATTGGCCCCTAAGATAATACCATTTTGTTGTCTTTTTTAAAAAAAATAAATGATAGAAGACTAAGTCTTAAATCACTGATTTTCTTTAGCAATGAGAATCTCTGGAAAAGACGGAATAGATTAAATTAATAATAGGAAAGGTAATTTGTTTTTTCACAAGTACTAGAATTACAGACTTCTCTGGAGCCATGAAAGTGTTGTAAAAGAGGAAAAAGGTAGCTTATAGTACTACCCCATTCCTTTCTCACATGCACGTAGGTAAGTTAGTGAAGAGGAGCTGGCATCTGAAACAATGAGATGCCAATCTGTTTCCACATTTGTGGAACATTCCTGCCATGTACACAGAATAATATTTCTTCTTGGAAACTATGTTACAATGCCTCTCTCAAGGGATACATAATACAACTCACCTATCCTTGTACTTTGACCATTAATTGTGCCAGTATGATTTAAAAAGAGAAAAAAACTGTATTATTTCAATTTTTATGTCAATTAGTTTGCTTATATATGCAAAATTTTTAAAACCTTTTTAGATCTCTAGGGCTTTCCTTTTCTTAGGATTATCAGAATAGTAACTGATTTTATAGAAGTGTATTTATTTATTTACTTTTGGTTGCACCCATGGCATGTGGAAATTACTAGGCCAGAGATCAAACCTGAGCCACAGCAGTAACTCAAGCCACAGTAGTGACAACACTGAGTCCTTAACCACCAGAAGTTTGTCCTCATAAGAATATAGTTCTAAAATTGAAAGCTGTAATTCCCGTCATGGCTCAGTGGTTAACGGACCTGAAAAGAAACCATGAGGACATGGGTTCAATATCTGGCCTTGCTCAGTGGGGATCTGGCGTTTCTGTGAGCTGTGGTGTATCTTGCAGATGCGGCTCGGATCTGACATTGCTTGTGACTGTGGTATAGGCTGGCGGCTATAGCTCCGATTAGAATTAGACCCCTAGCCTGGGAACCTCCATATGCCATAGGTGCAGCCCTAAAATGACAAAAAGACAAAATAAAATAGAATTGAAAACTATCACTGGACAAATTTAACTTTCTTGTAGAAAGAATTATTAAGAAAAGCTTTATAAAAATGGTCTGTTTATTTACTTCTTGCCTTAATTCCATTACCTTTAGAGAAAAATCATATGGATATACTTTTAGAAATTAATTAGAATTACGGTTATTTTATTGAAATCAAGGCGGAAAGACTATTCCCTGGCTTCAGTAAAATCGAAAGAAAGCTCAAGTTCCCACTGTTGAATAGTGAGTTAAGAATCCAACTCATGTGGCTTTGGTCACTGCAAGGCGTGAGTTCAATCACTGACCTGCATTGGGTTAAGAATTTTCCATTACCACAACTCTGGCACAGGTCACAGCTGTGGCTTGGATTTGATCCCTAGCCCAGGAACTTCCATATGCGGCAAGTGTAGCCAAAAAAAAAAAAAAAAGGTCTTCCGTCAAGTTTTGAAATGCTTTCCCTGTTTTCCTTCCCTACAGTTAAAAAACATGAGTTGTTGTTGTGTTACTTTTGCTTAAGGCTTAAGAGACTAAAACTTTTTTTAGCAAATGTAGGGAGAAAGTTCTAGAGGGATCTGGTAATTCTCTTGCCTCTAATAATTATCATTTGCTCTTGAGGCACGTATAAACCTGAGGCTGTAATAAAGTTCAGAGAATGTTTGAAGAATTGGGACCTTAGAGGCATATATTTTTCTACCTTCTCGAAACTATGTAATTGCTTCTTGAGAGGTGCAAGAATATCTGGATGCATTTCTTCCAAAAAAGAAATTTTTTTCTCTTCATATGAATTACTGTATTGCAGTGTGTGTCCTGCTTTGCTGACACTTTCTGCTTTGTCTTGTAGTGATCTATAATCATACTTTTCACTTTCTTCCCTACTATATGTACACACTGCATAATTGTGTGTGTGTGTGTGTGTGTGTACTTGTGTGTATGTGATAAAGAACTTGTAGAATTTGGTCCATATATCAAGATTTAATAATAAAATTACAAAGAAAATAAAGCATAGACAATATTTAATAAAGTAGTTTAACAAAGACCAAATGTCTTATTATGTGCTTTAACCTATTAATAAGGTCAAAATACTATTTATTAGCTTTTCAATTAAATTTTGTATGAAAACTTTAATAAATAAAATGTTTCTTAAAAATTCAAATAAATATGTGATTTAAAATTTAATTGGGCTCTAAAGCAATTTGAGGGGAAAAAAACTCTCCAAGATGATATCAGAGATTGGATGAATGATTTTGCACAGTACATCAGGTAATCAATTAATTTATTCTTTGTATATTTACATACTATGCATCATGTTGAAATATGTATAAGTGTGAAAGCTCTAATGATTATAGAAAGAGATAATTGCTTATAGTTTTATAATGGGTTTATACTTTTAAAGAAATCCTTTCAATTAGATGATATTTAAACAGTCATAGTTGAGATGGGGACAAGCCAAGGACAATTCTCTGTAGCAAATATCCACAGATGTTCAAAGTAAGAGTTCTTAATCAAGTTATGTATTAACTGCCAAGAAATGCTTAACAGTGGCACATTTCTCAAACTCAGAATTAAAATAATGTACTATATAAATAGAAAATTTGATTATATCATTAGAGGACGTAGTACTCCAGTTAATGAAATATATTAACTAGGCAATTAAATAATTTAGGAAACTAATTTCAACCATGATTGCTAAAAGTTATATGCACATACTAGTAAATTAGCGATTAACATCAAAGATTAATTTTTAACAAAGTACTCTTTTTTGAAGATTTGTCAATACCATCATCTTGTGACAGAATGCAAATATTTGGCTTTTTTATCTTAAGGTGTTGGTATGGGTATCATTTACACCTTCAGGGACTTAAATATTACAAAATAACACTCACATTCCCCACATTCTTAACTCTCCAGATGTTAGCAATGTCAATTTTAAAGATTTATAGTTTCTCACTGGGGTGCACTTTTATTTCTTTTTCAACCTTACTTGAAAAAGGACACATATTTTGCTCACTATAAAAAAAAAAGGAAAGAGAAAATAAGTGTTATAGTTGTATCTGTGGTGAGCTGCTTTATTTACAATTATTTTCATTGTTAAAAATTTCCCTCTTCCACTATGTACTATCACACACATTTCTTGAACTCTCAGACATTTTATTTTTCTTTTTTGGCAAAACAATACCAGGGGAGTGATGCTGGTTATATGTGTGTATATGATAATGAGAATATTAGCATGCTTCTCTCCTAGGCTGACACAAATTTGTGAAATATTCTATCTTTTTATATTTACTTCATAAAAAGTTTTTTGAGCTGTACACTTATGATTTGTGTGCTCCTCTGTATGTGCATTGATACTTCAATTTAGCAAATTTACATTAAAAAAATACAAGAGGTGGGATTTAAGAGTGTGAAAACAGAATAGTGAGTTAATCAGATTTAGGCATTGACAGGTGAAAGGTCATCTTTGCTTTCTTTTGTGTGGCAAACAGGATGAAAGCTTGAGCTCTGCATCCCAGATCTGCCCCCAAAGTAGCTATATGAATCAGTTTGTTTTAGAAAAATTATTTTAACCTAAACTTTTGAAATATTTGTTCTTTCCTCCTCTTAACTGACTTTTTTTTCTCTAAAGTTGCAGACTCCATCTGGCTTTCTTCTTCTGTCCTCTCTGCCACAGTTACATCATTTGGTTATCATAAGTTCTGAGCATTTCAGAAAATTTGATGCAACTTTTGATAAATTGTGCATGATAGTCAAAGGAAAAGAGAGAGTTGGCTGACTTTATAATGTTTATTCAATATTATTATCAATAATAAATACTGGGCAGTAGCTAATAATAAGGTATAATCATATATAGCTTATGAAACGCTGTTTAAAGGTGGTTTTCAATTAATAAGTTAAGAATCTTAAAGCAATGTATGTTACCTCTCTCTCCCTTCCTCCCTCCCTGCCCTCCTTCCTTCCTTCCCTCTCTTTTTTCTTTCCTTCTTTTTTCTTTTCTTCTGTCTTAATCTCTACACTTCCGATTAACTTCCTTTCCAAATTTTGCTTATTTGAGAACCATTTTAAAATAAATAAATAAAGTATTTTACAGGTTTTAGATAAGACATTTCTTATTGGCTAAACTTAAATTCTTCCGAGTTTAAATACATGAAACTATTTTCCCATGTAACATTGAAGCAACCTCAACTGTGTTTCAATATAATACTGAAAACATTACAATTACCCTGGTGGTAATGGATTAATATAGAGTCACTGCCCTTTTTTTTTTTTCATTCTCACTGTATTTTCCCTAATCTATTATTTATTCTATTTTAGAAGCTTCTTGTAACTGCTTTCTTCCTTTTAACTCTTTCTATATATTACTAACAAAGTAATCTTTTAAAATACAGAGTGGTACGTCTGATCTATTCATTAATATCTAATGACTGGTGCAGCCAGTATCAGAGAGTACACTAAAATTATGGTGGCTGCTATAACAGATAAATCCTGAAATATTAGGGGCTTGACAAAACAGATTCTTGTTTATCAGCCTGACAAAATAAATTCAGAGACCCAAGATGACAGAAGTTCTCAAACTTCAATACTCGGTTCCCAAGGTTGCCCATTCACCATCATTCACCCAATGAAGCAAAAATACTGCACATGAGGTTTACATTGCCCAGGCTTTGTGAAAAATATAAATCCCACCTTCAATCCGTTAGCCAGGCTTCAATCACAATCCCATACCCAGCTCCAAAAAAAGACAGTAGAATGATTTTTGTTTTAGTGGTTCATTAGTGTATTTAATTTTTTTTTAATGCAGACACTTTGACAGATCAAGGAATAGAATTTAAGCACAGTTTTAATTCTAAGAAATGGATAAAAATTTGTATCAAATCCCTCCAGTATTTTCAGTCTGTTGCTTTTCCTCAACGACATTCAAATTGTCTAAAACTCTCATGAAAGTTATCAGAGCAAGACCTAATGAGACTTATTCCCATTCACCTTTTAATTTCAAAGTAACTTGAAAAACATGAGATTTCTACACGTTTACCATAGTTTAGTCCCAAACGTTTTTTTGTAATCCAAACCACTTGATATAAGGAAGACAATAAATTAAAAGTTTCCTCAGCCAGTCAGAGTTTTGGTATGAATCTTGATAAGACTGGGGATTTTAGTTTTCATTTTATTTTGATATTTTCTGTAAATTACTTCATTAGAAAGGGGAAGAGACATTTATTTTCATACTGGGTACTCTGTTCCAATGTGGGTGTTTCTATTCTGCCTTAAAGCTCTATTATTTGAACAGATCACCATTCCAGCCCCTGATTGCCTCAGCTGTCAAAGTTTACGTGATACCCTATTAAAATCATAGCATATTGAAAAAGTTATTTTGATTAAATATTACTTTTGAGATTTTTGACCTTAAGACAGGATTGTCATACATCATGATCATGTATTCATATTTCATATTTGATACTAATTTTAAATTCTTTTGATAAAAAACTAGTATTTTAAAGTTGTATTAAGTATTTTAAAACTAGTATTTTAAAGTTTAAAGTTGGCTAATGCCTGTCCCATTAACCCTATGGCAGAAAGTCATAAATTTTGAGTGAAGCGGTTGTTACAATGTGGAGAATGATGTGGAAGGACAAGATGCTATGGGACTTAAAGGGCATCACCTCTCCCAGAGGTAACAGGTCAGTGAAGATAGCCTGAAGGAAACTACATTCAATGGTAAAACTGGAAGGATAATAGGTATCAGGTCTGTGGGTGTCTGTGGAGCGGGAGTGTAGGAGGGGATTACAAATTTGTCATTTCTCTTATAGATAACACAGAGTCTAAAAGCAAAGAATGAAGCCAGGAGTGGCAACTCTCCCAATCATATTAAATGAATTATTAGGGAAATGTTTGCTTCCTGTCTTCCAGCTTTTAACCTCAACTAGTTTAAAGGTCTTCGTGCACAAAGGGAGAGTGCATTTACTAGAAGACACAAAGATGAGTCCATCATTTAAGACTATGCCTCACAATTTGAATAATGTTTCAATTCAGTCCATAGGTTATAGGATGTAAAGATGGGAATGTTAACTTAATTATAAAAGAATGAACATCATCCGGAAATGTGTTCAGTGTCTTTTGTCTTTTTTTTTTTTCTTGCCTTATCTAGGGCCGCACCCGCGGCATATGGAGGTTACCAGGCTAGGGGTCTAACAGGAGCTGTAGCTGCCGGCCTTCGCCACAGCCAGAGCAATGCGGGATCCGAGCCACGTCTGCAATCTACGCCACAGCTCACGGCAAGGCCGGATCCTTAACCCACTGAGCAAGGCCAGGGATAGAACCCACAACCTCATGTTTCCTAGTCGGATTCATTAACCACTGAGCCACGATGGGAACTCCTGTGTTCAGTGTCTTTTGGAATGTTGGGTCATCTATTTTGGAAGAGAGGGCTTTTCTCCATTTTTATGGGGCGTAGCTGCATTCTGTTGAATG
Source organism: Catagonus wagneri (assembly GCA_004024745.2). NCBI lineage: Eukaryota > Metazoa > Chordata > Mammalia > Artiodactyla > Tayassuidae > Catagonus > Catagonus wagneri. Next base: position 21,663,268 of record PVHT021183693.1, read on the forward strand.
GTAATGTATTCCTGTTGCTAGTGTAGTCGTCTGGCTGTTTAAACTGGATAGAAAACACTTGGGAATATTCAGTGGCCTATTGGGAAGGTTGGTGTATATCACCCTGCATAGATCCCTTCTAGTGAATTGCATATACTCCAAAATATACAAAGCTATATAAACTGTATTTCCTGGATTTGTGTACACCTAGTTGAATGTTCTTTGTTTCCATTAACTAGATGTAGTTGTGTGAGATACTGTATGTGAAAATCATGTTTTCTGATACTTCTGCAGTCTGTCAGTAAACTCAGTCTTGGAAGTGTTTGCTTTTCTGAGGTAAACTTTTTGATTTCATATGTTTGCTGATCTGACTGCTTCATGATTGTGGAAGAAATTTGTTGTTCCCTTGGTAATGAAATTCTATAGTGTGCTTTTGAAATCATCACTAGAAGTTCAGTCTCCAGTCTTCCTTCAACCTCCACATTCACTCTATAAGCAATATAATATCTGTAATAGATCCCTTGTGCGTAAACTAGCAAGAGTGAATTCCATCTTTTGCAGTTGAACTCTGATGAATTCAATGGAGACATCAAATAAGAAAACCCTTTTTTATTTTATGTATTTCATACTTTTCTGTTTTTTTCTTTTTTTTTTTTTCTGCTTACTGGGGCCACACCTTCAGCATAGGGAAGTTCCCAGGTTAGGGGTCAAATTGAAGCTACAGCTGCCGCCCTACACCATAGCTCATGGCAATGCTGGATCTTCACCCACTGAGAGAGGCCAGAGATACAAACTGCGTCTTTGTGGATGCTAATCAGGTTTATTTCCACTGAGCCACAATGGGAACTACTATACTTTTCTATTTTTAAAAGCAGGAATCTTTTGAGTCTGATGTGAACAGGATCTCTTTTATAGTGAACCCCACTGGGGGGATTCTAGAAGAAAGAGATGAAGGAGAGAGGTCTCCAATTTGGCATTTAGCCATTTTTAGTCTTGGGTAGTTAAGAATTGTCTCTACCTCCATTGTATTCAAGTCCTTTTAGATATGCAGATGATCACCTATTGAGCAATTGATTAATAATAACATGAGAAGATATTCATGGGAGAACAAATGGATAATCTCCTCTTTCCTCCTTCTTTACTTATGTCACATTACAAATAAATCTGTTGTTTTCTTTCTTTTTTTTTATTTTTTGTGTTTTTGCCTTTTTAGGGCTGCACTCGCGGCATATGGAGGTTCCCAGGCTAGGGGTCTAATTGGAGCTATAGCCACTGACCTACGCCAGAGCCACAGCAACACCAGATCCGAGCCAGGTCTGCAACCTACACCACAGGTCACGGCATTGCCAGATCATTAACCCACTGAACAAGGCCAGGGATCAAACCCACAACCTCATGGTTCCTAGTCGGATTCGTTAACCACTGAGCCATGATGGGAACTCTTATTGTGTCCTCTTTCTTTCTTTCTTCCTTTCTTTCTCCCTCCTTCCCTCCCTCCCTTTCTTTCTTTCTTTCTTTCTTTCTTTCTTTCTTTCTTTCTTTCTTTCTTCCTGCCACACCTGTGGCATATGGACGTTCCCAGGCTAGGGGTCTAATTGGAGCTATAGCCACTGACCTACGCCAGAGCCACAGCAACACCAGATCCGAGCCAGGTCTGCAACCTACACCACAGGTCACGGCATCGCCAGATCATTAACCCACTGAACAAGGCCAGGGATCAAACCCACAACCTCATGGTTCCTAGTCGGATTCGTTAACCACTGAGCCATGATGGGAACTCTTATTGTGTCCTCTTTCTTTCTTTCTTCCTTTCTTTCTCCCTCCTTCCCTCCCTTTCTTTCTTTCTTTCTTTCTTTCTTTCTTTCTTTCTTTCTTTCTTTCTTTCTTTCTTTCTTTCTTTCTTTCTTTCTTTCTTTCTTCCTGCCACACCTGTGGCATATGGAGTTTCCCAGGCTAGGAGTCGAATTGGAGCTGCAGCTTCTGATCTATGCCACAGCCACAACAACATGGGGATCTGAGCCATGTCTGCAACCTAAACCACAGCTCACAACAATTCCAGATCCTTACCCACTGAACAAGCCAAGGATGGAACTCATATCCTCATGGATACTAGTTGGGTGTGTTTCTGCTGAGCCACAAAGGGAACTCAAATCTGTTATTTTGTAACAGTAAAAGGAGAATCAGGGATTCCTAGTATATAATTTTTCAGGAAAGGCTAACAATTTGGGTGACTTTGTCTTATTGAAAAGGATAACAGTACCCGAGCTTCATCTAAAGTTCCAGTGCATTTCAAATAGAAAATCAAAAGGATAAAGGAATTGGACAGAATAAAGAATGAGCAGGGAGTGATAAGATATCAGCCATTTCTTTCATCTTTTAGTTGTGAATCAGCTTAATACTTACATCTTTGGATAGTAAAAAGATCCTGAATTTTCAAAGCCATATATATAGATATATTTTTATCTTTAGGGCTACTCTAATTCCTTGTAAGGACCCAAAAAGAATGCTATGCTAACACATTCTTGCTTTTAACACTCCTTTGCTTATTTCTCTCAAAGAGATACTCCTCAGATTTCACAAGGATAGTCTCCATATGGACCTCTAGAATAGGGGTCAGGTAACACATATAGCAGCCTATTGAAATATAAAAAATGTAGAAATGCTTTATTGCATAAATGGAGGTAATTAAAAAAAGTATCATAAGTAAAAGATTTGCTTTAGGGGCAACAGATCTTAGAAGCTTAGCTGGTGGGAGTAATCACAGACTGAACTCAGTCAAGCTTTTTACTGCATGTCACTTAAGTTAGTATAGTAGAGTATGTTACAAAGTTACACTGTATAGCACTAAACCTAGGGAGCAGATAATTGCATTTTCTTCTATCACCTTATAAAAGGTCTTGGACCTTACAAAATAATGATATTATTTGAAATATTCCATTAAAGTGATTTTCCCACACAACTCCTAGGTGTTGAAGAGTTCAATCAAATTATCTTGTATGGATAAGCATTTATGACTGTAAAAAGCTAAGCAGAGGAAGGTTGAAGTGAAAAAAATGCCAGATTTGAAGATAGCTTCAAAAAAAGATGATCCTAGGAGTTCCCATTGTGCCTCAGTGGTAATGAACCTGACTAGTATCCATGAGCACTAGGGTTTGATCCGTGATCCTCCTCAGTGGGTTAAGGATCCAGCATTGCCAGTGAGCTGGGGTGTAGGCCAGCAGCTGTAGCTCAGATTCTACCCCAGCCTAGGAATTTCTATATGCAGCAAGTGCAACACTAAGAAGCGATAAATAAATAGCTCCAATTAGTATCTTCGCCAAAATTTATGTACAATAATTCTAGCTTGTCTTTGAAATGCCTATCTCCCAGAATCTAATCATAAGCTCCAAAAAGGGAACTGCAGATTTAATTTGGCAATCAAGGAGTTAACTTAAAGGGGTAGAGGGACAACTGGCTGCTATCTGAAGTAGGAAGAAAAGCAAGTTGCTGCTTAAATTGTGGCTGGCGGGGCTCCTTATCTGTTTTTCCTATAATTGCCTTAGGCTAATCAGGGTTTTGCTTATTTATTTAGTCATTCTTTTAGGATTTACCTGAGTTTATGTCCTAAAGGGATTTGAGGCAGCTTACAGAATTAAATACAGTACAAAACATGAAAATACATAAAGTGAAAACCTGCTTGGATTCCTGGCCCCGTTCCCTCTCATTTCTGTAGTTTCAGGTTTACCTGGTTCCTAACCCAAGGCATTAGCACCAATCCATTTCCTGCTCAGAAGGAAAGAAGGAAATCCTGGATTCTTGAAGGATGTGCTCAGCCATGGGAGGCAGCCTTATTAAGTTACTGAAAACTCTGAGAGTCTTACTATTACTTCCTGGAGAGTCAGCCATTTTTCTTTTTTCTTTCTTTTTTTTCTTTTTGGACTTGTCTTGAATTCCAGCATCTTAGCCTCCATCCTGATCATTTGCTTATCTTGCATTTTATTGTCTAGAAATCCAGTTTTCTGCTATAACCTTCACACACAAATTTGAGATTACCAGATGAGCAAATAAACTGTAGATACTAGTTAAACTTGAATTTCACTTAAGTAACATTTTTTTTTCTAGTTTAAATATGTCCTAAATATTTCATAGGGATATCCTCAGAATCTCAATTGCCTTTAAAAGATTGTAGTTAACATATTTGACAAGATTGTTGCAAGAATACAGTGATAATATGTTACGTGGAACATTTCTTATACTAAAATAATTATTTATCATTTATCTAAAATTCAGATTTAGCTGGGTTTCCTGTATTTTATCTGGGAACTCTACCGTAACTTTTCAGAGATTTCCCTGCTGCTGTCACTACTTGCTTCTGTATCCCATGTTGATAGCTGTCAGAGCTCAGGGATTTTCTAGCCTGTTGTAATGCATTTACCTAGTATCCCCCTTTCTGGTCCTCACTAATTCATATATGCTTATTACTCCCATTTTCTGTGAATGGCTTCCTCTACATAGCATGTCCTGTGTATATATATGAATTTCCTGTGCTTATCTGCCACTTTGTGTGCTGGTATTCCCCTAGCACATCTAATCCCACAGATCTCCTCCACCTGGTCTTTTCATAGCACTTCACTGACTTTAAAATCCTAGTTTTTTCTGGGGGCAGTTGTATTAAAAGAAGCAAATAATTAGGCAGTAGCTACTTGGTTCCAGGTCTTACGTGGAATTCTGTGAATATGAAGAGAAACAACGCATGTGCCCTATCTTCAGGGACCTTGAAGTCAGGCAGAGGAATAGATATTAGAAGTAATGATAATATTAATAACTATCCTTTTTGGATACTTAACCACAGGCCAGAAATATTTTCTATCTTAAAGTCTTAATTCTTATAATAACCCAGCCAAAAATGTGTATCATGTCCTTATGAAGATTAAAGCTAAGATTCTGAGGATAATCAAATTTGCTAAATAAACACATTCTCAACTTTCTCAATGGCAACCTGAAATGGGAATCCAGACCTCTGACTAAAGATTAATTGTGCATCACATTGGCCTACTCTCAGCTGAATTCATTACTAAAATATAACATTTAGTTTTTTTATGTCCAGCATACCTCCCCAGAGGAGGAGGGATATAACAAGTGAGCTGCTATATGGAAATATTCCTTTGTCATTTTTTCCCCTGTGACATTGATGACATAGGTTAGAAGGTCCATACTCATTAGGCTTTCTAAATTTCATATCAGCTTGTATGGAGTGAATTCAAGCAAACATGACTGATATCCACTATCTTAAAAAAGGAGCATATTTATGTGGATATGGTGATCAGAGCAGAAAACATTTATAATCCTTTCCTGGGCCTCCACTCCCCCCCCAGTCTAGGGTTCGATGACTCCTCAGGCACCGAGCCACAGGCTTGCTGGTCTTTCTGCTATAGAAAGACTGATGCAAGAAAATTACCTTTCTCTGTCTTAAATACCCAATTTTCTGCTTTGTTTCCAAAGCCATCTGTCTTAGGAATGATGTTTTGAAAGAGGCCTAGTGGTGATTTCTTTAGATAATTAGGAAAGTTGTATTTCAATGCCTACCCCTCTTTCTGGACTGAAATAATAGGGTAAGAGAGAGGAATTCAATGGCATTTGACTACTTATCTCTTATTAATGAACAATAATCTATGTATATTTAGTGAATGCAAGATGTAGCCAGAAAAGTGCTAAATGTGTCGCACTTTCTGTCCTACAACCATCTTCCTCTGCAGACAGCTTGAGGTGGTTTCCTTAGCTCCAGACTCTACATGATGTTTCAGCTCAGCTGCTCACAGCTCTTCTAGCAATAGTCCCTCAGTTTTCTAATTCTACCTTTCCAAAGAGGATTTTGATTATCTCAGGTCCTACATAACATATCATTTTGGCATCTAGGGGATGGGTTGCCCTGGAATTAGGTTCCCAACTTTGGTCTTAGGAACTGGACTGGTAAAGCAGAGAGCTGGTGCAGAAATGGTACTCAGCAGATGCTGATGTTGAGAGGAGGGGCAGATTCATTGGTGTGGGGCAGAGGCATTCTAAAATCAGTTTAGCAAGGATGAGTTTCAAATTGTGGAGCTAAATTAGGAATTTTAGGTATTGGGACTCCAGAGGCAGCACAAAATTTGTTCCAGGAGCAGCAAAAAGTCCAGTCCAAAATTGCTGGCTCAATGGATGCCTCTTTGGTGGGTTTTTCTAACCACATCCCTTATGATCAGTTCTAAGGAACTTGGGTATGTTGCAGTTTCAGAAAATACTAGAAGTTAATTAATCCAGACAATAGAGACTAGGCAAGATATTTTCCTAAGTGACTTTTTTACATGATCGAATAATTAGCCCAACTAGTATAGCCCCTGAGGTGGCTATTTCACTGGTACCACGTTGCCCTTTTATGCTTTTATTTAAAATACGCTGTGTGTTCAATAAACAGACACACAAGTCATAATAGTACAAATGAGAAGGCATCTTGAAATGTGACTTTCTATTTTATGTTTCATTTTTTAACTCTAGAATCTGAAAGTAAAATAACATAGTATTCATATGTAAACATTGTTAATTTTTAAACACTTTTAAAAGTATACTTTCTCTTCTCTCTTTCGCTAATTTCTCTTATCTCAATATAGTATCCCTCTGCAATATTTTTTTGACATAGAGGCATTGTCCAAAGAGAAAAATGGCAAGTAATTGATGCAATGAATATTGCCATTGATTATGTGAAACCATAAGTTGCTCTCCTTTTGAAAATTAATCAAGGATAGTTGTCCACAGTGGTGATGAGCCAGAATTCAAATGTTGATAGAATATCCTTCCTTTGCTCTGTTTCTTTCTTGAGACTGGAAATATTAAGCTAGTGAAAAGGAAGAGAATTATGTAAGCACAAATTGCAGGTATATGCAGGTGTATGCATATGTATACAGGTGACGAACATATCCATTAGTAACACAATAAGATGGTAACTAACTAAATATTAAAAGGCTTTCTGAGACTGTGAGGTAGCCATGGCAATGAAAAGAAGCCTATAGACCCAAACTTTGAATCCAAGTAGCAAGCATCACAGTGTAAATATTTTAGTGAAATGGGAAAATACATACTTTGGCTCTTAGTGTTCTATTTCTCAAAGCTACCACTGCACCTGACCCCTATCATCACACTGCCTTTGTGTTATTGCTGCGCATCAGGAGCCTTCTGTGACATTCTCCTGCACAGGATAGTTGGGAGTGGGGAAACTATCAAGGTTACCCCAGGGTATGCCCAATTATACGTACATCTGCATTTCCGAGTAACCAGCTCGCCTGGGAGCCTGAGAAAACAACTTTGCTGACCTGACACTAAATATGAAAGCCTTCCAGAAATTAAAAAGTAAAAGGAAGTTTTATTGTACATGATCGATGTATCTCAAATACCCACTAAGTTTCACTAAGTTTAAGAGTCAGATAGATATGTCTAAAATAGTTTTAGGAAGCCTAGCTCTCAGCACTTTTAAAGTGATCAAATTACAAAGAGAATGCAAAATTTCCAGGTTGGCCAGTTTGCTACACTAAGATTTTAAAGTTAATCAAACTTCAAAGTTAAACTCCCCCTCCCCCTTCTTTTAGGGCTGTACCCTCGGCATATGGAGGTTCCTAGGCTACAGGTCAAATCAGAGCTGTAGCTTCCGGCCTACAACACAGCCACAGCAGTGCAGAATCCGAGCCGTGTCTGTGCAGAATCCGAGCCATGTCTGTGCAGAATCCAAGCCTACACTACAGCTCACAGCAACACCAGATTCTTAACCCACTGAGCAAGGCCGGGGATCGAACCTGCATCCTGATGCTAGTCAGATTCGTCAACTGCTGAACCAGGATAGGAACTCCTCTCCCTCCCTCCTTTTCTCTCTCTATCCCTGTTCTTTTCTTTTAAGTGTATAATTAGTGCTAGGAAGAAAATTGTGCTCCATGCAAAGGTGTAATCTCTTATTAATTTTATGTACTTCAAAGCTTTCCTGGCAAACTTTGCCTTGTATAACAGCAGATGATTTACCAATGAGATCCACTAGTCTCAGAGGGCTTTCCAGTGAATAAATTTTTCATCCATATAAAATTCTTGTTTGTTGGATTTTAGAATTTGATGCTGACAGTCTTAAGAAACTGAGACTATGTTAATGTGGAGGTCAGTGTTGGGAGCTTGTTTTGGGGTGCTATCACGGGCAATTTTTATTGACAGCACATGCTCATTTAGACCCAGAATATGTTCTTTTAGGAAGATACTTTAAGCAAGCAGCGAAGCATGGTAGAATCATAGCATTTTATACTCAGAAGAGAGTTTGGAAATCATTTAGTTCAATTCTGCACTCAAGACATAAACCCCTCTAAAATATCATTGAATAATAATTTTGTTTGGATATTCCCCTTGAACTATCTTGGTGGTCAAAATTCTATTTTGACAGAAGAAAACAAAAATAACTTATTAACAACATTCTCACACCTAAATTATGGTATATAATCAATAAGAAGTTTCTAAATACTTTAGGTTTAACCAAGGCTAGCAGTGTTCATTATTTCCACTTTTATCTTGTAAGAATTAATAAACAACTTGTCAGCTTATCTTGATCACTTTTGAAATTTGGAAAATAATATAGTTTTGTTCTTTAATAATATATTAATATTATTTCTTTTGTGTGTGTTTCACAATTTCAGGATACATTCTCAACATGTTCTCCTTGTAGAAAGAAATAATTTCAAAAGTCAGGATGGTATAATGTTAAATACACTGCCTGCTTTTATATCTTGGCTCACATTTACTCATTTTATGACATTTGGCAAGTTACTTAACCTCTCTATATTTCGTCTATAAAGTGGAGAAAATGTTACCAATATAATAGCATTAATGTGAGAATTAATTCTTATATACTGATTAGAACAGTGCCCAGGGTGTATTAAACTCTTTATAAACCAATTAGTATCTCTTCAGTTTAACTCAGTAAGCAGCAAGGGCCAGTCTGAGTCCAGGTGATCTCTTTATGACTACATGCTGATATTTGATGATGATGGTGATGATGTTAGTGACAATGATGATGCCAATTCCTTCTAAATTCTGTTTAGATAGAAGTAGTTCTTCAGGAAATTTTTACAGCTGATATTCAGACAAATCTTGAAAGAGAACAAAGTGAAACTTCCCTCCTAGTGATTTCAGAGGATTTGAAGATGTAGAAAAAGGGCAGTTGGACTGAAATGACTAAAAAGAGCTGAAATCCTTAAGTGACACTGCGTTAGGTAATAAAAGACCAAATCTGATCCACCTGCATATGGAATATCTGCCTGGTGAAGTGAGAACATGAGAAGAACCATAGAAGAAGAAGGTAGCCAGGTATAAAAGAAAATGAGGCAAAAATAGGGTAAGCTGAGTGAAAATTTATCACAAATCCAGGGCAAGAAAGAGGATGGATCCTCCTACAGACTGAGAATGCTTTGTTAAAGTAGGTCTGCATTTGGAGAGGATGTTAAAATTGAAAGGAAATATAATAGGTGTCAAGTCATAAAGGGTCTAGCATAACCTGGTGAAAATCTTGATTTTGCCTTGAAAACAGTAAGTAGCCATTAAATTATTTAAAGTATTTACTTTACTTATTTAAAGTAAGGAATTCCTCATCAGTTTTGCCTTTTACAAATGTCAATGTGGAAGGAAGTTGAAGATATAAGACTAGGAAGACCAGTTACAGGGTAGCTACAGGAAGGCAGGCAAGAAGTGAAAAGAACCAGTACCACACTTGCTGGCCTAACTGAGTGCAGAGAATAATAAAGTTTTATCTTCCAGAAATAATTTTAAAGTAATTAACATTAGGACTAATAATGCTTATAGGTTTAACTTATAGTATTGAAACATAAACAGTAAAAATGACATATTGGAAAAGTGCACGTCTATGGAGGGAGAAGTATATCATCAGGGCAAACCTAGCAGGAAGGCTTTTATATTTTTAAGCCAAGTTTTGCCCCCATTCTAAACAGTTTCTATAAAATTGCCATTTTTCTTTTCAAACTGTTGTGGCTCTTTTTCTAATCTCTGTTTGTAAACTTAAAAAGGGGCTCATTTGCTGGCCCTAGATGGCTATAAAGAATTGACAAATCCATGTTTTGAAGGTTTTGTAGTGCCTGTGAATATATCTTGGACATAAAGCTTGGTTGTGAAATGCTTCTTCAGATAATATGTGGGTACAAAACCACTGAAATGTGAAAGAACAATCAACAATCCACATTCCACAGAGGGTCCAGAACTGCTGGTCCTAGAACTATAGAAGATACTTAACAGTGATGGTTGCCAAACCAAAATTGAGATAGATGCAGCCAGTGTTCATTCTTGAGAATTGCGGGCTTGTCAGAGTTTTCAGCCTGGACAGGCTAGAGAAGGAAACATGAAAGACTGATGAGAAGGAACAAAGTTTTAACATCATCAGGTTCTTTTAGTGCCCAGAATTGTGAATTCACAAACTGCATATCACAGTGATTCCCTCTCAATATGGATTTGTAATTCTAATAGTTTAACAAAGTTATGTGGTGTTTTATAATACTCTTTTTAGGGAATTTGGGTATTTAATGAGCATAATCCCTTTGGAACACAATTTTCTTAGTAGAGAAGTCATTGTCCACCATTCTAGAGCCATATGCAAAAGTGTACAGATACACCTGAGGACCGTTAAGCAGGCCATCTTTATGCTCTTGTTTTCTTAGACATTTTTGAGATTTTTCTTTTTTAAAGCTGCACTTTTTTATAGAAGGAAAAAATTGAAAAAATATTTAAGACCTGTATTTTCTGAAATTAGCCTTGCTTTTTGGTCAGCTTGGCCAAAGAGTAAAATTTCAGAGACTAAATATTCTTTTTCTGGAACTGATGAGGCAAATGCTAGAATATGAGAAAAAAATTAAAGATAAATTACTAAACCATAAACACGTTATTTAAAGAAAAATGTAAAAAAGGAAGGGAAAGAGTTTTGATCTGTTATATTCAAGTGTTCTATAATCTATATTGACAATTTAAATTTAGGGTTATAGTTGCATGTCAGACTTTATAGTAACTATTCAAGCTCATAATAAAACGCTGGATACCTAAAACTATTATCCCATGTTTTAAGTGCCATTTAAAGAAAAAAAAAAAATAAGTCAGATAAAAAGCTCTGTACAGGAGTTCCCATCCTGGCTCAGCAGAAACGAAACCATGAGTTTGCAGGTTCAATCCCTGGCCTTGCTCAGTGGGTTAAGGATCTGGCATTGCCGTGAGCTGTGGTCTAGGTCGCAGACGTGGCTTGGATTCCGCGTTGCTGTGGCTCTGTCATAGGGCAGTAGCTATAGCTCCTTTTAGACCCCTGGGCTGGTAACCTCCACATGCCGCGGGTGCAGCCCTAAAATGACAAAACGACAAAAAAAAAAAAAAAAAGCTCTGTACATTCAGGGGAGGGAAACTCGATATTGGAATACACGGCAATTAAACTATTCTCTAAAATATAATGAGTTTATGAAATTTTGAATATCTGAGAGAAGGATTCTCTAGGTATAAAAGTGAGGTGTATCCAAAATTTCACATCTGGGAAATAGTATGGCATGTGGTGTATGAAATTAGTTAGATTTGACCAGAGAAGGAAATTGCATGGTAAGCTGGTAAGCAGAAATGAGATTTAAACTGACTGGATTAGACTCTGAAAGACCTTCAGAATTAAGGAAAGAAGTATAGATTGTCTTCTCTAGTCATTATGGAATTGAAGATTTATGAGTGATCCAATTACTCTCTTTCTGTGTGGCAATCAAGATGAAAGGAGGGAGAAATTTTCTAGGGTGAGCTAGGAAGCTGTAATGCAGGCATGTGCTAACAAAGCCTGATATAAATGAATGATTCTGACAATGGAATGATATTGGCAGACAACAGAGTTGTTGCAGGTGTAAAACCAACATGAACAGGTAATTGAATCATAAGTAAAAAAAGTAGTCTATAAAGGTGACTTCAGGATACATGTCTAGGTATGAATAAAGCAGGGCTTTCACTTTGCAGTATCCCAGAGAGCACCATTCCTACCGCACATTTAGATAAGATGGAAGGAAGAACAGATTTGAAAAGGAAAGTGATAACCATAGTATAGGATCGTATTATATTTGCATATTTGTACTTGGTTAAGTCCTCTGTGGGTTGAATTACTTAAAATGCTTTACAAAATGTATGGCAGTTTCTCATATTTTTAATTACCTATTAAAGGAATGACTTGTTCTGTAGAAAGCAGTATCAAATGGTTGAACAATAGATTGAAAAAAAGTAAATTTGTGTATAGAAGAATTTCAAGTAAAAGGAACGATTGAAAAAAAGTAAATTTGTGTATAGAAGAATTTCAAGTAAAAGGAACTCACAGCTGGGGAGACATTTCTGAACATGCCTCATAGGGTTTGTGTGAGGATCATTTGATATAATATGTATGAGTACCTCACAGACTCTAAATTATAAAAATAGTACATTTGTTCAACAAGTATTTATTAAGTAATATTATGGGACAAATCTTGTGCGGGGTGCTAATGTTTTTTTAGTAAATCATGTTTATTTTTCCTACATTTAAACAATTATTTTGCTATGTATGATATTTGCAATGTCAATAGAGGTTGAGTGCTTGGTTTTGAATATTTGTTTTCTGTTCCTACAAATGAGACTAATATAAATAGAATATTATTACTTTTAGCTCTATGTCATTTATATCATGCACATATTAAAGTAATTCATAACATTGACTTACTGTTTAGTGACTATCTCTAAATTATGGAAATATTAATTCTAATATTGTTTTATTTGATCAGAATACCATAAGGCCAGCATATCTATTATGTATGTTTAAAACTTTCTGTTAAAATGATTACCACCATACACAAAAAAATAAGCATTTGAATGAAGACTGTATGGATTTTATACTTTCTTTCTGTGTGGTCCTAAGCAAATTGCTTATCAATGATAATATTCATTTCCCTTTTATATAAAATGGATATAAGCATACTTATCTCATAGAAGTGTGTAAAAATAACTGAGATAGTGTATATAAGACACTCAACCTATTGCTAGACACCTAACAATCAATTAATACATATTAGCTACACTGAATAATTAAATCATGAGTGCAGTTATAATTCCTCTTCCCTCTATCCTCTCTTTCACCTCTTCCTCCTCTTTCATCTTCTTTCAACCCCTTCTCTGTAGTTGAGAAACCTGGGGTCTACACCAACGAGAAAGCAGGGTGGCTACCAGCCTAAAGCCAGGAGATTATCCTGAGATAACCAGGCAATGGCTTCCCTGTCAGCTGCATCATTACTTCCCCTGATGTAACTGTTTAAAAGCCACAGATCACTGGGTATCTAGAGATAAAGAGATATAAAATCGGAAACATGCTTTTTTGCTAAAATGGTAGTTTCTAAATGATTGGAATTTAATGAGCTTTGAACAGGGCATGCATGGGTGTGTTTAGAGAAAGGGTGAGGTGTTGCAGGATTTCATGCACTGGAACTGATCGAAGAGAATTTATATTAACTATAAATTATTCCTTTTGAAGCCATTTTTAGAAATCACTGTATTCTTTAGTTCTATTTCAAATCAAATCATATATGAAATTTGCCATCTATACAATAAAAAAATTTAAGGACTTCTTTCGACTGACACTTCATCCTGCCTCAAACACTTTAGAAAGCTTTTGATATGGGACATAGATTCTTTTCCTTATGTTTCATAAAATCGGATACAGAGCAGGACAGGATGCTCTTCAGTTTGATAGAAAGGCACTATATCAATCTCTCGGATTCCAAAAATTAAACTAGAAGCTTTGTCAACCTGCTCTGTTTTACATCCATGTGGGAGAGGCTACAAGCGTTCATGTGTATGGTAAGTGGGGGTCAAGTGCAGCTGGTATACCCTGCTATTGGCTAGAGCCCAGCGTAGCAGATGTTCCTTTGTTCAAGGATGAGCAAACAGGAAAAAATCAACATGAAGTCTATAAAAATTCTGCACCATAAAGAACAGGAGAGTATTACCCTGAAAAAGAACTGGAGGTAAAGCTTACTTCTAAAAACTACTTTCTAAAGCAAACAGAAAAGTGGTCTGTCTAGCTCACAGTAAGGTTTAAGAAAATGTGACCACTGATTAAATAATCATAGTAACAATAGTAATTCTGAAATTTGCATAGTGGTTACTATTTGCTAGGCCAGGTACTTTATATGAAATATTTTATATAAGCTTTAGTTTTTGTAAACTGAAAATGCTCCTGCATCAGGGTACAGGCCAACTGGACAAGTGTCCCTTGTCCTCACTTTCTGTTGCCATCTCACTCCATGCGCATAGGATAAACCCTTGTTCTCCAGTGGCATAAACTGGCTGGACTTGTTTTTGCTTGGTGATCATCTTTATAAAATGTATGTCCACTTTTTTGCCGTTTTTCCTATCAGGCTATCTGTTTTATGGATGTGTATGAATCATTTATATATCCTGGATATAAGCTTTTTTTATTTAATATATGTCTTGTGGGAATATTTGCCCACAGAGTGTCTTACTGTCTAGTGAACCTAAATTCTAAATTTTATTACACCTGATTTAATTTTTGTGTTTTTTGTTGCATTATGTGTGTTTAAGAAATCTTTGTCTACTCCAAAGTCATAAAGATATTCTTTGTGTTCTTTTAAAAGCTTAATTGCTTTACCTTTAATATTTATTCTGATATATTTGAAATTGTTTTTTGTTTATAGTGTTAGAGGTATATGGATCAAGCTATATTCTACCTAAATGGTAATGCAACTAGCCTAGTCATTTGCTGAAAAGATCAAGAATTCTACTTACAACTTTACTCTTGTAGTTGCAATAAGTCAGTTGATAATTATGTATGAATTTGTTGCTGGACTCTATTAATTCCATTAATCAGTTTGTCTATGCATTATTTTAACTCCTTTGAAGATATTAAGTAACTTAATCCTTGCAATAACACAATATATATGTAGCATTACTATGCTACATATATAGTAACCTCATATTTTAGTTGAGAAAAGTAAAGCATTGAGATGTTATTTTAAAAAAGAAAGTACATTGCTTAGTCACTGGCAAATCCAATTATATAAGCTCTCATAAATATATAAAATAAGAAAACAAGTTGAGCTGTGGGTTGAAATGGAAAGAAAGTATACAGTTAACTCTGGAACAATGAGGGGGTTAGGGATGCTGACCCTACAGTCAAAACTCTGCTTCATAAATTTATAGTCATCCCTCCATATCTAGATTCTGCATCTGCAGATTCAACCAAATGCTGATCATGTAGTATGGTAATAAGTATTTAGTGGAAAAAAAAAATCCATGTATAAGTGGACCTGCACAGTTCAAACAGTGTTAATCAAAGGTCAACTGTATTTAAGAAATAACTTAAAGGAAATCAGAACTCTATAGCAAATGTAATGTATAGGTGTAAGTTGGGAAGTATGGAATTAACACAGCAATGTGTGTGGAACTAGAGACTCTCATACTAAGTGAAGTAAGTGAGAAATAGAAAGACAAATACCATATGATATCACTCATATCTGAAATCTAATATACAGCACAAAATAACTCTTTCCACAGAAAAGAAAATCATAGACATGGAGAACAGACTTATGGTTGCCGAGGGAGAGGCAGAGGGAGTGGGATAGATTGGGAATTTGGGGTTAATAGAATCAAACTATTGCCTTTGGAGTGGATAAGCAATGAGATCCTGCTGTATAGTGCTGGGAACTATATCTAGTTACTTATGATGGAGCATGATGGAGAATAATGTGAGAAAAGGGAATGTATATGTGTATGTGTGACTGGGTCACCTTGCTATACAGTAGAAAATTGACAGAACACTAAACCAGCTACAATGGAAAAAATAAAAATCATTGACTATAAAAAAATTCAGTATTCTTTCAGTTGTTATCTATGTTATTTTTCCATCTGAAGGTGTATTTTACTTCTGTCTTTTGAAATCACAACTCATGCTCAAGTATTATTTCCATGGAGAAATAAGAATGGTCTATGTTATCACCCTTCAAGTAGAAGTCAAATAAGATAAATATTGAAAGACAGCAGTAGTTATTAGCAAGATAGGTTTGAATACATTTGGAATGGAATTTTTCTAATATTAAGGAGTTGATGGGAAGTGAGAAAATGTAGACATTTAAAAATATTTGTCTATGAATAGCATGAGGGAGACTCTAGCATTTAGATGGAGACGTAGAGTTGAAAGAGTATATTCTTTTATTATTTTGTGCTGTTTTGTTCCTAAATGATTGGAGAGGAAAGGCCCTAGTGCAAGAGAAGATGAAGCTATAGGGTATAAGTGTCTGTAAATTCTCTCTGGCTACTTTATGGGCTTGTGCCATCTGGGCAATACAGAAACAAACTAAGCCACAGGTCACTTAAATTTTTTACATTTAAAAGAGACAAACTTTAATGAGAAAAAGAAAACAGAAATTAGTTTCTGAATTATTTAGAAATATCACAGGAGATGAAAACTGCTTAGTAGTTTCCACTGTGTAGATAATGCATCATGATCAATAAATAAATGCTATCCTTACCTTAAGAGCAAATATGGGAATGCATTATTAAAGAGGAATAAAATTGGTTGGCTTCATTATTCCTGCAAATTTACTGGTATGTGTATGGCTTAGAAGCCATACTTAAATTTTAATACAGCCCATTCTACTTGGGCCAAAGACAAACAAAAAGAAATTTTACATGTAGTTGCTCTTAGGAGACTTTATTAGTTTTAATCAGGAATGTTTCTCTCATTTTGCATAATGAAAACTTTAGTCATGCTTTGGATCTGCAAAGAATTTGGGATTTCTGAAGCTTCTCTAGGGAGAGAACAACCCTTTCAGGGAACAGATGTTTAAAGCCAGCTCACCTAAATATTAGGAACAAGACACTAGTCATCTTTACTATTCATTTTGAAATGGATAATTTTAATTTTAAAATATCATGTTTATAAGAACAAAATATATACTTATGAATTCACTGAGAATAAGCAAACTAAACAGACTTAGCTCTCTTCCTTATTCATTATGTTTTTCTTCAGAAATAAATAATTGCAGTTATTATCAAAGTTCTATTTCTATATCTTTTCCTTCTCTCCCAGAGGTAATCACTTTCCTGAAGTTTGATGTTTGTGTGTATCATTCTCACGTATTAAAAAATATTTAGAGTCGTTCCCTTGTGGTATAGTGGGTTAAGGATCCGGTGTTGTCATTGCAGTGGCTCAGCTCACTACTGTTGCAAGGGTTTGCTTCCTGGCCCAGGATTTTCCACATGGCACAGGCACAATCCTCCTCAGAATTTTTTTTCTGGCTCATAATTATGCATTTGTATAACAATATATTGTATTGTTTTGCTTTATATTTAAATAGTTGCATACCATATACAAAATTTGCAGATTGTTTTTCTTCCTATATTATGTATTTTTGCCTTTATTCATATGAATATATGTAGTTACCTCTAAAAATTCCAATATTTGAGTAAAATACATTGATTGCCTTCATAAATTAGTTTCTACTTTTTCAACATTATAAATATTAAACAGTGATTCATGTTGGCCCTGTAACATTTTACTCACATGCTGAAGTA
The DNA here is from genome assembly GCA_004024745.2 of Catagonus wagneri. Classification (NCBI taxonomy): domain Eukaryota; kingdom Metazoa; phylum Chordata; class Mammalia; order Artiodactyla; family Tayassuidae; genus Catagonus; species Catagonus wagneri. Next base: position 21,680,854 of record PVHT021183693.1, read on the forward strand.
TTTCAGGATAAAAACTTAAATGGGAAATTGATTTCTAACATGGTTGCAACAATTTATACTTCTAATAGGAATATGAAAGCTGTCCTGTTTGCCCCACAACCTCAGAAAAACTTCGTGCTGTCAGATGCTAATATTGGCCAATATAATAGTTTTGAAATGCCAAAATGAAAAACAATATTTGGTTTGCAGTTCTCTGATTACACTGTAATGGTGCAACTTTTCAAAGCTTTATGGGCCCTTTGTTTTAACTTTTCTGTCAATTTCGTGTTGATAGGCTTTCCCTTTTTTTTTTTTTTTTTTGTCTTTGTCATTTTGGAGCCTCACCCGTGGAGGTTCCCAGGCTAGGGGTCTAATCGGAGCTGTAGCCGCCAGCCTGCGCCACAGCCACCGCAACGCGGGATCCGAGCCATGTCTGCAACCAACACCACAGCTCATGGCAAGGTCGGATCCTTAACCCACTGAGCAAAGCCAGGGATCGAACACACAACCTCATGGTTCCTAGTCGGATTCGTTAACCACTGAGCCATGACAGGAACTCCTAGGCTTTCTCATTTTTATCTTTTTAATTATTTGATTTTTCTTTTTTGGTTGTTATTTTAAGAATAAAAATAGCATTCTTACATATTATGGATAACAATATTTCTTTGGTTTTTGAAATGAAAATGTCTCTTCCCATTTTGTAGCATGTTTTAAAATTTACTTAACATATCTTTTGCACTGAAGACTGAAGAAGTTTTTACATTTCAGTGTAACAAAATTGATAATTTTTTTCTGGTTGTTTTTGTTTTGTGTCACATTTAAAAATCTTTTCTTATCCCAGTATCATTGTAGTTCTCTTAACTGTAAAATAATTTTACATCTTTGATTTTTAATATTGCTTCAGTGTTTTAGCATGTAAAGTATGAGCTAGGAATTTTCCTCCCTATTTGTATGTAATTGGCCCAATTCCATCATATCCTATCTATTATGCTAAAATATGTCTTTTATCTTTCTCTGTTTTATTCCTCATAAAAAAGTGCAGTACAAGAATATCTGAGTACCTGATTTTCCGTCATGGCATTACTGTGGCAGTGGCATAGGCCCGCAGCTATACTCTAATTCAGCCCCTAGCCTGGGAACTTCCATATGCGAGGGTGCAGCCCTAAATACAAAAAAAAAAAAAAAAAAAAAAAAAAAAAAAAAAAAAAAGAGTATCTGAGTGCCTACACTGTGCAATATACCTTGCTAAAAGGGAGAAATAAATAGGAACAATTCATGGTTTAAGTTTTGTATTTATAAAATTTCTGAGTCTGGAGATGATTTAGATAGGATGGCAGATGATGTGCTGGTAGCAATGTAGATTTTCAGTTTCCGTTAATACAATTTAAAATTGTTTCTCAATTTTCACATATCACTAAAAGTCCTCATAAAAACTTAAAACAGCCTCAGAGTCTTTCCTCATAAATAATATTTTTCAAAGTGAATTTTACAAAGCTAATTTACAGGTAATCAACCTGATTGTAAAATTTACAATTTGTTCATAGTTCCCATATCCAATCTATCTGGAAACTCTTCAGCTTTACTTCCGTGAGGGTCGTTTGTCTTCCTTTCTCAAAATCCTTTTCCATTTGTTGGTGGGTAATTGTTTCTTATAGTTCATCATCACCTTAAGTTCCACCTAATTATTTAATTGAACACTTTACTTCCCCTAAATAACAAGCCATTTCTCTTTCATCTTACTTTTTGTTTAAAATAGGTTTCACAATTTCCCTTATCAACCAGTTTCAAAATTTTGAAGAAATATTACTACTTCCCTTTCCTTCTTCTTCCACATTTAGTGACCACATCTTGTTGAATCTACTACAATATGTTTTACGTACATTGCTTTCTTTCCATGATTTTCAGGGATTTGCTGTAATAATTTTCAAGCTGTATCTTCCTTCTGTAGTCTTATTTTCCTCTGATATTTCCTATTATCACTGTCGATTAATATTCTTATTTATCTGTTCATTTAAATATAATGCTTAAAAATGGTTACCAACTATCTAGTGGATGAACTCAAACTTTGTAGTAAGTGAGTCAATGACCTTTAAAATCAAGCCATCATTTAATTTTTCTGTCAAATCCATTATTCCTGCTTCAGGTAAACCTTTCTAGTCTCATCCTTTTTTTTTTTTTTTTGGTCATGAGCCTGTTCATGCTGTCCTGTTCACCAGCTTCTCCACATATACTATGCTAAAATTATTTCAAAACCTCTTTATATACTACTTGCTTTATAATATTTTACCTAAGTCTCAGGGTAAATTGATAAACCTCTTTTGTATTTAGGACATTCCTTGTACAAGATATGCATTCTTCTCTTTTTAATGTTTTGTTTGTTTTTGAAAAGTGCTTTTATGTGTTATGGTCTGAATGTAAAATTTATATGTTTTTATGTAACCCCAAGGTAATGGTGTTAGAGGTAGGGCTTTTGAGGGGTAATTAGGTCATGAGGGTGTAACCTTCATGAATAAGATTATTGTCCTTGTAAAAGTGGCCTGAGAAAGCACTCTAGCCCCTTAAACCGTATGAGCATACAACTAGAAAACTGACTGTACCTAACCAGTTGGCATGCTGATGTCAATCTTCTAACCTCCAGAACTGTAAGAAATAAATTTCTGTTGTTAATAAGCTAGACAGTCTAGGTGTTTTATTACAGCAACCCAAAGTGACTAATACATACGTTCAGTGAGATGAGTTTACAAAACAAATTCAGCAATAATTTTAAAAAATAATAATAGAAAAATGTAGAAAAAGTAAGTACACCCCTAAAATATACAGCAATCCTGTATTCATCTCAATAGTTACAAAAAAAGGTATTTGGTAAAATTCAACTTTGCATTGTTATAAAACTGTAACAGAAAGGAAAAAGAAAAAAAAAAATCTGCAGTTTGATAAAGGGCATCCAGGAATAAAAAAGCTGAGCTGAAATCTTACACAGTAGTGAAAATATGAATTATTTTCTTCAGAATCTGGAATAGGGCAAGGATTTCTGCTTTCACCATTTTATTGACTTGATCATCAGGCAGTAAAATAAGAAAATAAAAAGAAATAAAGACACAATGATTGAAAAGGAAAAAGTAAAAGTGTGTTTATTAATAGAAAACATTTTTGTATATTAGAATACTTTGAGTAATTTTAAAAAATGAATCAACATGTGAACTTTTCAAAATCACAGTTAAAAATCAATATACAAAAATTCATTGTATTTCTAGTATTATCAGTGAGCAAATGGAAAATAAATTTTTAAAAAGAAAAAAGCAAAAAAAGACTGTTTACAATAGCATCAAAATATTAATACTTAGGATTTAGGTAAGAAAGTATTTGCAACACCTTTATATTGAATTATGCCATTTATATTTTTTTAAAGCAGGCAAAATTAATCTCTGTGTATGTTTTCCTCTTACATTGAAATGCCAATGTTTAGAAACTTTGTCAGCATATTTTCATGGTATAAAAATATGGTGAAATAAAATAAATCCTGTCAAAGAATTGTTTAGATCTTTGCTAAGCAAATCTAGAATAAATTTACTTCTAAAGTCCACTGTACTTAAAATATGTCTCTACCTCTACCTCCCTCTCTATCTCAGTCTACCATATATAAATATAATCTATTTTTATTTGCTAAATAAATGACTAAAGAATTCAAAAATATAATTGTTCTCTTGTAATTATTATTGTCATGAAATATCTGTTTTAAGTAGCTATAGTGTCTCCAAGTAATTAAACAGCATGATACTATTTATTATCAGTGTGGACTCAACCATTAAAAACTAAAATTCCAAACTCCCATTCTAATGGAAATAATTTTTATGTTTCTCATGTTTGTTATATTTAAATAACATTAAAAAGAATAATCAACCTACCATTATAAACTGCATGTTGATTATAGTAGACTATTTTAAGTCCTTGGTGTACAGTCTGTGTTTTGCAACTATGTGATAAATTAATATACAAAGCCTGTTTTGTAATTTCTTTAGTATAAAGAAGGATTTCATAAATTGAGAGAAAATCAAGTATTTTACCTCGATTAATACATTTCTCTGGATTTAGTAACTTGAATTCAGAGGTCAAAGGCAGTACAAATAAATCTTTACAGACAATTGATATACTTGACAACTTTTGATACTTTCCTCTGACATTGCCTTTGGCAATTTATATACCTGTTGTGCTCACAGTTTTTTTTTGTTTTTTTTTTGTCTTTTGCCTTTATCTAGAGCCGCTCATGCAGCATATGGAGGTTCCCAGGCTAGGGGCCTAACAGGAGCTGTAGCTGCCGGCCTTCGCCACAGCCACAGCAACGCGGGATCCGAGCCGTGTCTGCAACCTACACCACGGCTCACGGCAATGCCGGATCCTTAACCCACTGAGCGAGGCCAGGGATCGAACCCGCAACCTCATGGTTCTTATCGGATTCGTTAACCACTGAGCCACGAAGGGAACTCCTGTGCTGACAGTTTTATTGTCAATAAGATCTGCTCTTCATAATGGTGAAAACACTCCTGTTCATATTCTGGATTTTATCATTACCAGAAGGAGTTGTTTATCTTCCGAAGTCATGAATTAAATCCTCCTCTCCAATTACAATGTCCGATTCTTTCAGCTCATTTATGCAAAGACTTCCACAGTTTTAAAACCGCTCTGGACCACATGACAGTTGGAGGAAATGCAGTGCCTGGTGTGGGATGGTGGAGCTTGAGTAGAATGCAGAGAGAAGGGTTTCCAGCCAGCACGGCCCTGGTCGGGTGAGGAAGCAGTCCTATGAGGAGGAAACTTAGTACAGGATGTGGAAGCCTAGGCAGAGTGAGGAGGGTATCCATGAAGGATGGTGGGATATTTACCATGACTGTGAGCAGAGTGAACCAAACAGTCTCCATAGGAGGAGAGTAGGATATAACAGGGTGGACAGTGGCCTCGTTTGAGTATTGGAGTCAAGGATTATAACACTTCAGTATTCATTCTAATTTTTTCTATTTTTGTTTTTGTCTCTTCTTTCTCTGGCATTAGCAAATTTGGCTCTCAGTTTCCTCGAAATATGTACATATTTCAGTAATTTCTTGTATGAAATCAACCTCTAGTGAGCAGAGAGGACAAATGGGTTTATAGATAAAGGAAATGGAGAAAGCTTGGAAGACTATTGGGTTGTGATGTTGCAGATACTGGCACCAACTCATATTTTCACAGTAAAGAAATTATGTAGCTTAAATACCAATGTGCTTAACATTTAGTTTGTCATGGCATGACCTGGAGGAACCACCACAACAGCCTGAAAAACTGATAAGTCAGCCATATCTATTGATATATAGGAATGGAGAGCATACACACAAGATTTATGGACAGCCAGAGCAGGATGCCAGTTACAAGGTAAAGAGCATGCATAAAAGGTGTGGAAAGGCCCAGGGGGATATTGGAAATAAGCAGAACTTTTATTATGACATTGAGCAATTTTACCTTAATTTTTAATTGCTTTATTAAGACATAAGTCATAAACTATATACTTAACCATTTTAAAGGGTATAATTCAGTGGGTTTCTAGTATGTTCACAGAGTTGTACAACTATCGCAAAGCTCCTAATTGTAGAGTATTTTCATTACCCTACAAAAGAACCCCCTACCCGTTAACATTCACTCCCATTCTTGCTTAGTCTTGACCAGGAGTCTTAAGCTACCCCTAATCTATTTTTTATCTCTGTATTTGCCTATTCTGGATATGTCAAAACATTGAGAACACTGCTTGGAATGGATTCTACTGACTACATTTTGGACAATTTGAACATAAGAATAAACAGTGGTAGTAATGGGTTGTATATCACTGACAGGGCTAGTTAATATACTGCAGTGCCTAGTATAAAGTGAAAATGCAAAACTCCTCATTCCCAATGCAAGTAAAAGTTGCCATTAAAGGTACTAGAATAGAAAGTTCTCTCTCACAAAAATATATGTATATATTTATACATATATACTGCAGTATATACTTACAAACATAATGGTAATAATATTGTTATTTTGTAATATTATAACAAACTAGTAATTGCAAGAAAATATTATTTGGGTGTCATAATTTTACTTAATACAATTACTGATAATACAATGCAGATTTGAAATGTACAGGTCCACTTTTATGTGGATTTTTTTTATTAGTGGGTGGTACAATACCACACTAAATTCTATTTTTTGAATCCACAGATGCAGAATGAGGGATGTGGAGAGCCAGCTATAAATTATATAGGCAGATTTAGGCCGCATAGAAGGTTGGGTCTCCTAATCCTCACATTATTCAAGGATCAACTGTATCTTGCTAAAGTTATTTCTTGATTAATAATATGATTTTTCTGACTCATCTGTAAATTCTTTTATTAATCAAAATTTATGATTTTAGCAACCTCATTTTCAATCTATACTATTGAGAGCAATATCACTCACTCTTGGCAAATTATTTAAAATTATTTTGATAAGTTTTTATTTTGAAAAGGATCTTTTGGAGTTCCCGTCGTGGCTCAGTGGTTAACGAATCCGACTAGAAACATGAGGTTGTGGGTTCGATCCCTGGCCTTGCTCAGTAGGTTAAGGATCCAGCGTTGCCGTGAGCTGTGGTGTAGGTTGCAGTCGCAGATCAGATCCTACATTTCTGAGGCTGTGGCGAAGGCTGGCAGCCACAGCTGCTGTTAGATCTCTAGCCTGGGAACCTCCACATGCCAAGGGTGCGGCCCTAGATAAGGGAAAAAAAAAAAGAAAGAAAAGGATCTTTCTGCTGGTGTAGCTTTTCCTAGACTAAGAGTATTTAATAGGCTGTAACAACATTGGGGGAATTTTCTGATAATTTATTCAGAAATTTTAAATACACATAGAGTTGATAATTCTCAAAGAATGCTTTTTCTAAAAATATTTAACTCTTTATAAAGATTGGCTTTGTTGTAAACCTGAATTTAATTTTAAATCTAAATTTTTACAACATTTTAATGTTTCCTCTAACATCTCCTGTAAGTTGAAGAGGTCTTGTGAGAAATCAAAATTGGCTTTGTGATTTGTATCTAATTCAAAAGTCATGTTTATATATGCTATTAATGTATCTTCAATTATAAGAAAAATTAATTTAAAAACTGCCTACTCTTAATTATTGATTCACTGAAAACTTCATATGAAAAGAGTTTTCCATTGAATGTAATGAGTTTTAATTCTAATTTCTATTTCTAAGCCTGTAGTTATTTGTTGTGGTAGTTTTCAAAAATAAATATTCTAAACTCTGAAGAATTCTAACAACTCCTTTTATGCTTATTTCAATGTTCATGTTTACATTTTTATTTTGTATATTTTACTAACAAAATTTACTGCCCAAATTTCTTATGTTACGTGTAATGTAGCTCCTAAAATATGACTATTGCCATTAAAGTAAAGGTTTTACTTTTATAGTGTTTATTATTTTTCTGGTTATAGAGATAACCTATTACCTTGGAAACTTGGAACACATATAGAAAAAGCACAAAGAAAAAGTGACAGTTTCACCGTTTTTAACTTCCCAGCTATAAGCACTTCTAATTTTACAGTGTTTCCTATCATGGAAATTTTGTATGTTACTTGGTATTATACCCTATGTTTTTTTCCACATCATTAAATATTTTCTGAAAGCATGTATTTAAGAGCTATATAATATGCCGCTATAAATGGATTTGCATCATTTATAATCATTTCACTTTAGTTTCTTACTTTGCATTGTGTGGGAAAAGGAAGAACTTCTGATTCAGTTTCCTGTTATCCCTTTATTCATTTTCTTTTTATTCCATTGCTTCAAATTCTTTTCCTCAGTGGTTATGGTAGACAGAATTCTAAGATGCCGCAAAGATTTCCCAGCCCCTGCTGTATGTGTCCTGTTTAATCATGTCCCTTAAAGTGTTGGCAAAGACAGTGAATATGATGGAATATCATTAAATAATTGAGTTAATCAAAAGGAATTACCCTGGCTAGGATTGACCTAATCATAAGAGCTCTTTACAAGAGGGCAAAATATGAGATGTGTTCTCACATGTCTGCAAGACAAAATAGTCATGTTCTGAAAGGAGAGGACACATGTTGAGGAACTGAGGGTGGCCTCTAGGAGTTGAGAGTAATTCCCAGCCGGCAGCTACCAAGAAGAGGACTTCAGTCAAACAACCTCAAGGAAATGAATTTGAATTCTAACAATAACTAGTTGAGTTTCAAAGAGAGCCCTGACCTTTAGAGCAGAACACAGTCTTGCCCCTACCCCCCACTCCACCCCACCCCTTGACTTTAGGCCTTAAGACACTGGGCAGGTAATTCAGCTAATTCAAGCCAGGATTTTGGATTTATGGAAATTGTGAGGTAACAAATTGCTTTAAGCCAAGGTTCTACAGTCATGTAAAATAAATACAGTTTTTTTCACTTTTTTTTTATTTTATTTTTAGAGCTGCACTGTGGCATATGGAAGTTTCCAGGCTGGGATTCAAAATGGAGCTGCAGCTGCCAGCCTACACCACAGCAATAGTAATGCAGCATGTCTATGATCTACACCAGAGCTCATGGCAATGCCAGATTCTTAACCCACCGAGAGAGGCCAGGGATCGAACTTGCAACCTCATAGATACTAGTCAGGTTGGTTTCTGCTGAGCCACAACATGAACTCCAGTTTTTTTCACTTTCTATCAGAAGTTAGTGAATATGTTTCATGGAAGTATAGGGAGATTACAGACTTTGTTTTCTGGAAAACACATTTTTGCCATAATTAACATAGCATGACTTGAACCATTCTGCCAAATTAGGTGTGGTTTTGTATACATTTCATTAACTGTATTGTCATAACATAAGTAAACTGTTTTTCTCTAAAGACAATAAGTAAAACTCTACTAAGCTAGAGAAAATTCTTTACTTTTACTATTTAATACTCTTTATCCCTATACTTTAGTCCCCAACTAAATATCAAATCTGTTTTTGATTCCTCATAAAAAAGGATATCCAGCTTTAACAGAAATAATCCAGTTTATGAACAGTGGAGGTAATAAAGCTAGGAAAAAAAATAAAAAGGTAATTCAAATAAAGTCCTTCTGGAAATCCTGCTTTCTTTTTATTCCAATGATTAGTCTAACCTCATGTTCACCTGAGTTATGATGCATGATTCTGTGACTTCCTTTGTAAGATATTCTCATTTTAATGACCCTTCTACAGAGATATTCTTCTATAATGGTATAACTTTAACTTTTATTTTTAGTCTTCTGGCATATAGAATTTTAAATAGGTCCAGCCAAGAATATCTCGTTGGCATCAAGTATGAATAACTTGGGGCAGGGGGAGGAGAAGGAAAATTTCTCTACATTACTTTAAAGTCAATATTCACTTATGTTCATAACTTCTAATAAAAATTCTGAAATATTTGATTTACTTTGTAACTTCCTATACGAGTTGTTTATTCTCAAACCTGATTATCCCTTTCCCCAAAAAACTTCAATGGTAAATAAAAGTTTAGACATCTAAGTGACAGATGTTTCCCATGTTCTCATTTCCATTGTTCTTCAGGCAGCTGGTATTGCAAATCATTTTGCTCTCCAGTAATCTGTTTTTTTAGTTGCTTTCAGGAAAATGTTTTTTTGTCTGGGTTCCAGACTTTTCTTTTTTCTTTTCTTTTCTTTTTTCTTTTTGTGTCAGCATTCAAGTGATCTATCTACTCTCAGCCAATAAACCAAATTTGTATCTTTCATTATTACTTTGGTACTTTTTCACCTTTCTTTTGGGATACTGTATGGAGTTTATCTCAAAAAGTAGTATTTTAAGAAACTTAATATTTGTTTTGGTCATTTACATACAAAATAAACACACTAGTTTCTTCCAAATGCAATTTAAATATTAATGTTTATTATAAAATAATTTTGCTTTTTCCACTTTGTAATGTAGTTTAAATCAAATATTATGAAAATCAAATTTTCAGATTGCCTTGTTTCACCTAGTAATATACATTAAATATTCCTTTATTTCTCTTCATACCGTGATAGCTCATTTGTTTTTAATGCTATATAATATTTATCCATTTGCAGTTTATCTATTTACCAAAGACTCTTGATTCTTCCACCTTTGTGGGCAATTATGAATGAAGCTTCTATAAATATCTGTATGCAGGTTTTTGTTTGTCTATAAGTTCAGCACCTTTGGGTAAATTCCAAGAAGTGCAATTGCTATATTTTGTGGTAAGAGTATATATAGTTTTTTTCAGAATCCACCAAACTATCTCCCTGTGTGGCTGTAGCATTTTGTATCCCCACCAGAAATGAATGAAAGCTCCTGTTGCTCTACATTCTCTCTAGAAGTTGGTGTTGTCAGTATTCCTGATTTTGGCCATTCTAGTAAGCATGTCAAGGTATCTCGATATTGTTTTGATTTGCATTTCCCTGATGACATATGGTGTGGAGGATCTTTTCATATGCTTATTTGCCACCTGTATACCTTCCTTGGTGAGGTGTTCATTAAGGTCACTGGCCTAATTTTTAATTGGGTTGTTTGCATTCTTATTGTTGAGTTTGAAGTGTTCTTTGTATATTTTTAATAAGAGTTTTTGTCTTTTGCAAATATTTTCTCCCATTCTGTGTCTTGTCTTCTCATTCTCTAGACAGTGTCTTTTGCAAATTAGAAATTTTTAATTTCAGTAAAGTCCAGTTTATCAATTATTTCTTTTGTGGATCATGAATTGGTGTTGCATCTAAAAAGTCATTGCCAGAGCTCCCATTGTGGTGCAATGGAAACAAATCCGACTGTTATCTCTGAGGATGAGGGTTTAATCCCTGGCCTCACTCAGTGGTAAGGGATCTGGCATTGGTGTGAGCTGTGGTGTGGTTAGCAGATGCAGCTCAGATCCCATATTGCTGTGACTGTGGCGTAGGCCAGCTGCTGTAGCTCTGATTCCACCCTAGCCTGGGAACTGCCATATGCAGCAGGTGTGGCCTTAAAAAGCAATAAATAAATATATAAATATTATTGCCAAATACTAGATTACATAGATTTCCTGGAAAAGACAAAACTATAAAGATAGTAATATCAGTGCTTACTAGTGGTTAGAGGAAAAGAACAGATGAATGGCTGAGAATAGAAGATTTCTAAGGCAGTAAAAGTACTCTGTACATTATTATAATGGTGTATACATGTCATTTTACATTTGTCCAGACTAATAGAATGCACAACACCAAGAGTAAAATCTGATTTAAATTGTGAACTCTGAGTGTTAATAATGTGTTGGTGTAGGTACAATAGTTGTAACAAATGTACCTCTCTGGTGGAGAATGTTGATAATGAAGAGGCTATGCATGTGTGAAAGCAGGTAGTATAGGGAAATCTCTTCCCTTCTGCTCAATTTTGCTCTGAGTCTAAGACAGCTCTAAAAAATAAATTCTATTAAAAATTATAAAATTATTTGTCATTCAAAATCTTGTATTTTAAATGTACAGAATATATCATTAGAAAAATTTCTGATACACATAGTAAATCTTCCTTTACCATTAATTTTTATTTTTTATTATATTTGAGAGGTCAAACATATTTTGTCAAGTATATTCTTTCTCGGGTTTTGAAAGACTGTTGTCATATAACATAGTTCTTAATCTAAATGCTATGTAACAAGATCTTTTTTTTAACTAATTTCGCATAGTGGTCATTGCTTTATTTTTTCCTATATTAATCTCTTTTTATTTTTTTATTTCGTATTTATATTAGCTTTGTTTTTTTTTTTTTTTTTTAGTGCTGCATCCATGGCATATGGAAGTTCCTAGGCTAGGGGTAAAATCAGAGCTGCAGCTGCCAGCCTACACCCCAGCCACAGCAACATAGGGTCCCAGCCACATCTGTGAGCTACACTTCAACTCACAGCAACACCAAATCCTTAACTCGCTGAGCAAGGCCAGGGATCAAACCTGTATCCTCATCAACTCAACCCTAAGGAACCCTAGTTGGGTTCGTTAAACATCTGAGCCACAAAGGCTCAGTTTTTGAAACAGTTTTTGCATGACAGTTCTTAGTTTTAATACCAAGTTCAATCTCTCTGTGTTTCTCAAAAGAGATTGATTGTGGATGTTGTTATACAAAACTTCACATGAAATAGAAATGAATAGAATTATTTATACCTATAGGCACACACACACACAAAGAAATGCAAGCTTTAAAAATGATGATAATTATGTCTGTTGTCTAGTTATCAATTATACCAAAGTCAGTTTCTTGGTTTTGATATTGGATTACAGTTATATACCTCCACTGAGAGGATCTAGAGAATCTAGGTGAAATGTACAAAAATATATTTGTACCATTTTTGCAAATTCCTGTGAATCTGTAATGATTTAACAATGAAAAGTTAAATAGCTTAGTCCATAATATGTACTCAAGAGTCGGTATTATTATAACTCTGTTAATCTGTTTACCTTCTTAATTGAGAAATCAAAAGAAAAAAGGAATTCTTATTTATTTACAGTTGCATGTAATTTAACTACAAATTTTAAATATATGTGTATGTGTGTAGACTTCCAATGCCAGAGAAACCGATCTTTTTTTTTTAATAGCTGCTTTTTTTTTTTGCTTATTTTTTTGTCCTTCTATGGCCACAACCATGGCATATAACATATCGAGGTACCCAGGCTAGGGGTCTAATCCGAGCTGTAGCCACCGGCCTATGCCAGAGCCACAGCAACGCGGGATCTGAGCTGGGTCTGTAGCCTGCACCACAGCTCGCGGCAAAGCCGGATCCTTAACCCACTGAGCAAGGCCAGGGATCGAACCCACAACCTCGTGGTTCCTAATTGAATTTGTTTCCACTGCGCCACGACAGGAACTCCCAAGAGCTGCTTTTTTAATTTGATCATTTCTTGCATTTGAGGTACTTCTCAGTGACATCCTTGGCTTAAGACTCTTTGCCATAGTCCTTAACCACCATACAACTTCAGCCAACTACTTTACAGGGTTTTCCCTCTCTGTCAGTTTTACAGAGGCCTATCCATCCCCATAGTTTCTGGTTGTCATTGGCCTTAATAAGGTTGATCTGGTGCTCACCACAAAGGGCCTCTACCAAGCTGACATACATTGGTTCATCACAGTTGGATGCAAGCACACAAAGATGGACTTGGCACTTGTCTAAGACTTTGACAGCTTTGCTAATTCCACGTGCAGGGTCATCGTGGATGAAGGCAGTCTTCAGCACCTTTTGCAAAGAAATTTTAATGTCCATTGCCTTCCTAGGCCATAGCAGTGTGTTATGGGTAGAGCTGAATCTTAAGTGCACCTGAGCCTCTGCCTCCATGCGACTTCATGGCGGCAGGCAGAGTGTGACCTTCTCTTTTTACAGAGAGATATTTGAGGTGAAAAGGAGGATTGTAAAAATAAATTAATGTTAACAAACAGAACTTCTTTCCTCTAATGCCAAATAGAGCTCTAATAAAATATAATGCTAGTAAATCAGTCTGTGAGCTAATCAGTTGACAGGAATACACTAAATTTACTCTTTCTTTTGTATTTATCTAGTAGAAACAGTGTTTTAATTAGCTACAAAATGTGCCTAATCAATGTTTTAAAAGAATATTAATAATATATTAATACCTTACCACATAAGGAGACCTTCTGGGTTCTTAGATTATTGATTACGTAGCTGATGGTTAAGCATTAATGAGCCAACCTTTTTTTCCTAATGTCCAAGTTTCTCCCTGTTTAGAAGTCCTGTTCTCAAGGAAACACATTTATTCTTTCAGGTCATCAGAGTGCCATTTACTGCATCATTAGTTTAAAAGAGAAAGTCTTCTCTAGTGTACTAAATGCTATCCCAGAGGCTAAAAGTTGTTTAATCCAACAAATTTAATGAGAGTCTGGAATCTTGAGGGAATGATGCTAGATTCACGAGTAAGCCAAAATTTGTGTTATAACTTGCTTTGGGAATAAAACCACATATGAACTCAAAGGAAACCAATCACTGTTTATAGGTCATGGATCTTAGAACAGACTAATAGCCTAATATGAAATAAGCATGTAATGTGAAGGAGGTGTTGAGTTGCAAAAAATTCTTCAGGGACTCTATAGCTTAATGTTAGAGATAATGTTCTTTCAATATATCACCTAAAAAGAAATGGAAAACAGGTTTAATGATATTAGATATGGAAGTGATGTCAGCGAGCACATGTATTCTTTCTTCATAGTAATTTTAAAGATTAAGTTGTCTCATTCCATGATTCTACTTTTTTTTATGGGTCTACTTTTTTGGTCATCTTACTTTTTTGATTTACATTCTTCTATATTATATATGGGGTCTTCATTATATTCTTTTATAATTTCTAAATATTTAATTATGTTTAAATATTTATGTTTTATGTATTTTCAACAAATATTCATTGAACATCTATTATTTTTCAAATAAATTATTTTACAAAAGAAACATAAGGGTGAATACAATGTAGCTTCTTTCTTCGAATAAACTATTTCAACTGGGAGTCATTTATATTAAAGTATGAGTATTTATCATGTAATACAGCCTGTGCTTTTTGCGGGTATTACCTTAATTAATTACCATATTTTTTGTATTGTCTTCATTATCATATCTGTGTGTTGCATCTCTTGATGCCCAAATGTCAAATTACACCAGAAAGAATGCCATACAGAAAATTAAGTTTCCTGATGCTTGCAACAACAAGCTTTCTTTGGGAAACTATGAAGTGTCTCAGCAAGAAGGTGTTTAAAGAGGCTTTGTGATTTTAGGACAGGATCAAATGATTGAGGATTACTCTGGATTGCTAAACATCAATAAGCAGAGATAATTCTATGTTTAGTTATCTTAAAAATATTGTTGAGGCAGCTGGAATAATGGAAGGAGGCTAAAGTTCCAATTGGGTTAAGAAGTGACTTAAGTATTGGGGGAAGATAGGTCTGGTAATTTTTATAGTTTGCACAGTAGCTTTATTTTAAATCTGTTTTCAGGCATAATTAAGGAGTGGTCTATCACTGGACTCCATTCAGCACTGTTAGAAAGTGACTTTATCTAGTTAATGATCTGTGAGAACGATTAAGTTCATCAGAAGTATACCAAGATCTAGCAGTTTCTGCCACACAAGCCCTTGCCTGTCAGTACTGCTTTTCTTGTACTCAGTTTGCTTTAGTATCCTAACGGTTTTAAACTGAGAGACTGGAGCTTAAAGGAGTAAATTTTAATTCTACTAGCAATAGGATGAAGTTCACACTGATTTTCATTTCTGGGAGATAACAAATTTTCAAATAATTTTTGCTCTCTGGGAAACAAATTTTTTTTGCTAGACTTCAAAATGGCATACATATCCAGAGTTTCAACATACATAAGGAGATAACTAATAGATTTCACTGAGGAAATGGACAAATTCACAGTTATATTTGCAGGCTTTGATATTTTTTCCCAGTAATCAACAAAACAAGTAGAGGAAAAAAATCAGTAAGCACATAGACCTCCTGAACTGCCAACTTCACCAATTTTACATTTCCAAATTATCTAACCAACAACAGCATAATATATGTTCTTCTCAATAGCATATAAAATATTCACCAATGTAGACCATATTTTGGGCCCTAATACTACAAACCTTTACAAATGTAAAAGAATGTAAATAATACAAAATATGTTCTCAGGCAGTAACGAAGTCAAACAAAAGTCAATACCAAAAAATATACTTGAACATTGAGATGCACATTTCTAAATAACCTATGAGTCAAAGAATACATTTGAAAATAAATTTTAAAAATTGAACTGAATAAAAAAAAAATGAAAGTGAAACATAAAATTTGTAGGATCTGGAGTTCCTGTTGTGGCTCAGTGGGGTACGAACCCGCATAGTATCCTTGAGGATGCAGATTCGATCCCAGGCCTCACTCAGTGGGTTAAGGATCCAGCATTGTTGTGAGCTACAGTATAGACTACAGATGCAGCTCGGATCTGGTGTTGCTGTGGCTGTGGTGTAGGCCAGCTGCTGTAGCTCCAATTTGACCCCTGGCCTGGGGACCTCCATATGTCATGGGTGTAGCCCTAAAAGACAAAAGAATTTGTGGGATGTAGCCAAGTAGAACTTTGAAATTATAGTAGTAAATACTTAAATAGAAAAAAAAAGTGAAAACTAAATAGCTTGACCTTCCACCTTAAGAAACTGAAGAAAGAAGAGCAAATAAAATACAAATAAAACATAAGGGAGGCAATATTAAAGATTTGAACAGAAATACATGAAATTGAAAACAACAATAATAGAAAAAAAAATCATTGAAACCAAAAAGTGGTATCTTCAGAAGATCAATAAATTGATAAACCTCCAGTCATACTGACTGTGTTAGAAAGGTTTGGGTGGTCCCTGTGATAATTGCCTCCTGCATTCTCTCCCTATGTTGTGTGGGGGGGGCCTAAAATTTGCTTCTAACAATAGAATATGGAAAAAGTGATGGAATGTCAGTCCTATGATTACATTACATTACATAAGTCCTCTGTGTTTCTAGTGGAAACTCTCCCTGTTGGCCTGATAAAATGCTTGCCCTACTGAGGAAGCTTATATGGAAGGAAACTGCAGACAGACTCTGGAAGTAGGGCTGATCTCTGGAAGTTCAGTGCTGCCTCAATTGACTGCCAGCAAGAAGCTAGGGTCCTCAGAACTGCAACCACTAGGCAGTATATTCTATCACCAACCTAAGTGAGTTTAGGTGTATGTAATTATACATTTATATACACTATGTAGTGATATATATATATAATTATATATCATGATCAAGTGAGGTTTACCCTAAGAATTCAAAGCTGGTTAACAATCAAAAAAACAATCAACATAATTCACCATATTTACAAATCTCAGTAGATACAGAAAAAGAATTTGACATCCCATCGTGATAAACACAGTCTATACACTAGGGCAAAAAACAAACTTTAATGGACTATAACTTAGCATGAAATAACAGCTAATTATTAATTCATGCAACAATATGCATGATTCTTAAATGCATTTTGCTAAGTATAAGAAGCCAGTTCCATAAGGCTAATGCTGTGTAATTCCATTTATATGACTTTCTGGAAAAGTCAAAACTCTCGGGATAGAAAATGTATTAATATAACAACAGTTGTTGTTAAGAGGTTGGTGGAAGGGTAGGGTTTGACTATAAAGGAGCTGTGCAAGGGGATTTTTAGTTTCATGAAACTGCTATATAAGGTAGTTGTGGTAGACACATGTCTCTTTAATTTTGTCTAAACCTGCAGAAGTATATGTCACAAAGAGTAAACCATAATGTAGGCCAATACTGAAAAACTAACTAGGACGTATAAGGAAACAATATGGAACACAGACTGTAACAAATGAAACTAAATGTATTACAAATGTGTTTGATAAAATGTGTTCTATAACCTCATCAAAGAGAGTGGGTTGAAGGAAGCTGAAAAAAGTTACTTAGGAAAAGAGTTTGAGCGAGATACTGTAAAGCAAAAAAGAAAAATTTACATAAATCCTGTACTATAGTTGAAAGATATGTTTCTCATAGCAGTAGCAATTGAATCTACTTCATATGTAAACTGGAGTTGAATAAAAACACAAGTATATTATAGGGAATGGAGGTCAGATTTATCATTATAAAGAAAAAGTCACAATAATCAAGGCAGTGAGTAGATGAATCATATTTGTGGAGTAAAGTCTGAGATATTAGACTGAGATATTAGATATTACATATGTATATGTGTACATGAGTTTTATATATATATATAGACATATATAGCAGGTGTTTATATTATAAATAATAAAACTATAAATATAGTGAGATATAAATTAACACAAATATATATAACATAGATATCTAGCTTTGTTAAAAAAGGACTGAAATTTGACAACCAGTAGTTGTGATTACATCTAGTACCCAGTTCTAGGTTTCTAATATTATCTTTCAAAAAAGGAAGCTGGTCTTGATGCTAAGACAGGGGTAAGGGAAATATAAAATGAATCTGGAGCTATATATATGTATGTGACTGGGTCACTGCTGTACAGTACAAAATTGACAGAATACTGTAAATCAGCTATAATGGAAAAAATAAAAATCATTTTAAAAAATAAATAAAATAAAATGAACCTGGAGCATTTTGTACATTCGGACTATGTGAAGTGCAAAATGTCATGTCAAAAGGATGTAGAAGCCAAAATGAAAGAGCTGCCATGGGCTTAAGCAGAAATAATTTGAGTAAATAAATAATAATAGTATTGGTTTATAACCCAAAGAATAAAATAAGTGCCAGTGAATCCATGTAAATATATATATGTATATGTATATATGTATTAGAATAAATAAACATGCGGAAGTAACAAATCTTCCCTACAGAATAATTTTAAGTAACAAACGTAGAAGGAATGAAGTAAATGAAAAACAATTATTTTTCAGCACAGTACCAATTCCTGCCAGTAAAATACATTGGTAAATGCTAAAATTAGTGTTCAGAAGTGTAAGGAGAAACAAAATATGTGCAGAGCTTCAAAGTATCTCCTCCAAATATGTATTAATTACTTTAATAGTTTTAATATATATCTACAAATTTGTTGATACTCCCAAGAGGTAGAGCTTAATTACCTTTTCCTCAATATAAGTTTCCTTAGTGACTTACTTCTAATGAATGGCATTGGAAAATTTTAAATTTTATATTGGATACTTAATAGCCCGTAACCAAAAGATCAAAATATTCTTCACTAGTAATATCATATCCATATCATGTACTTCCTAATATATGAAAAAGCTATATAGTTTATAAACTCTATAATCCTAGTCTAATAAGAAAATGTCTTATAAACCAAAATTGAAGGGCATTCTATTACACACTTCACCAGTATTTAGTGGGTATTAAATGATAGATTATTTTTAAAGGGCAATCTATTTGTTCTTGTCTCAAGTAATTTTTTCTGTGGATTGAAAGTTCATAATCCATTTAGCAAGCTGAATGTGTCATATTTCATTAGTCACACATTTCACAAAACAGTTGGGGTCTTAACTAAGCCAAGTAGTATATTAAAATATCTAACCCAAACCCTCAGTGCACTATTTCTGGAAGCAAAATCTGTCAAAATATCCATATTATTTTAGATGACCTCATAACAATCCTTCAGGATCAAAAAGGAGCATCAGATCCTGTAATCTGGCTAAACTGGTAGTTCCAGCAGTACATTCTTTGGGCAAATGGCCGAAAGGACAATTTTTGCTTACTCCGTTCTTTCTTCTTCATCTTATATTACTTGGCAGTGGATTCTCAAGATATATCTAGTTTCTTATATACATTGTAGTTTCTTATATACATTGTGGTACTGGTCAACTGGGAAAATGCTACAGATTTGGGACCCTGAGTGTTTTTGAATAGGCACTTAGGTTGAAGTCTTTGAATGAGAAGCAATTACTCCATTGTGATATGTGCACATTCTGCTAGACAGTGGTGACAGAGCTGATATCTTCTTCTATTACAAGGACTCCAAAGACGTTTTTCCATAATTCTAGAAGACTTCCTTTCTCTTTCAGTACTGGCTAAGAAGATCATAGAGTCTCTTACTTTTTTGTTTTTCCTGTCAATATGAGAGTATAAAAAAAAAGGAAGAGTGAGTTTTGCTGACAATGTGAAAGCTTAACGTTTAAAGGAACATGAATATGTATGACTGAAAACTTCAAATACTCATTGAGTCATCAGTAAATTTAACTATAAGGGAAACCACTATAACGATTACTCTAATGCTCTGGAAGGAGGGCCATTGCATAGTATTTCAGAGGTCAGAGCCCAGAATCAGAATGCACCCAAGTTAGCCATGCCTAGAAAACTTATGATGGGGAAAGAAAGCTCAAGAAGGGAGACAACGTCTAGTGTGATTACTCTCAGGGGATGGCAGCAAGAGAGAAGCTATGCTTCTATCTTCTCCAGCTGGGAGCAGACTTTGGGACAGTGGAGGCTGTTGCCTATACCAGGAATGCAGGAAAGAAGCTGGGTTGCAATTTTTCTGTGCTACAAAAACAGGGAACAATAGAAACCAAAGGATTCGTAGAGAATTACTAGACTAGGCAGAAAATAAGCTGTCTCTTCAAAGACCTACTAGACATTCCATGTGAAATAGGTGCATAAAATTATTATATTATCTGACATGGCAAATCTACATAAGGAATAGTATGGGAGAGTAGAGGAAAAGTATATTACCTCCATGTTGGGGAATTGTTGAGGGATATATTGAAGAAAAACACTTCTGGAAGAATACCCTTAGAATTATGAGCACATATACAGTTCCCAAACAGCAATCTATAGGTATAGAGAACCCTGAGCCATTCTATGTAACAGGAATGTCAAATTTAAGACTGAAAGCAGCAGTGATGGTGCAGAGACAGGCAGTTTTGATAAATGGAGACATTCTCAATCATCTAATTTGAATAAAGGCTCTATTTTGTATCATTATCATATAAAATTGATTCACAGTTTATTTCCACTCAAAACGTAACTGATTTTTATTATGTTTCTTGAAGTCTAAAGTCTTCAGCAGAGAAAGTAAGGAGTTTATTGATAACCTGATTTGATGTTTTCCTTTTTTAAATATTATCTTCGATACTGTTCACTGTACAGGTCAGGAATTAAAGAATTAAATAACTGGTTTCTTAAAATGAACCTCTAAATATTTCCAAAACTCAAGACTGCTCACCCTACTTATATTATTAAACTAACCCAATTTATGTGAGTGGAAATAAATTGTTTCCTGAAAATCATTCATAAGTGATGTGTTTAAATATCTGGATGCTTGTGAAAATCTAACACAATGAGTGCCAAACTAGCCAACTTTTCAGTGTGTAAAATCTATTGGGATATTATATGTGTCACCTGATTGCTTCTCTGGAAAAAATGATGGAAAATGAAATGTTAAGAGAACAGAAAATGGAGTTCCCGTTGTGGCTCGGTGGTTAACAAATCCGACTAGGAACCATGCAGTTGCGGGTTCGATCCCTGGCATTGCTAAGTGGGTTAAGGATCCGGCATTGCCGTGAGCTGTGGTGTAGGTTGCAGATGTGGCTCGATCCCGTGTTGCTGTGGCTGTGGCGAAGGCCAGCAGCTACAGCTCCTGTTAGATCCCTAGCCTGGGAACCTCCATATGCCACGAGTGTGGCCCTAGAAAATGCAAAAAAAAAAAGACAAAAAGAGAACAGAAAATAACTTTTGTATTACCACAACATATTGCCATTCTTGCTGTTTTTGTCTTTATCCTTAAAATTTCATAGTTTCCAAGACGAGAGGAAATGTGAAAAGAATAATCTTTGAAGAACTCAGAGTAATACATATGCATGAGCATTTTTCCAATTATTGTAGAAATTGCTTTTTATAATTTATTTCAGATTTTGTGTTAAGGTGTTGTAATTACCGGATTACATGTCAGTAAGTTGAATCTACATAAATGTTTTCTCATATCAGTTGGGAAATACAAAATAAGCATATTGAGCAGAATATATCCAGTGTAATCTGTGCTAAAATACAGTACATGTTTTCATAAGTGCAAATAATATTAGTATTGCCAAAAATATAAAACTCATTCATTTTTTGACTTTTTCAGAACTGAATTCAGTTTGCATTTGTATTTCTTTCTCCTCACGTGGAAGTCCTTCAGCTCCAAGAAAGAGGACAAAGCAAGTTAGGTTAAAGTCAAAAAGGAGATTCTCAAAATGACATGAGATTCAATGCTATAAGTCACAGTGAAGCTTTTGTAAAGGCTAACTCCAAGAGCTAGCAAGTCCTGAGGAATCAAAGGTGTTGTTCTCTTTTTTCACTCTTAATTTTGTCCTCATTGTCCCTACTGTCTCTTTCTCACTCTCAGTATTCCTCTTCATCTAGAGTTATAAGATTTCAATCTCTATTCCTTTATTCTGTTTCTCTCCTTCATCTGCTGTGTTCTGCTATTTCAGCTATCTTCCTATAGACCTGGCCCAGCCTTCCTTCTACTTGACTTCATAGTTCACAGGCTTGGTAGAGACTCACTAGAAACATTAAATTCCACCTTTAAATTCCAAACTCCAGTTAACATGGTTGATCATTTTATTTATCACAATGCCATGACCCATAATTCTGGGGCAAGGCTATAAGGCTTGGGAAAGAGCCTGCTTTAAAAGGTAAGCTAGGTGACTTCAGACTCTGCTACAAAGCTGCAATAGTATAAAAAAATAGTATGCTACTGGCACAAAAACAGAAATATAGACTATTGAAACAGAAATGTAGATTATTGGAACAGATTATTGCTAATATACCCAAGCACCTAGGGTCAACTAAGAGTCCAGAACATACAATTGAGACAGATAGTCTCTGCAATAAGTGGTACTGGGAAAACTGGACAGCTACATGTAAAAGAATTGAATTAGAACACTTACACCATACAGAAAAGTAAACTTAAAATGGAATAAGGAGCCAAATGTAAGACTGGGAACTATAAAAATCATATATTATTATAAAAACATAGAACAGTATGACATAATTCACAGCAATATCTTATTTGATCTACTTCCTAGAGTAATGAAAGTAAAAATAAAGAAATGGGACCTCATTAAACTTAAAAGCTTTTGTTCCTGAAAAACACAAGGATGCCCACTCTCACCACTTTTACTCAACATAGTACTGGAAGTCCTAGCCACAGCAATTAGACAAACAAAATAAATAAAAAGTAACCAAATTGGAAGAGAAGAGGTAACATTTCACTATATGCAGATGACATGATACTATAGATATAAAACCCTAAGAACTCCACTGACACTACTCAAAAGGATTAATGAATTCAGCAAAGTAGCAGGATACAAGATTAAACTGAGAAATTGGTGGCATATCTGTATACTAAAAATTAAATATTAGAAGAGGAATGCAAAAACACAATAATCTTTTAAAATTGCACACCAAAAAATTAAATACCTAGAAATAAACACAAGCAAGGAAGTGAAAGACATCTATGCTGAGAATTATAAAACATTAGTCAAGGACTGAGTAACATTCCATTGTGTGTATGTACCATATCTTCCCTATCCACTCCTCTGTGGATGGGCATTTAGGTTGTTTCCATGACCTGGCTATTGCATAGAGTGCTGCAATGAACACTGGAGTACAGGTGTCTTTTCGGGTCATGGTGTATGCTGGATAGATGCCCAGGAGTGGGATTGCTGGATCAAATGGTAATTCTATTTTGAGTTTTCTGAGGAATCTCCATACTGTTTTCCACAGTGGCTGCACCAATTTGCATTCCCACCAACAATGTAATAGGGTTCCTTTTTCTCCACACCCTCTGCAGCACTTATTGTTTGTAGTCTTTTTGATGATGGCCATTTTGGCTGGTGTAAGGTGGTACCTCATAGTGGTTTTGATTTGCATTTCTCTAATGAGGAGCGATGTTGAACATATTTTCATGTGTTTATTTGCCATCTGCATGTCTTCTCTGGAGAACTGTCTGCCTAGATCCTCTGCCCATTTTTGGATGGGGTTGTTTGTTTCTTTGGTATTGAGCTGTAGGAGCTGTTTGTAAATTTTGGAGATTAATCCCTTGTCAGTTGAATCATTTGCAAATATTTTCTCCCATTCTGTGGGTTGTCTTTTCGTTTT
>PVHT021183693.1:21705449-21774142 GCA_004024745.2 Catagonus wagneri
CCAACATTTATAGCAACATGGATGGACTTAGAAATTATCATGCAAAGTGAAACCAGTCAGACAATTAGACAGCAACACCCAATGATACCGCCTACATGTGGAAACTGAAACTAAAAGACACAATGAACCTTCTTACAGAACAGGCAATGACTCACAGACTTTGGAAAACCTTGGTTTTTCAAATAAGACAATCTGGGGGGGTGGGGGGATGCACTGGGGGTTTGGGATACAAAATCTGTAAAATTGACTTGTGATGATTTATGCACACCTATAATTGAAATAAAATCCATTAAGAGAAAAAAAAAGATTGAAAAAAAAAACATTAGTCAAGGAAATTAAAGAGGATTCAAAGAAATGAAAATATTTTCTATGATCCTGGGTTAGAAAAATTAATATCATAAAAATGGCCATACTAACCCAAAGCAATCTACTGATTCAATGCCATCCCTATCAAATTACCCATGACATTTTTCACAAAACTTGAACAAGCCATCCAAAAATTTATATGGGACATAAAAGACCCAAAGCAATCTAGGAACAAAAACAAGCAGAAGGCAAACTCCCGAGACTTCAGGCAATATTACAAAACTACAGTAATCAAGACAGTGTAGCACTGGTACCAAAACGGACATACAGACCAATGTAACAGAATAGAGAACCCAGAAATTAATCCAGACACCTATGGTCAATCAATCTTTTGCAAAGGAGACAAGTATAAAATGGGAAAAAGACAGTCTTTTCCATAAGTGGTGCTAGGAAAACTGGACAGCCGCATGTAAATCAGTGAAACCGGAACACACCCTCACACGATGCACAGAAATAAACTCAGAATTGGCTTAAAGGGAGTTCCCGTCGAGGCTCAGTGGTTAAAAACCCGACTAGTTAACCATGAGGTTGTGGCTTTGATCCCTGGCCTCACTCAGTGGGTTAAGGATCTGGCATTGCTGTGAGCTGTAGTGTAGGTTGCAGACATGGCTTAAATCCTGTGTTGCTGTGGCTGTGGCATAGCCTGGCAGCTACAACTCCTATTCGACCCCTAGCCTGGAACCTCTATATGCCACAGGTGCAGTCCTAAAAAAAAAAAAAAAAAAAAAAAAAGACTTGAAGACTTAAGAGAAGACACCATCGAAATCCTAGAAGAGAGCATAGGCAAAACATTCTCTGACATCAACCGTAGGAATGTTTTCTTAGGTCAGACTCCCAAGGCAACAGAAATGAAAGCAAAAATAAAGCAATGGGACCTAATCAAACTGACAAGCTTTTGCACAGCAAAGGAAAACAAAACAAAACAAAACAAAAGACAACCCATGGAATGGAATAAACTAATTTAAAACGATGCAACTTACAGCTTAATCTCTATACAAAAAACTTATACAACTGAACCACAACAAAACAAAACCCAATTGAAAAATGGGCAAAACACCTGAGTAGACATTTCTCCAAAGAAGATATACAGATGGTCAATAGGCACATGGAAAAATGCTCAACATCACTAATTATTAAGGAAATCCAAATCAAAACTACTGTGAGGTACCACCTAACACCTGTCAGAATGGCCATCATTAACAAGTCAACAAATAATAAATGTGTGGAGAAGAAATTCCCTCCTCTACCATTGATGGGAATGTAAATTGGTACAACCACTATGGAAAACAGTATGCAGTTACTTCAGAAATCTAAATATAGAACTTTCATGTGACCTAGCAATCCCACTCTTGGGCATATATCCGAAGAAATCTTTCATTGAAAAAGATATATGCACCCATATGTTCATTGCAGCACTATTCACAATAGTCAAGACATGGAAACAATCTAAATGTCCATCGACATGAAAAGATTAAGATGATGTGGTACATACATACAGTGGAATACTACTCAGCCATTAAAAGAACAAAATAATGCCATTTGCAGCAAAGTGGATGGAATTAGAGACTCTCATACTGAGTGAAGAAAGTCAGAAAGAGAAAGACACATACCATATGGTATCACTTATACCTGGAAACTAATATACGGCACAAATGAAACTTCTTTCCACAGAAAAGAAACTCATGGACTTGGAGAACAGACTTGTGGTTGCCAAGGAGAAGGGGGAAGGGATGGGATGGACTGGGAGTCTTGGATTAATAGATGCAAACTATTGTATTTGGAGTAGATAAGCAATGATATCCTGCTGTATAGCACAGGGAACTATATCTAGTCATTTATGATGGAACATGATGGAAGTTAATGTGAGAGAAATAGAGTATGTATATGTGTGACTGGGTCACTTTGCTATATAGTGGAAATTGACGGAACACTGTAAATCAACTATAATGGAAAAAATAAAATTTTCTTTTAAAAAAAGCTTTTGCACATCAAAGCAAACCATAAAAAGAACACAACCCACACAATGGGATAAAGTATTTACAAATGAAGCGATTGACAAGGGATTAATCTCCAAAATATACAGACATCTCATGCAGCTTTATATCAAAAAAATACAACCCAATAAAAAATAGGCAGAAGATCTAAATGGTTATATCTCCAAAGAGGACATACAGATGGCCAAAAAACAGATGAAAAGATGTTCAAAATCAATGATTATTGGAGAAAAGGAAATAAAAACTGCAATGAGTTATCACTTCATACCATTCAGAATGTCCGTCATCAAGAAGTCTACAAACTATAAATACTGGAAAGGGTATAGAGAATAGGGAACCCTCCTACACTGTTGGTAGGAATGCAAATTGTTGCAGCCACTATGCTATGGAGGACAGTATAGAGTTACCTCAAAAAACTATGTAACTCCCCAATGATTCAGCAATTCCACTCCTGGGCATATATCTGGAGAAAACCGTAATTCAGAAAGATACAGGTACCCCAGTGTTCATTGCAACACTATTTACAATAGCCAAGACATCAAAGCAACCTAAATGTCCATAAACAGAGTAATGGATAAAGAAGATATGGTACATATACATAATGAAATATTAGCCCTAAAAGCAAATGAAATAATTCTTTTTGCAGCAACATGGATGGACCTAAAGATTATCATACTGAGTGAAATAGGTAAGAGATAAATATTATATGATATCACTTATATGTGGAATTTAATAAAATTGATACAAATGAACTTACTTATAAAAGAGAAACAAACTCACAATTTTCAAAACCAAGCTTAGGGTTACCACAGAGGAAATGTGAGAGTGGAAATAACATATACACAGTACTGTATGAAGCAGATAATTAACCAGAAGCTACTATATAGCATGGGGAAATCCACTCAATAATTTGTAATAATCTATATGGAGAAAAAGGGAATCTATATTTTATAGATTCACTTTTCTGTATACCTGAAACTTATATGACATTGTAAGTCAACTATACTCCAATAAAATTTTAAAAAATTATCAATTGTCAGGTAGGAATTACTGAGAAGAAGATGTAGGAGTGGAAAGAAAGTGACTGGAGGAAAAATACTTATTTTGGTAAATGGAATTTTTTTTGTGTTTGCACATGAAGCAAATGAAGTTGAAGAGGGTTTTTACTTCTGATAAGCTGCAAATTATTTTCTTTCCACAATTTTCAGTATATATATTTTACAAGCCAGATCATAGTCTGTATTGTTAGTCAAATTCATACAATAGGCAGAGACATGAGATTTAAAGCAATTAAATTTTGATTGGTCTTATTTGTTGTCTACTTAATAGTCCTAAAATTCTATTTACCTCACTCTTTAAGGTGGAGATTGTAACTGATTATAAGACAATTTGACTTTCTGAGTTACATAAAGATGCAAGAAAAACACCATTCCTTCGCTGTCTGGTCCATTAGCATTTTACTACTGAATGTAGTTAATTACGTAAGAATATGATGATGCCAGGAGCAACAGTGATGAAACAAGCCTGAGTACAAAATGTCTTACATTAAAGACAGTAATTTGGGAGAAGAAAAGTAAAATGAGGGCTTTAAGGTGTCCATAGTCAACTGAATGCTTTTGAAAATGCTTGAAAGAGCTAATCATTGTGTTAAGACCATGAAACAGCCATGAAAAAACTTCTTCTCTCTTGTTATGTGAAATGGCTAAATCTAAATGTTTATTGTTTGAGCCACTCTTAATCCCTGTTTGAATCACCTTCTCTTCATCCTATTTCTGTGTGAAGGATCACAACCCTAGAATTTGGGGGATGGTTGATCAAAGGACCACTCTGGCCGTAAGTGATCAACAACAGTTTATTGGCCACATAATCATAGCCTAGGTAAATGGATATTACATGCTATGCAGGGCTACAAGGGAACAGTTTTAGGGGAGGCAGACAGACTATATATTATCAGGAGGGTGTGGTTCTCTCTGGTTCCCAAGGAATATGTGATTGGCCAGCTTGAATAATCTGAGTACAAGCAGGGTACTGAAAACTGCTACTCAGGGGAAAGCAGGAACTGAATTTGGTCCATTTGTTAAGGATGGATGTTTGACCAGGGGGCCTTGTCTGCAGAAGCAGAGTGAGGAGACAAACTTGTGGTTAGGCCATTAAAGCATCTCATAATATTGAAACTTAATCCTCATAATTATATATTCTGTTACTTAAAACTGAAAGCATCCTCACTGATAGACAAATTGATGAAGGGAATATTTAGTGGGTAGCTTGATTGTGGTGCATGTGAATCTGGCTTTGAAAGTTATATCAAACATGCATATCAAGATATTAATTTGATGGAGAAAACATCGACAGTGTTAGTAGATAGTCATTAATATTTTTGGCCTCTAATCTACACTGTCTAGGAATCTATTTAGAGTGCATTCAGAGGAGTTCTTGTGACTCAGAGGGTTAAGGACATGACCCTGTCTCTGTCAGGATTCAGGTTTCATTCCTGACCTTACTAATTGGTTTAAGGATCTGGCATTGCTGCAAGCTGAAGCATAGGTAACAGATGTGGCTCAAATCTGGTGTTGCTGTGACTGGCATAGACCAGTAGGTGCAGCTCAGTTTGACCCCTAGCCCAAGAGCTTCCATATGCTAAAAGTGTGGCCTTAAAAAGAAAACGGAAGACCATTTGTTCAATAATATAGGTTATATAGGCTTAAATATTTGATAAAAAGAAGAAATTCTACTAAATAGACAAAAACAGCATTTTTTAGCAAAAATTAACTTCTAACATTTTTTTAGACTTGTTTATGATATCTGTTGTAAACAAATGTTTGTAAATGGCATTATTTTGTTCTTTTTTATGGCTGAGTAGTATCTATTGTGTATATGTACTACAACTTCTTAATCCATTCATCTGTCAATTGACATTTAGGTTTTTTTCCATGTCTTGGCTACTGTGAATAGTGCCGCAATGAACATAGGGGTACATGCATTTTTTTGTGTGAAAGTTTTGTCCAGATATATGCCCAGCGATTGTTGGAACATAGATGGAACTAGAGATTCTCATGCTAAGTGAAATAAGTCAGAAAGATAAAGACAAATACCATATGATATCACTTTTAGTGGAATCTAATATGGCGCAAATGAACCTATCTACAGAAAAGAAACAAACTGATGGACATAGAGAACAGACTTGTGGTTGCCAAGGGGGAGGAGGAGGCAGTAGGATGGACTGGGAGTTTGGAATTAGTAGATGAAAACTATTGCATTTGGAGTGGGTAAGCAATGGGGTCCTGCAGTATAGCACAGGGAACTATATCCAGTCACTTTGATGGAATATGATAGAAGATAATATGAGAAAAATAATGCATATATATGTATAACAGGTTACTTTGTGGTACAGCAGAAATTAACATAACATTGTAAATCAAATATGAAATTTCTTTTAAATATTTGTAAATATTTGGTGTATATGTAACTAAATAAATTTTAGTAAATTTATTTTTAATTCATTTACACTCATTTATTTGACCAGAGTTCAGATTATTATACCCTTTCACCTACCACCTGTTACACAGATTTCTTGAAAACGTAATTATGTAATAATTATGATAAATTATTTTCAGTATATGTTTGCCTACAAGTCTCAATCACATTCTTTTAGGGGTTGCTATTTGTAATCTCCGTTCTTATTTTTCAGTTTCTAACAAAAGACCTAAAACTGGATTCCACTATGTAAGTGTTTCTGTCTTTACTTCCATATCTGTCTATGTGTCTTGTGACATCCTGCATCCTGTGTCAAACCTAGAAACCCTACCCAGAGATTGAAATTTTGTCTGTCAGTTTGGACTACTATCCTTCCAACTGACTCCCTGTAATGCTGAAAACACTGACTTGCTGCTTCACTCTTTGTGCCATTCCTGTCCTAACTACCTCTTAGATCAGCAACTCATTCCAATACATAGCATTGTGATTCTACATTTCAATTCTTCATCTTCTGGCTAAGCACTCTTCTCTCTCCGTCGTCTTTACAGATGGCTTGATAACATCATCTGCGTAATTAGATCAACCGAGTTCTGATAGTTTCATCTTGACCTTTGACTTAAGGTAAGGCAAGAAGGATAAACGAATGCAATGTGGTTGACTTAATCTTACTGATTTTCACTAGAAATTTCTTGAAACATACTTTCATTATTAATTTTGATATGGAAATTTGACATAATAATTGGAAAGATATAACAAACTCAGAAATTGTTCATAAAACATACATAGTATAGTGACTTCTAGTACCTTTTCTAGGAGTATATTAAATTCCGGCTTATACTTCATAACTCATTATTTCAAATGGGCATACTGATTTTGAATTTACATGAAAATACGAAAAGCAAATTCCGGTTACCATTTATGTTACTTGGGCAATCCCATCCATAATTGGTTGAAAACAAAAAGTATTTTGGGGAGTTCCTCTTGTGGCTTAGTGATAACGAACCTGACTAGTATCCATGAGGTTGCAAGTTTAATCCCTGGCTGCACTCAGTGGGTTAAGGATTCAGCATTGCCATGAGCTGTGATGTAGATTGCAGACTTGGCTCAGATCTGGCATTACTGTGGCTATGTCATAGGCTGGCAGCTGTAACTCCGATTCAACCCCTAGCCTGCGAACTTCAATATGCCACAAGTGAGGCCCTAAAAAGAGGAAAAAAAGAATTTTGGCAGCAAAAGTTAAATTGTAGCAAATATCTTTAAATTTTAGAATGCTCAAATGAAATATCCATATTGTGTTTTCTATTGCATTTAAATTTTTGTCTTCAGATAAAGGAGCTAGGTGTTTTTCCCCTGGAAATTACCTAAAAGTAAATATTAAAAATTAAAAATATGGCATATAGAAAAGTTTTTATTGCAAGGACATCATATACAAATTATGTATACATTTTGTGTAACATTACTAACAAATTATTTTAATGCCTCACTAGCAAATGCAAGTAGATTAATAAACAAGGTGATATTTTTAATTGCTTTGGACTTTTCAGCCAGTATTTCAGACATAAAATATTAAATAAAATGAGATACCAAAACATTATAGAATGTTCCAGTCTTGTGGGGGCCTTGAAACTAATTCAGTAGTCACATCCTGAATGATCTTGACATGTAAGTAAAGAAGTTTTGAAAAATGAATTCCTGCAGGTCCCACTCCAAAACCTTATGAAATGCAAAGCTGTTACAGAAACATGGTGTTGATTTTCCATTAGCATACATATGCTGCTTTAACCTTGGTCATTCACTGATTTAGACTTTAGACTAACTTCTAGCCCAGGCTGCGGGAGGAGAAGACCAAGAAGTCTGTGTTAAAGTCAGCCAAATTTGAGTGACTAGGAAGGAGTGATTTACCCAGTTCCTAGAACAGTGTTCAGTAAATAACAGTGACTTACTGAAGTTTCACAATCACACAAAACTTGATAAGTTCCAAAACCATGTTCAGTGAGGTAGAAAGGGCAGGGATATAAGGAGTCCTGAGACTGGTTAAATAGAAAAGTTCTATATCATGGTTAGTGATATATGTCTGTAAATGGAAAGATTTCAGCATTTTTAGTAGACATCTATGGAGTATTTCGTAGGCCTTAGGAGAGTAACTAGCAAGATTACACAGAATATTCCTACTATAACTGAAAAGGCTGGGATACAGAATTTTAGTTTTAAAGGGTCTAATAGCTAACACAGCCATTAGATTCACTGGAGAAAAGGAACAGAACATGGTTCCAGTCTTAAGGTTTGAGTAAACTCAGAGGGTGTGGGTAACACACTGGAGTTACCAAGAGTTTACTCAAGGTGTCTGCAGTCAAGGAGAATTCAGACAAGCATGTCTGGGATATTGGATCCTGAAACTAAACATCTTGATCTCAGGGTCTATCAGAAAGCATGGCTGAGGCTAAAGGATTTCTTTGTAAATTTTTTTGTATTCAGTTCTCAGTGCAAGGATAAACCAAAAAAGAGATGGGTATGGGGGAGAAGGTATGCAGGGTCAAAGTAATCAGAGCAGAGTCCAGAAATATGCTCTTTTCTTTTATATTCTAAGTTTGAAATACATCCTTAAGAGCTTTGTGTGCTACTCCAGGTTAAGAACTTAATCACTTTTACTATTGTATCTTTTCAAGAGCATTTCAAAACACTCTTTAATAAATTATACAATTTTATAGCTAAAATAATTTTCGAAGCCAGTATCATCATCCTCCTTTATAAATAAAAATGAAGCTTGAAAAATTGACTTTGACAGAAATTGACACAGAATAGTAAATCAACTATACTCTAATAAATTAACTTAAAAAATAATTGGAGAACTGTCAGAGTTCAAATGTAGGAAATGGAACCTGGATTTCAGAACCCTTTTCATGGATAGATCCATAACACTGCGGTTTCTAAAGACACTATTACAGGTGTTCCTAATACCTATATATATATACCTAATATTCAGTGAATAGATTAAATAACTGCTTAATTTTACCATAAGTGACAGTCTCTAAAATAAGGTCTACATATTTGTTATACACTTTGTATCTCCTAAAGACACTAGCATGTATGTCATTAACATGGCACTGGTCCCAAATAACAAAATAATCTTAATTTTATTTATTGATTTCCCCTTAGGAGGTTTCTATGACCTTGCTAGTGAGTCTAAAGCAGTTGTTATTAGTTATACAGATATCGATAATTGTTTTCCCAGCTAGTGTTATTTGAGTATGTCCTGAATATTATTACCAGTCTGCAAGATACCTAAAGGAAGCTCTGTAAACTTTTATAACAATCTGACATTGTTGTTGCATCTATGCTTGTAATCAGTGGAACAGGCTGTAGACCAGACAGGGTGCTTAAGCACTAGTGAACTAATGTGCTGGGTTGGACATGATGCAAGATAAGCAGTAGGAGCACATTACAACATACTATGTCATAAAATTAGCTTATTCATTATAATTTAAAATTCTATCAAAATCATAAAAACCAAGCATTTGCCTATAACAGTTTCCATTTTTACAATCACTTAAATCAAATTAATTTTATTTAATTAATAAAATTAATTTTAGTAATGTTTACTAATCAAATATTGTTTTAAAATCAATTTTATTTAAGTATAAATTACAAACAAATAAATCTGTTTAAGCATATAAATAATGAAATTTGACAAATTTTTACTTTTGTGGAAACATCCAAATAAACAATAGGAAGTTTCCATCACCCCACCAAATTCCCTTCTATCCCTTGCAGTCAGTTTCACCATCTCTGACCCCAGGCAACCATTATTTTCATTTATTTCATCGAGTTATTTCTGCCTGTTCTAGAATGTCTTATAAATCAAATCAAGCAGTACATATTCTTTTGTAATTATCTTTTTCACTCAACATATTTTTAACATGTCCTCATGTTTTTGTGTATATCAATAGTCCCTTATGTTGCTAAGTAATATTCCATTTTATGAATATCCCATAACATTTTTATTCACTTTCTTGATAGACATTTTGGGTATTTCTATTTGGGGTTACTATAGGTTTTTGTGTGAGCATATGTTTTCCTTTCTCTTGGGTAATTACCTAGAAGTGAATTTCTTATTTATATCATAAGGTCTGTAGGAAACTGCAGAACTATTTTCTTTTTTGTCTTTTTGCCTTTATGCAGAGCCGCACCCGCGGCATATGGAGGTTCCCAGGCTAGGGGTCTAACAGGAGCTGTAGCTGCCAGCCTTCGCCACAACCACAGCAACGCGGGATCCGAACCGCATCTGCAACCTTCGCCATAGCTCACAGCAACGCCGGATCCTTAACCCACTGAGCAAGGCCAGGGATCGAACCTGCAACCTCATGGTTCTTAGTCAGATTCATTAACCACTGAGCCACGAAGGGAACTCCTGCAGAACTATTTTCTAAGGTGGCTGAATCATTTACACTTCTACCAGCAATGTTTTAGAAATCCTGTTACTCCACATTTTCTTAAACACTTGATACTGTCCATCATTTTAATTTTAACCTATTTAATTTTAATATATATTACAGTCTTATTATAATTTGAATTTCCTTGAACACTAAAGATGCTAAGCATATTTTTAGGTGATTATGCTCATTCATATACCTTCTGTAAAATTACTCCCTACATCTTTCACCCATTTTTAAATTATGATCATTTGTATTCTTACAAGTGAGTTGGGTATAAGTCTTTTGTCAGATATTAATTGTTGCTTTTTCATTTCCTGAAAAATGTCTTTTGTGCAACAGAAGTTATAACTTTAAATTTTATTTTTTATAATTTGAGATTATTAACTAAATTGAGAAAGTTAATTTTGTATTCTCTTTTAAACTGTAATTTACATATTATTAAATAAGTTTCACTTACCTTTTTTTGGGTCAAGAAAAAAACACATTTAAGTTGAATGTAGTAACATTATTAGAACAGAAGTCAATGATGGAAATGCTTCTAAAAAAATTAAAGGCCAAATATTTTAACTACTTTTCTTCAGGAATATGAATTCACATTATTGAGTACCATTTTCTAGATGTAATTGATTGTTAAGTATTACAGCTACAGTGTGCTATTAGTGATCTGGCTAAAGAAGAAAAAATCCATCAAAGTTCAAGTGGTGTTTACATAAAAATCATAAATGAGATTAAAACCAAAGTAATTCATTGAAAGAGCATTGAATCTTGAAAAAACATGGAAACAAATGAGCAAATGTTCAGTATTTCACTCATAAATGTTAAGTGTTTTGTTGGCTTCTACTAATTTATACATAAGGTTGCTAAGACATATCATTATCTATTATACATAATATATAATATACATATATAATAATATGTCATCATGTATATTATACATATATATAATGTACATACATACATATACACATAATTTCTAAGACATTAGTGAAAACTTTAAACTTCATCAGTGATTTTGTTTTGGAAATGTTTCGTGAATCCACTGAATTCAGGTAGTGGCTAATGGTAAGAAAGAGCAACTGGGATAAATACATAACTTGTCAAAGCAAATATAATGCTAACATGGCAAATCCTGTACAGGAGTAGTTTAAATGTGACGGCGATATGAGAGAAGTGTTCTTTTTTCCAGGTTCATTGCCAACAAATAGAAGTAACTCCGGTCTATATGCAATTATAAAGGATTACATAGACAGCAAATACTGCATGAAGTTTTAAGTGTTTTTAGGAGTTTGTCCTGATGGCACAGATGTAACGACTGAAAAACATTCTGGAGTAACCAGCCAGATATAGAAGCTGGTGCCAGATTGTAAGTCTTCAGCACAGTAGCTTCTCTTCATCGCAGCTATCTTGTTATGAAAAAAAAATGTTGGCTGAACCAAAAACTCAGTTTTACAATATATGTTAATGTGTGAAATTAAAGATTGCAAACTGCAAGTATTACTGTGTGTTGTGGTAAGATGACTATTGTGGGAAATGTTTCTTACAAGAGTATGTGATCCACTAAATAAACTCTTTGTGTTTCTTAAGAGTTTTAATCAGTGTGATCTCAAATTTTTAAAGATGTGAAATGAGCATCGAGATACATATACTGGGGAATTCCCATTGTCTCTCAGCAGTAACGAAACTAATATCCACGAGGACGTGGTTTCAGTCCCTGGCATTGCTCAGTAGGGTAAGGATCTATCATTACCATGAGCTGCAGTGTGTAGATCTCAGATGTGGTTCAGAGCTGGCATTGCTGTGGCTGTCGCATGAGCTGGCAGCTGCAGCTCCAATCTGACCTCTAGCCCAGGAACTTCTATATGCCATGGGTGCAGCCAAAAAAAAAAATAATAATAAATAAGACAAAAAAAAAAAAAAGATACTTATACTAGGAGTTCCCACTGTGGCTCTGTGAGGATCCTTGGCCTTGCTCAATGGGTAAAGGATCCAACATTGCCACAAGCTGCAGCATAGGCTGCAAATGCAGCTTGGATCCCGCGTTACTGTGGCTGTAGTGTAGGCTTCAGTTTCATCATCAATTCCACCCCTAGCCTGGGAACTTCCATATGCCACAAGTGTGGCCATAAAAAGAAAAAAATATATCTATACTATTTCATTGACCTAAGTATTTCAAAGCATGGAAAAGAAGGCATAAAGAAAATTTATAATATTAGAAAAATAGATTTTCTACATATTGTTATGACCATTTCCATAATTTATCAACAACTACTATAAGCTGGGTGAGTACTCATGTTGACCATTTGTGGAAATTCTTGCAGATAACCTTATGAATTAATATACTGAACTTGGTTCTCTATCAGTAGATCACCTACTAATGTGATTTGTGGATCTAGAATTCATTTCATTCATTAGAAGATAGTTTGAACTTAAATATAAATTAAGAGGATAAATTGTTGGAATTTGCCACTTATAAAAGGTTGAAAATAGAGCGTGAGAACAAAGCATCACTTGCACCATTCAGTATTAAATGTTAAACATGAATATCTAGAAGTTGCTGACATTGCCTTAAAATTTTCATTCTTGTAAACATATTTCTGTGAGTAATTGTTACTGCTACAAGTATCATTAAAATAATTATAGAAACAGCTTAGAAATATATTATCCTCTACACATACCATATAATAAGTTTAACTTGGATTAAATAAGTTAATAATCAAGAACAATTATTTGACACATAAAACAATTTTCAACATTGATATGAACAATGTTTGTTCATAGCATACATATATATATAATATGGAAATGCCATTTCATTCATAACTGTCTCTTTTGTCTTCTTTTCTTTTTCCTTTATTTCTTTTCTTTTTTTTTTTTCTTGCAAGTCTGTTTTCTGGAATCCAGGAATCACTTCAGATGCACTTTGCTTCTCTCCTTGGGCATGATCTCCCCCAAGAGGATTCTTGAGACAATCCCTCTCCTTATATGTTTATTTATTTATTCACTTTTTAAATATAATAATTTATAATTTCACAATAAGATGAAAAATAGCATGAATGGAAAAGTACTTTTCAATTTTCAGATTGTCAGAGATACTAAATCACAATACAGAAGTCTTACTATAGTGACATAAGAGCAGGTATTCATTATCTGTTGCCCCACAGAATATTATCACAGACACAGAGGCTTAAAAACACATTGATTAGCTCTAAGTTTCTATAACCCAGGTTTCTGGGCTAGATCTTCAGATCTTTAGATAATCTTTCTTTAGATTATCTCAGAAGGTTTCATTCAAGATGTCACCCATGGCTCAGGTGCACATGGAGGCTCAGCTGGGGAAGAGCTTGCTTCCCCAAGTAGTTGTTGACAGAATTCAGTTCCTTACAGGTTGTGTGACTGAGAACCTCAGCTCTTTGACAAGTGTTGGCTGGAGGCAACCCTCAGTTCCTTGTCACATAGACCCTTCCAATGCAGCAGTTTGCTTCACCGGATCCAGCAAGGGAGAGTCTGCTAGCAAGATGAAAGGCAATATCTTACTTGTCTAAACATGGAAGTAACAACCCACCTTTACTTTTTTCTGTTCATTAGAAGCAAGTCACTAGCCAGCTCACACTCATGGGTATGGGACTACACAGGATTGTGAGTTCCAGGAAATGAAGATCGCTAGGGACTATCTTAGAGTATCCTTGTCAGAAAGCCTATCTTGGAGTTCCCTTCATGGCTCAGCAGTTAACAAACTTGGCTAGGATCTGTGAGGATTCAGGTTCGATCCCTGGCTTCACTTAATGGGTTAAGGATCTGGTCTTGCCTTGAGCTGTGGTATAGGTCATAGACTCAGCTCAGATCCTGAATTTCTGTGGCTCCGGTGTAGGCTGGGTGGCTGCAGCTCTAATTTGATCCCTAGCTTGGAAACCTCCATATGCCTCATGTGTGGCCCTAAAAAGCAAAAGAAAAAAAAAAAAAAGAAAGAAAGCCTGTCTTTTCATCAGGCCTTGGTGAACAGTAAGTTCAGAGTCAACAAATTGTGAGGGAAGAACTTGCCTCTGGAAGAAGTGAGGTTAATTCATAAAGAATATGCTTAGAAAACAAACTTTGGTGATGAGGTTCCTTTCAGTGCACTATGCACTATATAGGTGAAAATGTTGATGCTGCTCTGTTTTCTTCAAGTCTAAAACTTGGTGACTAGCTTTTGTTACAATTCAGTAGAATTTAAATGTAAGATTGGTATATGCGAGTTCTCAATCTTCATCTTCAATGAGAGGTTTCAGAGATATTCTAGAGTTTTTTTTCTGGTGCTTATAAAAGTCATTTCAAAGAAGCTAAATATCAACTTTTATTTTGTAATTTTTTTTTAATTTTATTTTATTGTAGTATAGTTGATTTACAATGTGTTAGTTTCTCGGAGTTCCCTTTGTGGCTCAGTGGTTAACGAATACGACTAGGAACCATGAGGTTGCAGGTTCGATCCCTGGCCTTGCTCAGTAGGTTAAGGATCCGGGGTTGCCATGAGCTGTGGTTTAGGTTGCAGATGCGGCTCGGATCCCATGTTGCTGTGGCTGTGGTGAAGGCCAGTGGCTACAGCTCCGATTAGACCCCTAGCCTGTGAACCTCCACATACCGCGGGTGCGGCTCTACATAAAGGCAAAAAGACAAAAAAAAAAAAAAAACACCAATGTGTTAGTTTCTGGTGTACAACTAAGTGATACAATTATACATTTATATATAATAGTTTGCATCTACTAATCCCCAAATCCCTATTGTCCCTTCCTTACTTCCTTGCCTCTTGGCAACCACAGATCTGTTCTCCACATCTGTGAGTCTGTTTCTATTTTGTAGATAAATTAGTTCGTGTCACATTTTATTTTATTTTATTTTATTTTATTTTATTTTGTCTTTTTGCCTTTTTCTAGGGCCACACTCGCGGCATATGGAGGTTCCCAGGCTAGGGGTCTAACAGGAGCTGTAGCCGCCGGCCTACACCACAGCTACAGCAACGCGGGATCCGAGCTGCATCTGCAACCTACACCACAGCTCACGGCAACGCCAGATCCTTAACCCACTGAGCAAGGCCAGGGATCGAACCGCAACCTCATGGTTCCTAGTCAGATTCGTTAACCACTGAGCCACAACTGGAACTCCCCGTATCACATTTTAGATTCCACACATAAGTGATATCATATGGTATGTGTCTTTGACTAATTTATTTCATTTAATATAATCTATAGGTCTATTTTGTTGCTGCAAATAATGTCATTATTTCATTCTTTTCATGGCTAAGTAGTATTCCAATGTGTACGTGTATGTATATACACATACTATACATATGTATATGTATGTATCCGTTCATTAATGAGTAGGTTAATGAGTACCTAATTAATAAGTAGGTTATTTCTGTGTCTTATCTATAGTAAATAGTGCTACTGTGAGTACAGGGATGCAAGAATATTTTTAAATTATAGGTTTGTTTAGTCATACGCCCAGGAGTGGAATGGCTAGATCATGTGGCAGCTCTGTTTTTAATTTTTGAGAAACTTTCATACTCTTTCCCATAGTGGCTCTACCAATTTACATTCCCACTAAGGAGGATTTCCTTTTCTCCACACCTTCTCCAGCATTTGTTATTTGTAGACTTTTTAATGATGGATGTTCTGACTGGTGTGAGGTGATACCTCATTACAGTTTTGATTTGAATTACTCTAATATTAACAATGTTAAACATTTTTTCATTTACGTGTTGGGCATCTCTATGTCTTCTTTGGAGAAATGTCTGTTCAGGTCATCTACCCATTTTTTAATTGAGTTGTTTATGTTGTTATTGTTGCTGTTGTTGTTGTTGCTGTTATTGAGTTCTATGAGCTCTTTGTGTATTTTAGAGATTAATCCCTTGTCCATCACATTATTTGCAAACATTTCACCCTAGTCTGTAGATTGTTTTTTCATTTTGTTTCTGATTTTCTTTGGTGTACAAAAGCTTATGTTTGATTAGGTCCCACTTGTTTAGTTTTATTTTTACTTCTATAGCTTTGGGAGATCGACCTAAGAAAATAATAGTACAATTTAAGCCAGAAAATATTTTGCCTGTATTCTCTTCTAGGAGTTTTATGGTATCATGTCTTATATTTAAATCTTTAAACATTTTGTGTTTATTTTTGTGTATGATGTGAGGGTGTTTTCTAACTTCACTGATTTTCATGAGGCTGTCTGGCTTTCCCAACAACACTTGCTGAAGAAACTGTCTTTTCACCATTGTATATTCTTTCCTCCTTTGATGAAGATTAATTGACCCTAGGTGTCTGGGTTTATTTCTGGGCTCTCTACTTTGTTCCATTGATCCGTATATCTGTTTTTGTGCAGATACCATGCTTTTTTTTTTTTGCTTTTTAAGGCCTCACTCATGGCATGTGGAGATTGCCAGGCTAGGGGTCGAATTGGAGCTAGAGCTCCCAGCCTGTGCCACAGCCACAGCAACACCAGATCTGAGCCACATCTGCAACCTACACCACAGCTCATGGCAATGCCAGACCCTTAACCCACTGAGTGAGGCCAGAGATCGAAGTTGCAAGCTCATGGTTCCTGGTCAGATTCATTTCCACTGCACCCCAATGGGAACTCCCCATGCTGTTTTGATTACTGTAGCTTTGGAGTATTTGAAATCTGAGAAAGTTCTGTTCTTTTTCTTCAGGATTGGTTGGAAATTCTGGATCTTTCATGATTCTATATAAATTTTAGGATAATTTATTCTAATTCTATAAAAAATATCATGTCGTTTGCTAGGGATCACTTTAAATCTATAGGTTGCTTTGGGTAATATGGCCATTGTAGCAATATTAATTCTTACAATCCAAGAGCATGAGATGTTCTATTTCTCTGAATTATCTTCAATTTATTTTATGTTTTATAGTTCTTAGCATATAAGTGTGCCACCTCTTTTGTCAGGTTTATTCCTATGTATTTTATTTTTTTTTATGTGATTTTAAAAGGTTTTTGTTTGTTTACATTCTATTTCTGATATTTCATTGTTATGGTAAAGAAATGCAACTGATTTCTATATGTTAATCTTGAATCCTGCTACTGTGCTAAATTCATTTATCAGTTCTAGTAGCTTTTATGTAGATTTTTTAGGTTTTCCATATAAATATCATTTTTTAAAATACCGTCAAACCCAAAATACTAAGGTTCCTAATAGTATTTTTCCTTATATGATTATCCATATCCATTCATGAAAAGGTTTTTTGTTTTTCACTTCATATTTAGAAGTTTCTTTATTCATAGGCTATATACATTCCTTGCAATTTTTAAAAATAAAATGTTATCTTTCCATTGCACTTATGAATATGATTTTTTTTTCAGTGCATTCTCCTGAAATGCACTGCTGGTAGGAAATTACTGCTGGTAGGAAAGCAACTACTTTTATTCAATTCTGTAGTATTTATTAATTATAATAAATTTTGGATTATTTACTTATGACTGGTAGGTGTAAATGCTATTATTGCCAAATAATTATGCTTATTTACATTCTATTTCTTATTTTATTGATTAGGACTTTAAATTAAAAGTAAAATGGCAGGAGTTCCTATTGTGGTACAGCAGAGATGAATCCGACTACTATCCATGCATATGTGGGTTCGATCCCTGGCCTCGCTCAGTGGGTTAGGGATCCAGCATTGCTGTGAGCTGTGGTGTGGGTCGCAGATGTGGTTCAGATCTGGTGTTGCTATGGCTGTGGTGTAGGCCAGCAGCTGTAACTCCAATTAAGCCCCTAGCCTGGGAACCTCCATATGCCGTGGGTGTGGCCCTAAAAAGAAAAAAAAAACCCTGCATTTTAAATGTGTTGTATAAGGGATATCTAAGCTTAAATGAAGAGGATTGTACTCTCTTCATTTTTTTCGTCAATAATTTATTTAGCAAATACCACTTGAAATACTCTTATTATTAAAACTAAATAGTTTCAATGGTGTTCACAAAAGCACCCAAGTGATTTTTAGGTTCAGGTGACCTTCAACATTCTTTCTTGAATCCTAAAGTCATTTGACAAAATAGAGGCAAATGGTTGTGCCTTGAAGTAAAGTTCTGGTCTAGTAAGTAAACAGCAGTAAGTTCCATTTCTTAATTGTAATCTGTTGATGGAGATTCTTGTCAGTTTCTAAATTAAGCTCATATTTTACTTTGATACTTTTCTTGGGTCAAATATGGAATTTTATTAACTTTGGGAAAAGTATATTTAGATCCTTCTACTCAAGCTTTTATTTTAACAGAACCTTTTTCCTATGATTTGTTTATAATTTTTGTTATATATATGATGACTTGTATACATATCTTACTTCCTATACTAGAGCCTATGGCTCTTGCAAGCTAAGACTCAAAGATCTAGAAAAGTATCCTGCAGACAACTGGTGTTCACTAACAATTGGTAGAAAGAATGAAATGAATGTAATATAATAATTTCTGTTTATTTCATTGATAACTATTTAAGTCTAGAGTTTCAGTTTAGACCTGCATTATGTTTAATGAACCGTGTTCTACCTTCTTTAAACTGAGAAAATGCATTAACCTTTCCTCTCATTTAATAGCATATTTCTGGCTTCCAAACAGTAGGATTAGATTGTCTTTTGAATGACCTACAAGTTTTCTTGTGCTAAACATGAAAGCTTTGACTACATTTATACTTCCCTGACTCACTCACACTCTGTAAATGCAGTTTGGCAAGTGGTATTTTCCAGAGATAAACAGAATGAGGGTTCAGAAATCTACAAGCACACATTGATGTAACTGACACTTTTTCTTTTATTTATACATGTTGGTTTTATCTGTCAAAAAAGATACCCTAGGAATCTAGTTTGGCACTATAATAAATTTCCTAATGGTCTCATTAATAGGGGGAAATGTTTTGTCAGTACTGCATCTATCAGACTGGCTTACATCATTTTATACCAGGGTATAAAATACATTTTATATGTTTATATAATTATATTTCTACTTACCTACCTACCTACCAAACCAAGTTTTTTAATTTCCAAACCCTTCTTGCTTAGGAGTTGGCAAACTAAATCTGACTGCCTG
Organism: Catagonus wagneri; assembly: GCA_004024745.2. Classification (NCBI taxonomy): domain Eukaryota; kingdom Metazoa; phylum Chordata; class Mammalia; order Artiodactyla; family Tayassuidae; genus Catagonus; species Catagonus wagneri. The sequence continues at coordinate 21,724,774 of PVHT021183693.1, forward strand.
TTTTTGTAAATAAAGTTATATTGGAACATAAAAAAAAAGAAAAAAGAAAAACACATGAATGTTTAGTTGTGACTAGGGATAAATATGCTGTTGGAATCTATCAGTATTTTGCCCTTATTATAATTTGACCTATTTAAATATGTAAATGAAGTTGTCCATAAATGGTTCTTTATTTTATAGTTTTTAAATTCTATGTGAAAATATAGTCAAATGCAGAAATAAATACATTAGAAATATAGCAGAGATAAAATGATGAGAAAGCCCGTGTATGAACATATAATATTGCACTCAAATTTAAGCTGTTTTTAAATATGGTAACAGAAGAGTGGTAAATATTTCTAATTGTGAACTTTGATTCACAAATTAATGACATCTTTTCTGTCTACTGTCCAAAAAATCTGTTCAGGTATTTACCAAGCTTTTGATGATTCTGCATGTTGAAAAAACTTTGCAAAGAAAAAAAAATTGTCAGAAACATTTTGAACTGAGTATCTATAAATAGGATTTTAATATCTGTAAGTATAAGTTTTAGAAAGCCAACTTGCTCATTATCTGCATGCCGATTCATTAATTAATGCGTATTTATTGACTCCCTTATTGAATTCTTGCCATTTGTGAATTATGTGGCAATGTTAACAACATCTTAAATAGAATAAAACAGAAGAGTAGCAGTGATGGAAAGACAGTGCATAAAGATGGAAATAAAGTTTGAGTTTGTTTATGTAACATAGTGGCAGATATTTTCCAGGAGGCAGCATCCCACAGCTCTCAGAAGATTCACTTTTGAATCAGGCAGTCTAGGGTTAAATTTCAAATTTTGCTATCTATTAGCTGTGTTGCATGTTACTGTTTACTTAGTATCTCTGAGCCCTTTTATGAAAAATAGTAAGAATTATGTCACATTTCATGGTCTAAAGTGTAAACATCATATATTTAAGGATTTATTATGCATCAAAAAATACTCTGCATTATTTTATTGATAATGATGAGGCAATTCATGGAAATAGAAATGTCTATGATTTTGCTGCTGCTGTTGTGGATTTTTCCATAGAGCACAACCAGAGGCAGTTTTGTTGTTGTTGTTGTTGTTTTTACTGTGTGTGTGGGTGTTCCAGATTCCAAGACAGGATTAAATATACAAGTATTTTATTAAAGGAACCATGAGGGAGAGTAAATGGTAAGAAAATTTAGGGATGCTGGAAAAGTTGTCAGACAACATGCAAATATGACCCCAAAGCAAGGAGATAGACTGACTTAGTGTCTAAGGAATGTTCATCTAGGTCCTCTCATGGGCTCAGAGTCAAAGTCAGAGGAGTTCTATTATGTTTTCCAGGAACATAAGTGTCCCTGTCTTGACCAGGCTTTGAGAAAGAACTTGAGAAAGAACTTAAGTAATTCCCTGGCCATGATGGATTTCAGAGTGCAGCAGTTGGACCCTTGGTTAATTATGCTACCTTTAGTTGGAGATCTGAAAGGCTTATTTCCTGTTGTGGCCCCACACTTAGAAGAGGTGTGTTGGATGAATTCAAGTGGGGACAGATTAACTACTCAGGGGCTATTTAATAGAAGCAAAAGGTGTCTATTCATGGTTTCCCTTTTGCAAAGATCCCAGAAGAGTAGAGTACTCATTCATTTTAGGCTCAGTATTTAACCCATTCTGTTTAAGACAAAGTCTATCCTAATTGTAATACATTCACAATCTTTCCAAAGAGTCTTTTAGAGTTGTGTAATATGTTGCAGTTTAGAAAAGGGGTTATCTTTGCTGTTTGAACTCCATAAAACCTGTGAAATTGATGGTAGACAGGACATCATTTGAGGAAACCAAGACTCAGTAAACACCTGAATGGGTGGTTGGGTATACATATGTAGAAAATCTAGGCCACCAGAGATTGCCTTAACTCCAAGCCTGGTGGTATTTCAAGTGGCCAACTCTTATCTAGTGGCAGTACTCCAGAAGTGCAAAAGTATGGCAAAGATTAGGTTTTAAAGATATCCTGAACAAGTTATATTGTCACTTGAGCTGGTGATGGCATGAAGGAGAGGGAAGGGTCAAAGACAGTTTTCACATCTGTGTGACAGAGAGGATAAGACCAAACGTAAGATAAAAGTAAATAGTTTCTTATGAATACACCCTTCAGTTGGATCAATCTGTAGACTCACTATTTAGAGGGAGATTATATTGATGCCTGCAAGAAGAAGCACATTTGTTATGGGAGCAAAAATAGGTTTACAGGTAAAGTCTCTTTCTAGGATTTCAGAACTTGTTATTTCATTTTTGAAAATGAGGGTAACCAAACAAAATATGTTCCTCTTGTTATACAAATATATCATTTCAGAACATCTGATGTCTGCTTTGAAAACCGTAATAGCAATGTAGTACTCACAGTGGTACCAGACTCATTTAGAAAATCAATCCTATAGGATATATAACCTTAGCTACAAGTTGATGCATATTTATTTGCACATAATAAAAAATAACAGGGAGTATAAATATCATTTAAAGCTTTTCTTATCCACTTCTATTTACTCTATGGAAACGTAGTTATTTAGAATACCAAGAGGGGATTAGACACTATTTAAATGTACCTGAGATATTCAAGTAGGTCATAGTGTAGAGACTTTCTCATGACTGCCTTCAAGTTGGTAAGTAAATACAAGATTTTCAAATAAATGTCAATTTGGTTTCATATTTTCCATTATGGAAACAACAGTAGGAAAACTAATTTGGGAAATTTTAAACTTTCTCTGGAGGTTTCACAAATATGTTGTCCTGCTTTATTCTGAATTAAGTAAATTAAATAATAAAACACATAAAGTCACACATTGCCTGATTCCATGGATGCTCTTGCCAGCTGTTGTGACTTTATTGAGTAATACATTATCAGTGTGATAGTGTATTTGTGATGATAAATTGCGATGTTACATAATTAGAGCAACTGTGTCCTGATGATAGATTAACTAAATAACCCAGTAGCAGGCAGAAGAAAATTATTTTAGAAATTCTGATTCTACATGATTATTTTTAAGTACATTGCATATAACACTTAAATCTGTTGTACTATAATAGCTCAACCAAAAAATGTTTTTATCCAAACTTCCATTTTATAGTTGAGAATCATTCAGGGGTTGGGGGGAAAGGTGTAATTTAGTCCTGGTTTAACTATATTTCCTATTTTCTAAACTCGAATAATTATTCTGGAATTCAGTTTTCCCATTTGGAAAATAGAGCTAATAATAGTTATCTCAGGGTGTTACTATAAAGAAAAAAATCAGTTTTGGTGTTTGGGAGGATTTGTAAAAAAAGATGCAAAAGCAAGATAATTTGGGACTTCTGGGTTATGTCATGGCTTTATATGTAGCCCTAGAATTTACCAGGTGTGTTACCTTGGGGAAATTTATTAAATTCACTGTGCCTCAGTTTCTTCATCTTTAAAAGAGTTAGTACTTGGGATCTTTATGTTAATTGATAAAACATTTATAAATGTCTTAGACTAATGCCTCTACAATATAAATGTCTGTTAACCAAAGTATTCTAAGTTTGTGATTCAATGTATCTTGGTCACTGTAATGGTTAATTTTATGAGTCAACTTGACTTGGCCATAGAGTGCCCAGATATTTGTTCAAACATTAAACTGGGTATTTTCATGAAGGTGTTTTTGAATGAGTTTTGGGGTTTAAATCAATGGATAGACTGAAGCTAAGTGAGGTTACCCTCATCCAATCAGTTGAAAGCCTGCATAGAACAAAAGGCTGACCTTCATTTGAATAAGAAGGAGCTTTTCCTGCCTGGCTACCTTAGTGCTAGAATAGGTTGTTTTTTTCTTTCTGTCTTTGAACTTGAATTGCAACAGTGGCTCTTCCTGGTTCTTCAGCCTGCCAGCCTTCAGACTGGATCTAAATCATCAGTTTTCCTGGGTCTCCATCTTGCCATCTGAAATCTTAGAACTCATCACCCTCCATAATTGCATGAACCAGTTCCTTACACTCCCTCTATCTATCTATCTGTCTGTCTGTCTATCTATCTATCTATCTATCTATCTATCATCTATCACCTATCTATCTATCTATCTGTCTGTCTTTCTATCTATCTACAGAAGGCCCTCCATATCCAGGGATTCCAAATCCATAATCAGTCAATCACAGATTAGCAGATACATCCCATTTCTGGATATGAAATCCCTGGATCAGAGGACCTACTGTAATATGTCGAGTATCCATAGACTTCAATACCTGTGGGGGCTCCTGAAACCAATCCTGTATATCTTATTGATTTTGTTACTCTGGAGAGCCTGGGTATACTCACAGATATGTCTTCAACAACTGCAATTATAAAGATTTTGCTTCACATAAAATGTAGTATGTCTGTAAAAGTGAAAAAATGAACACGAAGCTATGCTGAATATAAATGGTAATGAAGTGTGTACTAAAGTTACATTATATAATTAGTACAGATCTTAGAATTTAAATAATCATTCTAGAATAAATGAACTGTGAATGTTTTATAGGATCAAATAATTTAATAGCTCAATTTTATGTTTGATATGGAGTTTCTGAGTAGAATCAAATTTATATAATCTTCCTGCCATGTCTGCTTGAATTTTTATGTCATATCTAGAGGTCACAGATATCATTATTAGGTAAATATTTCAGTTTTGTAAATTACTAGTGATATACATTTGGGTTTGAGTGAATATTTTACTATGATGTTTCTCATTTTAGTAAACAAATGGATATTTGGGAGTTTCACAGTTTCATTGCCAAGTGGGAGCAATTTGATCAGAAACAGAAAAATCTCGTTAATGATGCAGTAAGTTTCAGCAGCAGCATTTCAGCTTGAGATTGAATAAACAATTCCTAATAAAGTTGATTGTTATTATTTGTGGTAGGTGTGTTCCATAAATTCTTCATTAACAATGGATTAGTGCATACTGAACCATGGCTTCAAGGAAGAATACAGGTTTATGTTCCTGTGAGCCTCTGGTCACAACATTTTGTCATTCAATCAATGCATACTTTGTTTTATGTGTGTTTCTGTTTAGAGTCACCCACCTTATTAGATATATATTGTTATTTCATTAACACTGAACTCATTACCAAGAGCATTATCTCTGTAAAGTTATGTCACAGCCTTCTTGCTCTTAGAACACAAGGTAACACTTCAACACACATTTGAGGGCTGTTTTAAATAACAAAATCACTAACAGAAAGCGCAACAAGGTGAAGTCCAGGGCCCTAAGCAGACAACAGAGAGGACACGTTTATCATGTGAGAGCTAAAACAAGAGGGCAGATCATTGACTGGTTTGACTTCAGCTAGAAACATGATTGTACCAGGTGACTCAAATTTTTCACCACTCTGTACATGTCTGTGAAAATGATGAAAATAGTGACTTTGGGGTTAAAGATAAAATTTAGCAAATAAGTAAATTCACAAATGCAGAATCCAAGAATAAATAGGATCAATTCAACATTAGAGGTATATGTAATACTTCAATTTTTCTATTAGGATTTTTATATTTAACTAGAGAATTCTTAAGTTCATTGAACATGAATTAGAGAAAATTATTAGAATCAAAATATGCTCTCAGTTAAGAAAACTAGGAACCTATAACAGTTTTAGCAGCACAGATGCAAATGAATTCATTATTAATAACCTATTGTGAAAAGTTGATAGGATAATAATTTTGAGCAAATATAAGTTAGATTTAAAATGAGAAAAACTGTGAATCTGGAAATAAAATTTAGAGAATCCCAAAACATGGACAAAATTTCATGCTTTAGGTTGCATATCTCCATTGATTCAAAACAAATGGAATTTTATATCACAGAACATTCCCAGCAGAAACCTGAAATCTAATTATTGTAGTTAACTGTATTAAATATGTAAAGTAAAGGCAGAAATATATGTATTTTTCATATATAACTGAGTGGTCATTTTGAATCTGTTATGGAAAACCCAGCAACATCTTCTCTTCTCAAGATGGGGTGGAAACAGGCCTTAAAAACTATTACTTAGTCATGTACTTTAAGTACAGTATCCATGAAGCAGTAGGAATGGGAGGCTATTTGCATATTAATAATTATTGAATTGAAAAACTTTCCCCCCTTATCACCGAATAATTAATAGTAAGGGTACAATATTGTAAAGTGATAAATTTTGTCATTAGACACACTTGGCTTCAAAATTCATCACCCCTACTATGAAGGTGAGTGACTTCAACTTTGTTTATGAACTTCACTGAACCTCATTTTCCTCCCAAGTAGTTTGGAGGTACAGAAGAATGATGATTACTGCTAGTATTCCTGGAAGAAATGTACCTGTCTTAGAATCCCAGTTCTGCCACCTAAGAGCTGTTTAGGAAAATTGTCTTCTCAAAATGCACCTTTCTCAGTTTCAAGGATATGATAATAGGATTACCTGTATCAATCTGGATTCAGCAGCAAATACAGAATTTGTTTTGACTAGGTTGAATAGAAGTAATTTATGCTAAAGAGTATGTAGAAACATTGAAAAGGGGGTGAATAAACAGATTCTATGCTAGTCTGAACAGAATGTAATTTACCACTGGGCCACAATTCACCAACTCTAGACAAAGCACCCTCTTGTGCTACTGTGATGGTAGCCAATTCACAGAGATGCCAAGTGATAGTTTAAATTTTTGATCCAAGCACGGTGACGTGTATTGGACATTGTGGAAGCTATTACTATTAAGCTCTTTTGACCTATTTAGTAAATGAAGCATTTTATATATATATAAAAGATTACACTTATGACCACTGATTTTAGAGTTTCAATTCCTATACCACTGTAGGAGGAAAAAAAACAGAACAGTAAAGAAACAAAACCCATTACTGAGACAATAAGGGCAGTTTGAACAAAGAAATTTTGGAAACTTTAGTCATGGGAAGTTTGACATTGGGAAGGATAAATGGACTTCTGTGCTGAGCTACCAAGAATGTTTCACAAATCTGTAGTGAATGAATGGGCCAGGCCTCCAATGTAACTACTTACTGATCCCTCCCAAATTGGTAAACCCTCAATATAGCTGTTGGACTCAGAACCTGTGCACCTTATCTAAAGTCCACATGTCTTGCCCTTCTCCCCACTTAGTTCTAAATTTGTTTCACATGAATACATCTGATTTGTGGACTCTAAATCATATCTAGCTTACACTATTTAGTCAGGTTTAAGGAGCACTTTAAGAATGTATGTATATATGTATACATGTGTATATATATATATACATATATATATGTATAACTGGGTCACTTTGCTTTGGAACAGAAATTGACAAAACATGGTGAAGGGCTAACTTCCCTGATATAAAGTACATAAAAATTAAAAGAAATCAGAAACCTAGTAGAAAAATGGAAAAAGTAAACTGTTAATAGAAAAGAACATGCAAGGGGCTCCTAAAAATATTAAAAAAAAAAGATGCTAAATTTCACTCACATTAAAAGAAATAAATATTCAAACAAACAAACAAAAAGGTACTTTCTTAGTAGACTGAAGTCACCTAGAATAAAACCTTACCTCTGTATCAGGTAATCTGACTGGGCAGGACCTCAGCATATTGGCAGATGGATGCAGAAAACTGGATGATAGCGGAGGATGATGCATCGAGTGGCAAAAGTAGGGGAGGTTGCCCTGGGACCAGATTCCAAGGGCAGAACCCCAGGCCAAAAGTCAAGGTCAAAAGAAAGAAACTGGTATTGTGTGGCAAAAGTTCTCAGTGATGTTTAGAAGTATAAGTCAAGGAAGTGGTTATGAAAAATAGGGCAGAAAAATGAAAAGTACAACTTCTAGAAGGCAGTAGGGAAGATCTGAAGTTGTCTTTTTTTAAAAAAATTAAAGTATGGTTGATTTACAATATTTTTTCAATTACTGTTGTACAGCATAGTGACCCAATCATAGTTTACTGTGCTATACAGTAGGGCCCATTGCTCATCTATTCCAAATGCAGGAGTTTACATCCCAGACTCCCAAACTCCCCATCCTCGCTGCTCCCCCCTGGGAACCACAAGTCTGGTTTCCTTGGCAGTGATCTGTTTCTGTTTTATAGGTAAAATCATTAGTGCCATAGTTTAGATTCCACAAATAAATGATACAATATGGTAATTGTCTTTTTCTTTCTGGCTTACCTCACTTAGTATGAGAATCTCTAGTTCCATCCATGTTGCTACAAATGGCATTAGTTTGTCTTTTTATGGCTTAGCAGTATTCCGTTGTATACATTCACCACATCTTAATCTGTTCATCTGTGGATGGATAATTAGGTTGTTTCCATGTCTTGGCTATTGTGAATAGCACTGCAATGAACATAAGGGTGCATGTATCTTTTTGAATGAATGTTTTTCCAGATATATGCCTAGGAGTGGGATTGTTGGATCATGTGGTAGTTCTATATTTAGCTTTCTGAGGTACCTCTCCTTGAATGACTCTGATCTATAATATCCCTTGCTAGTAATCAGATTAAGCACTGAGGCTGTAGGAGAAGGTTAAATAACATCAGTTTAGGATACTGGAAATCCCTTTTTTTTTTTTTTTTTTTGGTCTTTTTAGGGCCTCACCTGTGGCATATGGAGGTTCCCAGGTCTCCAGCTGGAATCAGAGCTGTAGCTTCCAGCCTATGCCACAGCACGGCAATGCCAGATCCAAGCTGTGTCTGCAACCTACAGCACAGCTAATTGCAACACTGGATCCTACACCCACTGAGCAAGGCCAGGGATTGAACCTACATCCTCATGGATACTAGTCAGATTTGTTTCCACTGAGCCACCACAGGAACTCCAGGATATTGGAAATTTTGAAGTAAAAGTGGGTAGAGCAAGAAACCCTGAAATACTTTGCAACTTTTGACTTTTATGCCTAATCTATTTTTTTGTTTCTAAACAGAATAAAAAGTGGGGTTTGCCCAGAACTCTGTTCACTTTTATTTTGAAAATACAATGCTTATGATATTTTCACCTTTGATGAGAAGATTCCATTATTAATAGTTCAGGCAAAACTTAATTAATTATAATTATTCCACTTATGAAGAAATCAAAAGCTATTAACATCAGAGCATTTTTTTTGTCTTTTTTGCCTTTTCTAGGGCCGCACCCACGTCATATGGAGGTTCCCAGGCTAGGGTCGAATCGGAGCTGTAGCCACTGGCCTATACCACAGCCACAGCAATGCCGGATCCAAGCCGCGTCTGCAACCTACACCACAGCTCACGGCAACGCTAGATCCTTAACCCACTGAGTGAGGCCAGATATTGAACCCGCAACCTCATGGTTCCTGGTCAGATTCGTTAACCACTGAACCATGACGGGAACTCCAGAGCATTTTTTATTTTCTTTAGTCTTCAAGTAGAAACATTAAGAATCCATGATGCTTCAAGTCAATTTTGCATTGTTTTCAATTTTCTAATGTAGCAGTAAGTATTTCCTCCCTTTAAACTGGCTTTAGTTTTATGTATTAGACAGTAGCTAAAATATGGGACTGAAAAATCTTAGAAAGGAGCACTTAACTACTCTTAATTAGTAGCTAATATTAGCTAGTGTTTATATTTGAAAGACTTGCCAACAAATCACTTTTTGTCACACAATGGACATCAACATCTTTTTTTAACTAAAGTTTGTAACTTGATATTTAATTTTTTATTTCAAAGAGGTAATATTTCATATATTAAGAATTCCATGGGAGTTCCTGCTGTGCACAGAGGTAAAGACTGGGAGGTGACTTTGCTGCGACTTTGGTGTAGGTTGCAGCTACAGCTTGGTTTTAATCTCAAGCCTGGGAACTTGCATATACTGTGTGTGTGGCCAAAAAAAAAAAGGACTTCCATGGGTCCGAGAAACGAAGTATATTTAGATAAAAGATTTCTTTGACCACAGGCCAGTTCGATGAGCATTTTGTCGAAGGACTTAAGTTCAAAATGATAGTTGGAACCTTTTTTCCCCTAATCTTTGTTAGCTGAGTATGTTTACTCAGAACTTCTACTTACTGAATCTACTCAGCTTTTCCACATTCACAGCATTTACTTTTCTTTCTTTTGTCCATACTTCGACTTACAGCATTTTACAAGCAAATGAGTAATTGCTAAAGCCACATGGACTTGTAACTTATGCATCCCCACTCTCATCTGTTTAGAGTATACTCTATTCAGCTCACCAAGGGAAAATATTTTTGTGTTACTTGACAATTAGTATGAGAGCCCTTGTCTGTTATAAACTCAGGAAATATCCCTCCAGGTGTACATGCCTGTTTGAGGAAAGAACAGCCATAAAATAGTCAGCTATTAAAATAAATTTAGCTCGAAGAGTTAAAACTGTAGCCTTTAACATAAATGCCTTGAGCCTTTTACACTTGCTGTTTCCTCTATCTGGAATTATCTGTTCGATTCTTTTCATGGCCAGTGTCCTTCTTGTTATTCAGTTATCACTCAAAAATAACCTTTCAGTTAGAACTTCTCTGAACCTATAATTTATATTATAATGTCTATGGTATTTTCTGCAGACCACTGAAATTATCTAATTCTTGAGTTTATTTGTTCACATATATTTTTCTCTCTCTATAGCTCTTTTCCACCATAAGAACATAGATTTAATTCATTTTGTTTACCAGTTTGCTAACTATTAAGAAAAACACCTGGCACATGAGACACTTTATTATTATTTATTGAATGAACGTAAGAGTATATAACTTAAACTGTTCATGTTTCAATTCAACTGACATGAACTTGAAAACAGTGATAAAGATAATGTCTCTATCACATGATGGTCGTGAGGCTTCAACAAGATATTCCATCTAGGAAATATTATTATTAATGAGGCTTATGGCAGAGAAAATTGTCAAGTGAATGTTTTCAGGGCCCATCCTAGAGCAGTGGCTTTTCTATGTGGTCATCATTAAACAATGCTCACTGACAGTATTTTCCAAGTTGACAGTGTCTGTTTGTTACCTGTATCAGAGTCATGTGAACTGCTTTTCTCCATCTCTGATAACTATTGAAGTTCTGAGAAAGGGGTAAGAAACTCAGAAACTTTTTTTTTTTTGCTTTTTTAGACCATATCCATAGCATATGGAAGTTTCCAGGCCAGGAGTCAATCAGAGCTGCAGTTGCCAGCCTACGCCAGCCACAGCAATGCCGGATCCTTAAACCACTGAGTGAGGCCAGGGATAAAATCCACAACCTCATGGTTCCCAGTCAGATTTGTTTCTGCTGCGCCACGACGGAAACTCCAGAAACTCTGTATTTTTAAATGACACTTCTGGGCTATTTTTATGTAACATACAGTTTAATTATTGTCTCATATACCTTGATACCTGGACTAATGACTCTGCTAGGAGTAAAATTATTTAATAAAGAATTCGACTCTGTTGAATGGAAAAAAAAATAACCTCATAAATCATGAATATTGAGGCTTGTAACTATCCACGTAACTTGTATTTGTTCCTTCTCAGGCGGATGTAAAACAGGTTCTTTAAAAATGTTGAAATCTGTGAAAATTGCTTACTTTGAAACTGCTTTTTTGAAACCTTTTCAATGCTTGTTCTTGCCTCAGGCAGCAAGCTCTTTCTCTGTCCAGACCCAGGATGATGTTTACCTTCTTTAAGGATTTTCCCTATTAATATAGAAACAAAACAAAATAAAAAATCTCTTGTCAGTCTTTCACACTTGACATTTTAAAAAATTATTCTTTAAGAGAAAAGAGCATTGGTGAGTTAATATACATTTATGCCTTTACCACTAAGAATAAAATAAGAAAAGGAACTGCCATCACTAACACATTGATAGACAGATAGTTCATTTTGCATAGGGGGCAGAAGTGTGGAGTTCTTACAAAATCAAATCAATACTAATCCTCAGGCAAATGAAATTTAACTGTTTTTGAGAGAATCTGTAGGGGTTTTGATTTTGTCATGGGCACGGAAACACAGGTAAGGATTAGAAGGCATGTGATATAAATGATGATGTGCTAAAAAGGAATAGCTACTAGTGCTGAAGGCATTTGCTTCTTTTTCATATAAATTTTATCATATAGGTAAAGTCTGTGCCGCTTCCTCTTCCCAAAAAGAGTAAAGTTGGGCAGAGTTTTGAGAATATGTTTGCCTTTTTTCCCTAACTTAACAATATTGCTTATGGTTTGTGTATGCATAGTTTTAGTTTTTAAAATATTATTCATCTTTCTTATTCTCTAAATTGAATATCATCATGATGTTTGAACATAAGCTATGCATTAATAAAATTTCAGCTTCTAAGTAGGCTAATGAAACAATAAGCTAATCTCCTGTGGAATAATTGCCACATTATTAACATGTTATTTAGAAACAAATTCTCAAATTACATATATACTTATGCAGTGTTTTTCAAAGGATTTCAAGTTGTGTGACATAATTGTCAAACTATATTAATTTTCATTATGAATTACGTAATTGGAAATTATAATTTTTACGTAGAAATGTGAGGTTAACATAAAGATTAAGTTTAAGCTAAATCAGCCGTTTGGATTCCCAGAAAATAGACTCAATAAATTTGTTTTTATTGCACTTCAAGACTCACCTCAGAAATCATCTCCTTAAGAAATACTTCTCTGAATCTTCAGATAATGCTAAGTTTCCTCTGCTGTGTCTATATCTGAGACAAAATCTCCATGCCTTGCACCTAAGCCTGATACACTTGCTTCCAGAAAATGGTCTTCGAAGATAAGTATAGAAAAGCCCTAGGCCAATAATCAAAGTTTCAAGGAAACTAGCTTATGGTATCAACCCTATTCATAGGATTAATTTGTTAACCAAAATTTCAGAAATGGAGACTTGATTAAAAGTAAAAGGTGCCTATTTGGGGTTTGTTAGGACAGGGCAGAGGCTGAGGAGATACAGACTCAAGAAACACTTAAATTGTGTTCTGTCCAACTACAAATGGGCAGGTCACTTCTCAAACAAGATCCCAAAGCTGGTTGAGTTCTCTGGGAATGCAAGGGCAAGTGATGAGATAAAGTCTTACTCTTCGACTCATCATTATCCTAGTGGATCCTACATTAAACATTTGTTGAAATAATAACACAATGAATTAGTCTGAATAATGAACAGAGAGGGATAAAATGACAATTTTAGTCCTGAACTCAAAAGGGAGTTTTCTGTAGAAGACAACCGACTAAATAGGTGTCTAGTCTCAAGAAATTTCTCAGACATATATTTAAACATAGCAGTATTAGCCTTGAATATTTCTGACTTATAGACCACTTTTCCTGATTTACTTATATAAAAACAACATTAGTTTCCATGGTGATGGCAAGTTTTCCCCTTGTCAGGCAGTTACAGACCTAGAAACAATAAATTTGTGAGGAACTACAAAGAAGATTAGATTTTGAGTGCTCAATTAGTGAAGAATCTAGAGTTTTGACTTGGGGTAGTAAATTAAAAAATAATAAGGGTTTGTTTATACAGGTTTTCCGGCCTGAATTTCCTATCTATGGTGATAAGTTACCTTCTTTCAGATGCGATAAGTGTACATTTTATATGGGAGGTTTATCTCCTTCTTTTAGAGAGAGAGGAAGGGGGGTCAGAGTGTCCCCATCAACATTAACTGTTTTTTTCATTTTTTTCTTAAGTAGCAGACTGTTGCCATGTTACAAAGACATCAGGATGGCAACTCTTGACAATGAGGGGTGTTCTTTCTCCTTTTTTTGTAGAAGTAGAATAGATTTTGTCCATACTTAATCATTTTATTTATTTATTTATTTATTTTTGGCCACACTCATGGCATGTGGACGTTTCCCAAGCCAGGGGCTGAACCCTAGGCACAGCAGCGACCCAAGTTGCAGCAACGCCAGATCCTTAACCCACTGTGCCACAAGAGAATTCCCAAACTTAATGTTTCCTGAATCTGTTATTGTTTCCTTTGTATAAAAGTCTGACACCCAGGACTTAATGTTTCCTGATTCTGTTATTGTTTCCTTTGTAAAAAGTCTGACACCCGGGATTATCTCTTCAGTGTGAGCTTCAAATTTTGATGACAAATAACATTTTATGTCAGAGCATATAAGATTTCTAGGAAGATCATATAATTTCTGGAATGCTTATAATACACACCCATACAGAGACAATGTAAAGAAGGCTTAATGTTACTTTTTATTTGATAAAGTTTCCCTTGTAATTTGACATATAAAGTATGTCTAACACTGCCCCTCTTATAAGAAGTGAGAACATATATCAAATTTATATCCAAGTCAGAAAACCTTTATCTAGATTTTGGAGAATTCTATCAATAATAGAAAAAAGCTTTTAAAACACATAGTTAAATAGGTTACTGTGAAAACTTTTTATTTATTTAACTAAAATAACAGTTAAAGTTTTCAGTATAGATGATTATGCAGTTCTGAGCAAAATCGAGCTCTTTTAATATTCAGCGAACTATGTTTATATAAGTAATCAAATAGCCAAAAAAGACAACACAGAACACAGTTAACAACTTTGACAGGACACAGTCTTTTTTTTTTCTTTTTTCTTTTTAGAAAGACTATTCAAAGGAAAAGGAAAACCCTTTATAGCCTTTCACTATCTAAGGCAGAACAATAGAATAAAAAATTACTGTTCTTTTATTTTATTTTATTTTTTGTCTTTTTGCCTAATCTGGGGCCGCACCCGTGGCATGTGGAGGTACCCAGGCTAGGGGTCTAACAGGAGCTGTAACTACCAGCCTTCGCCACAGCTACAGCAACGCAGGGTCTGAGCCACGTCTGAGACCTATACCACAGCTCACGGCAGCACCGGATCCTTAACCCACTGAGCAGGCCAGGGATCGAACCCGCAACCTCGTGGTTCTTAGTCGGATTCGTTAACCACTGAGCCACAAAGGGAACTCCAAATTACTGTTCTTTTAAAAGAGAGAAATCCAAGGAGTTCCAGTTGAGGCTCAGTGGTAACAAAATCATCGATTCATGAGGATGTGGGTTTGATCCCTAGCCTTGCTCAGAGGGTCAAGTATCTGGTGTTGCCATTAACTGTGGTATATGTCATAGATAGAACTCAAATGCTGCGTCACTGTGGCTGTGATGTGCATAGGCTGGTAGATGAAGCTCTGATTTGACCCCTAGTCCAGGAACCTCCATATGCCATAGGTGTGGCCATAGAAAGCAAAATAAATAAATAAATAAGAGAGAAATCCAGACTCTAATTTCATCAGTTTTTTTATGTTTTTTGATATAAAAACTCATACTTAATTAAATTTATTTTAATGTAATCTCGTTCTGACCACACCTAAAATTTCATTCTAATGATTCCCACTCTTTAATTTTTATAAGTATTTTTCAACTTTCTGTATTCATTTTGATAACTCTAAAGACATGTAAATATTAATTAAACCAATACACTTCAACTAGCTTTAATTCCAGATATTTTCCCAGATATGATGAATCTGAAATTCACTTGGATTAGTTTCTGTTATATTCCTGAGAGTTTATATAAACTCTTATTAGTTTAAACCAATTAAATGGAGCTCTTTAAAAATCAATTTTGGAGTTCCCGTCGTGGCGCAGTGGTTAACGAATCCGACTAGGAACCATGAGGTTGCGGGTTCGATCCCTGCCCTTGCTCAGTGGGTTAACGATCCGGCGTTGCCGTGAGCTGTGGTGTAGGTTGCAGACGCGGCTCGGATCCTGCGTTGCTGTGGCCCCGGCGCAGGCCAGTGGCCACAGCTCCGATTAGACCCCTAGCCTGGGAACCTCCACATGCCGCGGGTGCGGCCATAAACCCGCGGCCATAAAATGACAAAAAGCAAAAAAAAAAAAAAAAATCAATTTTAGCAATATCATCCAGAGATAATATTCATACGTATATACATATATATACATACAGAGACACAACCAGAGATCTCATAGTTTTTACCTTTTTAAATTTTAGTGCTGAATAAAGTACAATATAAAACTAACTAGTTTATAAATAAGAGTGGGAATGAATTATATTACTCCTCAGATGACTAAAGTCTTTTATCATATGCAGAGAAGACTATAAGATGTGCCTTTGTTCCTTTTATAATTTATTTTTTAATTAATGAATTTTATTACAATTATATGTGTACAAAAATCATCACAACCAAAATCTATACCATTGCCATTCAAACCACTGAGTGCATCCCCCACCCCCCAACTTGTCTCATTTGGAAACCATAGGTATTCCAAAATCCGTGAGTCAGTATCTGTTCTTGCAAAGAAGTTCATTGTGTCCTTTTTTTGGATTCTACATGTACGTGATAGCATTTGATGTTGGTATCTCATTGTCTGCCTGATTCACTTAGCATGATAATTTCTAGGTCCATCCATGTTGCTATAAATGCTATTATTTCGTTCCTTTTAATGGCTGAATAATATTCAACTGTGTATATGTACCACTTCTTGCCTATCCATTCCTCTGTGGATGGGCATTTAGGTTGTTTCCATGACTTGGCTATAGAGTGCTGTAATGAACATTGGAGTACATGTGTGTTTTTGAGTCATGGTTTTCTCTGGGTAGATGCCCAGGAGTGGGATTGCTGGATCAAATGGTAATTCTATTTTTAGTTTTCTGAGGGATCTCCATACTGTTTTCCACAGTGGTTGCACCAATTTACATTCCGACCAACAGTGTAAGAGGGTTCCTTTTTCTCCACACCCTCTCCAGCACTTAACTGTTTGTAGACTTTTTGATGATGGCCATTCTGGCTGGTGTGAGGTGGCACCTCATGGTGGTTTTGATTTGCAAGTCTCTAGTAACGAGTGATGCTGAACATCTTTTCATGGTCATCTGTATGTCTTCTTTGGAGAATTGTCTGTTTAGATCTTCTGGCCATTTTTTGATGGGGTTGTTTGTTTTTTCGGTACTGAGCTTGTAGGAGGTGTTTATAAATTTTGGAGATTAATCCCTTGTCAGTCGATTCATTTGCAAATATTTTCTCCCATTGTGTGGGTTGTCTTTTTGTTTTGTTTAGGGTTTCCTTTGCTGTGCAAAAACTTTTAAGTTTAATTAAGTCCCATTTGTTTATTTTTGTTTTAATTGTCATTACTCTAGGAGGTGGACCTGAGAAGATGTTGCCCTCATTTATGTCAGAGAGTGTTTGGCCTATGTTTTCCTCTAAGAGTTTTATAGTATCTGGTCTTATATCTAGATCTTTAATCCATTTTGAATTTGTTTTTGTGTATGGTGTTAAGAAGTGTTCTAGTTTCATTCTTTTACATGTGGCTGTCCAGTGATGATCTTTGTACACCTACAATTGAAATAAAATTCATTGTTCTTAAAAAAAAATGATGCGGTAGTGATACACAACAGAACACTACTCAGCCATAAAAAAGAATGAAATAATGCCATTCACAGCAACATGGATGCAACTAGAGATTCTCATACTACGTGAAGTAAATCAGAAAGAGAATGCCAAATACCATACGATATCACTTATAATTGGAATCTAAAATAGGACACAAATACACCAATCTGCAAAACACAAACAGACTCACAGACATGAAGAACAGACTTGTGGTTGCCAAGGGTATGTGGGAGGGAGGGAAATAGATTGGCAGTTTGTGGTTAATAGATGCAAACTATTATGTTTAGAATCATTAAGCAATGAGGTCCTACTGTATAATACAGGGAACTATATCTAGTTTCTGGGATAGATCATGAGAGAAAATTATGTATGTGTATATCTAATATATGTGTATGTATGTTATATAAAGAATGTGTATATATGTATGGACTGAATCACTTTTTTTTACAGCAGAAAGTGGCACAACATTGTAAATCAACTATGCTTTAATTAAAAATAATAAAATGTAATAATTTCAAATTATCCAGAAATTGTGCCTCTCTTATATGAAACAAAGGAGAATGTTGGAGATGACAATGATATTTTGGTCTTCTAAGAAATATATTAACGCATGAAATATAAGGTACTTTTTAGCCATAGCATTCATCAAGAATCTAGGATTGGTTTGGTAAATGTATGGTTATTATGATGAAAGCTTTCAGTTTATTTTTCTTCTGTACTACAAACTGTCTTGGAGCTATTCAGTCATTTGAAGGATGCTGCAGAGCTCTTACTATTTAGGAATTTCTATTTCACCTATCCTATCCTATCCTATCCTATCCTATCCTATCCTATCCTATCCTATCCTATCCTTAACCTACTTTTAGAAAATCAATGTAGAATGTGTTTGTCATGTTTTGATTATAGTAGTCGGCTAAAAAAAAATCCACCACCTGAAAGCTGAGAGTTCAACTTTATTTGGAGTGAAATTAGGACATAAGCCTGGGAGACAGCATCTCAGGTAGCCCCAAGAAACTGCTTGATGTGGTGAGGGAGGAGCTAGGATATATAAGAGTTTTTGCAACAAAGGGCAGGGAGCAGGAGCAAAAGAAGCCTGGGCTTACTGAAACCATTCCTTTTGATATGACATCAGCTATAGGGGCCAGTATCCTGAGTTATCACTGCCTGCAGAACTCACCAGCTCTCACCCTTGTAGGTGACTGCATTTACAGATGACTGTGACACACACATCTTACAATGCGTATATACATTTTATGAAAGTTTGTTGGTGATCTCCTGAAGTTTACTACCAGTCACAAGGAGCAGACATCCCTATGAAGGATTTTAGTGTTTTTCTAGATATGAGGAGATGCAAGAATTGGGCACATAAAATCTTCTCCTGGAAATATCGTGATTATCTGAAGATCTGTTCTTCCAGTTTTCCTGGAGCAGATTCCCTCACTCCTGGTCTCCAACCTGAGCTCCACTCAGAG
The DNA here is from genome assembly GCA_004024745.2 of Catagonus wagneri. NCBI lineage: Eukaryota > Metazoa > Chordata > Mammalia > Artiodactyla > Tayassuidae > Catagonus > Catagonus wagneri. Next base: position 21,743,534 of record PVHT021183693.1, read on the forward strand.
GGTGCTGTGGGTTTGTAACTGCAGTGGCTCATGTTTTACTCCATGTAAGAGACTGATGATAAGTGCCACATAGTGTATATATGGACCGTGTTTGAATTTGGTAGACTTCTGGCAGCTTCTGCCAGGTAGAATATAGAATAACCCTCACTACATTTCATGCTAATTCAACCATTTGGCAAGGCATTATGCTACCCAATCCAGTGCTCTACTCTCAGTTTTCTGTAAGAAGTTGGTTAAAAAGTTGTGGGTTTCTGTTAAAAAGTGCAACGAGAAGGCTCATTCCACAGATTATTATTCAGTGAAAAAAGATTTGCATTATTTATTTTTGTGACTGTTTTAGGGCTGCATATGGAAGTTCACAGGGTAGGGGTCGAACTGAAGCTGTAGCTGCTGGCCTATGCCACAGCCACATGGGATCCAAGCTGTATCTCTAACCTACACCACAGCTCACAGCAACTCCAGATCTTTTAACCCACAGAGAAAGGCCAGGGATTGAACCCATGTCCTCGTGGCTACTAGTCAGGTTCATTTCTGCTGAGCCACAACAGGAACTCCCAACTTTTATTTCAATGTCATTATGTAACAGTGAAGCATCTAAATTAAACATTGATCCAATTTATTCTTATAGTCAAGGGCAAATTGACTTTTTCAAGAAAAGCAACATTGTCACCACAATTTAACTCAGATTTGTTTGATGATTTTTCCTTATTTTTGAAATACTGGTTAACTTGCACAAGTATATTGGTATTCAGTTTCTCTGGCCTCTTATAAAGTTCACTTTTATTTTATTTTATTTTTTTTACTTTTAAATATCAAATTTGTATACTGTCCTCCACCCATTCTACCCTGTTTTTCCCAGAAGGAAATAAAAACCTTAAAATAATAAAAAAGAATTTGCTTACTGCATGTGGCTTTTTAAGATTTCTTCTCTAATAAGGATTCATATCACTTACATTTTTTTTCTTTTTTTTTTTTTGGAGGAAAAAAATGCCTGGCTAGAAAACAGATGGTACAGCTAGTAACTAAGATTAAGGGTTTTATTCACAAAGCATTTGTGAAGCATTTCTGCATGCTTTTTCTAACTTTATGGCATTTTGTCTTCAATTTGCATAGCAGCAGTTCAGGAGTAGAAAGTCCTTTGTGACATTATCATTTGTTGAAATTTCTATAAAAAAATTCAAGTTCACTAGTTGAAAAAAATCAGCAATTCAGGAAGCAAGTTAAAACTCAGACACTTAACAACTATCATAAAGCCATTAACTCTACAGACTCCTACTACAGAGGAGATTAAATTTATTCCCCCAAGTGTTTACATTTATCTGTGTTTTTCATTGATGAGGATTCAGGTAACAATTTCTCTGACCTGTGACATTATTTTGATATGAAAAGGGGCATTCTACTCAGAAAGTGCTTACTTAACTCCAGAGATTACATGTAATTTTAAACCTCTCTAGAGAAAAGAAGTGAAGAAAATAAGAGCTGAGATGCACAGTGAAGCACTTGAACAAGAGGGTAGAATCCAAGTAAAGGCTGAAAAAAAATCATTATTAAGTAATCTATGGTATATCTACCATACACTTTGTGGTTTCATGTACATGTTTTTTTTCTAATTCACTTCTTAGCCTTGAGATTGCATATTCAATAAGGAGAAGAATTAAGTAAAAATGAATTTTGTAGGTTAACCTGATTCCTCATAGCCTATAACAATGTTAAACATCACTAAATCCGTAAAAAGTCATTTTACACCACTGCCAATATTTTCTTTAAAAAAGAATATGCTTCATTAAAAAAATTAGGTATAGTTGATTTACAATATTATATTAATTTCAGGTATAACATAATGATTCAATATTTTTAGAGACTATACTCTATTTAAAGTTATCATGTAATTTTGGCTATATTTCCCTGTGCTATATCATTGTAGCTTTTTAAATTTTGTATGTAGTAGTTTGTAGGTCTTTTATCTCCTACCTCTATATTCTCCCTTCTTGCTTTCACCCCTCCATGGTTAACCGCTGGTTTTATATCTAGTGAGTCTGTTTGTTTTGCTCTATTTCTTTCTTTTTTTTTTTACATTCCACATATAAACAATAACATAGAGGACTTTTCTTACTCTTCTTGACACTTTGCTAAGCACAATACCCATTCATGTTATTGCAAATGGCAAAATTTGATCCTTTTATATGACTAAGTAATATTCTATTGTGTATATGTATCACAGCTTTATCCATTTATCTGTTCATGGACACGGGTTTCTTCCACATTTTGGCTTTTGTAAATAATGTTGCTATGAACATTGGGATGCATGTATCTTTGAAATAGTGATTTTATTTTCTTTGGATGCATGACCAAGAGTGGAATTGATTAATCATATGGTAGTTCTATTTTTAGTCTTTTGAGGAAATTCCATACTGCCTTCCATAGTGGCTTCACCAATTTACATTCCCACTAATAGTGTATTAGTATTCCCTTTCTCTACAACCTTGCCAAAATTTGTTACTTGTAGTCTTTTTGATGATAGCCATTCTAACAGGTGTGAGGAGATAACTCATGGTTTCAATTTGCATTTCCCTGATAATTAAGGATTTTGAACATCTTTTCATTTGCCTTTTGGCCACTTGTATTTTTTCTTTAGAAAATGTCTGTTCAATTCTTCTGCCCATTTTTCAATTGTTTTTTTTTTGAATTTTGTGAGTTCTTTATGCATTTTAGATGTTAAACTCCTATCAGTCATATCATTTGCAAATAATTTCTCCCATTCATTTGGTTGTCTATTTATTTTGTCAATGGTTTTCTTTTCCATGAAAAAACTTTTGAGCTTTAGGTCTCATCTGTTTGATTTTGCTTTTGTCTCTTTTGCCTTAGAATACAGTGCTAAGTAAATATTGTTATAACTTATGTCAAAGAGTGTCCTGTTTGTTTTCCTCTAGGAATTTTAGGGTTTCCAGTCTTACATTTAGGTCTCTAACCCATTTTGAGTTTACTTTTTTACAAGGTGTGAGAAAAAGTTCTAATTTCATTCTTTTACATGTAGCTGTCTGGTTTTCCCATAACCACTTACTGAAGAGATTTTTCTCCATTGTATATTCTTGGATCCTTTGTCATAGTTTAATTGACCATAAGTATACGGACTCTCTTTTCTCCTTAGTTGATCTATATATCTGTTTTTGTGCCAGTACCACACTGTTTTGGGCACTGTTCCTTTGTAATATAGTATGAAGTCAGGAAGTATACTTACAGCTTTATTCTTTTTTATCAGGATTGCTTTGGCTATTTACAGTCTTTTGTGGTTCTATATAAGCTTTGGGATTATTTGTTCTAGTTCTGTGAAAGATGTCATGGGTATTTTGAAATGGATTGCATTAAATCTATAGATTTCTTTGAGTAGTATAGACATTTTAACAATATTGATTCTTCCAGTCCATGAACATGGGCTATCTTTTTCTCTCTTTGTATCATCTTCAATTTATTTCATCAATGTTTTGATAACTTTGATTCATTTTTAATGTATACATTAATACATTGCTTTCTTTTTTTAGCTTAAGGTATAATTGACATATAACTTTGTCTAAGTTTAAGATGTACAATTTTTTGATTAAATGCACCTCTATATTGCAAAATTACTGCTGGTACAGACTTAGCTAACACCTGTCACATCGCATAATGACCATTTCTTTTTGTGATGAGAGCTATTAAGATTTTCTATCTAAGCAATGTTCAAATACATAACACCATATTATTATTATTATATAAATATACTATATTTTATTATATGTGATATAAATATAATATATAATAATATAAGTATTATTATTATAAATGATAGTATACAGTAAATGTCTTTTTCCATCTGACATATTTCCTTTAGCATTTCCTCAGTGTACATCACTGTTGTCTCAAAAGTCAAGATTTCCCTCTTTATTATAGCTGAATAATATTCCTCTGTGTGTGTGTGTGTGTGTGTGTGTGAATACTAAGAAGGTGTGGTATATATAGACCACATATTCTTTAACCATTCGTCATTTGATGGACACTTTTTGTTATTTAGTTAGTTTTGTTTTTGTTTTTGTCTTTTTAGGGCCACACCCACCACATATGAAAATTCCCAGGCTAGGGGTCAAATTAGAGCTACAGCTGCTGGCCTATACAACAGCCACAGGAATGTGGGACCTGAGCCACATCTGCCAACTACACCATAGCTCACAGCAATGCCAGATCCCCAACCCACTGAGCAAGGTCAGGGATCAAACCTGCATCCTCATGGATACTAGTCAGATTTGTTTCCACTGAGTCATGACAGGAACTCCCCGTGGACACCGTTTTAAAAATGCAAGCAAGATAGATGCAAAGGAAAAGTATGAAAAGAATTGATCTCCTGTCCTACCAATCTCCAGTTTCAATCACTCCTCAAAAACTAATTCTTTTAAAAGCTTCTGTTTTAAGTGTGCATATTGGTTGCTTTCATAACTCTAAATAATATGCTGATGACTCTATTTTGCCTTATCATCTAAGGCAACATATATGCACAGATTCACTGTTCCAAAAAATGACAATTTAACTTACTTACAAAACTTCCATTAAACTTTCTTCTTTTTCATTTTTATAATTTGTTTTTTTATATGTTCACTGTCAAAATTTCATCTTCCACATTTTCATGCAGTCATATCATGACTCTAACTCATAGAACTTAGGAGTACAAGATCTTACAGATTTGCCACTCTTTGTCTCCTCTTCTGTTTTCCAAAATCTCTTGATGATACCTTTATCATTTCACTTTTCAAGGTTTAAAATATTTGTATTGTGTTTTATAATCTTAATAAAGTTTCGGTTGATTGCTTATATAAGGTCAAATCCAAAGATCTTTTTAATTACTCTTTGAGGTGGACACAGTGAGTCACTGCCCTAATGTTCCTTTTCAGCTGTTTGTAGGGTTGCTGGAAGATTGCCCTCAGTGATCCGATTTCTTTTGGAATTAGCTCAACAGAAAAAAACTGACTTGCTCTCCCAAGGGAATCCTAGGCCAATGACTAGGATTGGTATTGTATCATAAGGCCTGATCCTTTCATCTGTATCAAGGACTACCCTGCAGAACAGGGCTCAAAGGGCCATATATGCTTCTCGTAAAACCAGAAATGGTCAGAGCAAACAAGAGCTGAAATGGGATTTTGGCACCATTCACTGCACACCTCTGGCATGGGGATGACATAGCTAGTAGTAGCTAGAGCACAGACAACTCATGTTATTAAAAAGACAGTTATTAAACTTTTCACTGTTGGTAAGCTGAGGTGGCATACCTGGAGGAAAAGATTTCACTAGCTCATGTAGTACTTTGGGATTTAAGGAATTAGAGGGCAGGGGGGAAATGTAACTAACACAATAAGGACAGTAGATTTGTGTGGCTATTGATAAGCTGAATTGAAGTTTATAGAAAGGATTGAAAAAAAAGATGAGACTGAACAGTAAAACGGTCATTGAAAATGAACTGTGAAACCCAGGAGTCCTCCTTAGTCTTACATTAAGAGGTTCTTATCGTCTGCATCTTGCAAGCAAAGAAAAGAGAGGTTCAGGACTAAGAGTTTATTTTAAGAGTAGTCAAGCTCCAAAATGGTTAAATATATAATCAAATCATGGCTGTCTTCCCAAAATCAGGGCCCTAGTTGGGAAGAGCATAAGCCTGAATCATAGCAAGGGAACAACTGGATGCATACTTTCAAAATGTGATATCTTGGATTCCCATAATTATCTAAGTCTACTCTCTGTTAATGGACAATGAAGAGAACTCTCCCCTGAATGCATTGTACTCGTCCTCATAATCTTCCTTCATGAGCATTATGTCATAAACTCTGGTTAGGTCACAACAAAACAAGGAAGAGGCACACCGATCCTGGCAAGAGAAAAGGGACTATAAGACCCCACCTACATGCACTGTTGGGCTATGGGGAGTACACATATTCCTGGTTCTGGAGAATGCTGGAATATGGAAGCCGGAACAGAAATTCTGGAAAAAATATAATATATCGATATAATGGAACTCTTCCAGGATATAAGATTTAAGACCCTGGCCAAAACTCTGAGATAACATTTGAGTATGTTTCTGAGAAGGCTCCTAGAAGCATGCAAAAAAGCAAGTGCCAAACCTAAGTGAGGTAAAATGTTAGAATTACAAAGGAAAATGGTTGTCAGAATGGGTTACAAGGCACAGAAAAGTGGTCATGTTAGATTGGATCTAATATGTGAGGCCAGAAAAAACCCAGGTGACCACATTCCCACAGAGTGCCTGGAGGACACATTGTTACCAAAGCAATAAAAAAAAGCACCAGCATCACTAAGAAGTAAGTCGGGGCCCCTCTGAAGGCCAGGGTTTATGTAGGAGATGTTATTACAGAACTGAGCTCACTAATAGCACTAGGGATAATAGGAGTCTGAAACAATAAATGACTGATGGCAACACAATTCTCAAAGCCGTTGAGTGAAGTCTTTGAAATATATCACAAGTTTGGAGAGACAGTCAAGGTGATCTGACACATAGTAATAGACTACAGCATATATAGGGACAAATAGGATGATAACAAGGATATATCAATTTGTATCATCAAAAGTCAAAGAAGGATGATAATAAGGCTTAATCAAATAAATAGCCCTAGTGCTTTCCCATTTTCTGAGTATGAGCCTATTTTCTTACATATAACTCATCTACTGAACAAGAGATATGTCCCCAGGAGGAAAGATATTGCAATAACAAAGCAGATCTGCTTGGTAGCATGACTCATGATGCATGCCATGGGGACATATAGCCATTATAAGCACCTTGGGGAAAAAGGGGATACTCAAATATGCCAAGGACTATTGGACACAGAATCAAAGCTGTAAAGTCTGGTGATAAGTGCCACTATGATCCTATGTTATATAGGGGTGTATTGGGGACAAATAATGACTAGTCTTCGCCTGGATCTAGCTCACTGAAGGTGCACTGGATTTATGAACAGATACAGTGGTCATAGCCCAGATACTGAGTTTATTTATTTATGTATTTATTTATTTATTTTGTCTTTTTGCCTTTATGCAGAGCCGCACCCGTGGCACATGGAGGTTCCCAGGCTAGGGGTCTAACAGGAGCTGTAGCTGCCAGCCCTCGCCACAGCAACGCGGGATCCGAGCCGCATCTGCAACCTACACCACAGCTCACGGCAATACCGGATCCTTAACCCACTTAGCAAGGCCAGGTATTGAACCCGCAACCTCATGGTTCTTTGTCGGATTCGTTAACCACTGAGCCACGAAGGGAACTCCCAGATACTGAATTTATAATTGGAATAGACTTATGTTCTGGTGGGCACTAAATTCATTTTAAATCTCTATATAGCAGAGTAAGAATTGTCACAGAAAACAAGGTCAAGTAAAGCCTCTAGAATTTCTCTATATTCCACCCTTTCCAAATTACTAAATTAAAAACATATCATATTATGGAGAAAATGGCAGAAATTACTGCCACATTTAAAGACTTTAGAATACAGAGTAATGATATCCATCATATCTCAATTTAATTTTTGATTCTTGTCCCTGCAAAAACCAGGATTCTGAATGATGATAGTAGACTACACAAATTCAACCACACTACAGGGATAGCTACTGTGCCAGATGTGGTGTTCTTGCTAGTGCAGATTTACACACTGTTAGGCACAACTGTATGTAGTTATGGATTTGGCAAAAGAGTTCTTTTTGTATCCATATCTGAAAAGTGTATCATATTCATGTGCAATAAACAAACAGCAGTATGTTCCAGACTAGTAAACTCTTTCATTTTGTCTCATAGTCCAGAGATCCAGACTTACTTGACATTTCATAGAATTTCATGCTAATGAATTGTGTGACATTGTGACCAGTAGAGCAACACAAGGTGAGCCTAGTGGAGGTCTTAGTAAGACTGAACTGAGACATTATGAAAGGGGTGCCTTTGCCTGATATGTGGACTGGAGCATTATTCTTAGGTGTGGAGTAAGTTGCCTCCAGAAACTGAAAAGTCCTGCAAGACACTGTGTTTCCTCTTTGGTAGTAAGGGAGGCTAAATGCAAAAGTTTGTCGCTTATTTTGGAGGTGATGCCCTGGCATGTCCCTGAGCACAGGTCCTCTACAAATTTTAGTGGCAGGTCCTTGAGTCCTTTGGGGAATTTATCTCCCGTCCTCTTCTTTTTCATACTGGCCAATTAAAGCAATGACAATAACACAGTGAAATAATGTGGTAATCTGCGGGTTGGCCAGATGGTCCAGACCTCTTCAGGCTATATTAAGACGAAAGAGTAGCAGTGTTAACATATTCCTATGCAAAACAACAAAAGAACATTTTTATTCATTCCAGATGGATGTGAACTCTTCTGAATATCTTACTTAGTGAGACTGGAAATGAATGTGTTTTCAAGTCAATGGTTATTTATTATGTACATAGCTGTTATTAATCTGACTTAGCAATGGTATTTTATCTGGCACAACACCTGTGTGATTGTTAATTCTATGTGTCAACTTGAATGGGGCATGGGATGCCCAGATACTTGCTAAAACATTATTTTTGTGTGTGTCTGTATGAGGATGTTTCTGGATAAGATTAGCAGTAGAATCAGTAGACTGAGTAAAGCAGATCACCCTCCATGATGCAGGATGATTTTATCCAATTCATTGAGGGCCTGAAAAGAACAAAAAGAAGGGAGAATTCACTCTCTCTGCCTGAATAATTGAGCCATGACAGTAGTTTCCTGCACTAGAACTGGAACTTTCATACTATTGGCTTTCCTGGTTCTTGGACTTTTGGCTTCAGACTGGAATTATTACCACAGCTTTCTGGGGTCTCTGGTTTGGAGACAACAGACTGATAAACTGAGAGATAGAGATGTTATGTATGAGATAGAGAATGTCAAGTTCATTCAAGTAGTTAGGGCAGGTACTAAATGTGAATCCTAGCAGTTTGGGTTAAATGTGTGAGTTCTTAACTACCTTACTATGTTTACTTTTTATTTGTTGAGTTTACCACCTTATTTAAAATATAGCAAATTAAAATTCTATTCTTAAATGTTTGTTTATCTTTAACTGAATAATACCTTTTTTTTTTGGTTCCTTGCATTTTTCCAGACACTTCCCAAAAATTAAAATGAAAGCTCTGTATTTTCCAAAATTATCATTTCCCTGATTTCAAGTTTGAATAATCATAAGCCACTTCTGCTGCTCTACAAGGAACTACTTAATAGTTAATTACTTTTCAATAACACCTGTTGATTATACAAAAGGTCTGGGATGCATGACATTAAGAAGTACTGATTTTGAACATCCCAAAGGTTTTGTACTTTTTAATGTTTTCTTGATTCTACATCCTCATTCTTCTAGATAGAAATCCTGGAGTTCCCGCTGTGGCTCAGTGGTTAACAAACCCAACTAGTATCCATGAGGATGCAGGTTTGATCCCTGGCCTCACTCAGTGGGTTAAGGATCTGGTGTTGTAGTGAGCTGTGGTGTAGGTCGCAGAGGTGGCTCGGATTCTGTGTTACCATGGCTATAGCCTAGGCTAGCAGCTACAGCTCTAATTCGACCCCTAGCATGGGAAACTCCATACGCCATGGGTATGGCCCTAAAAAGACAAAAAACAAACAAAAAATAAGAGAAAGATATCCTGTTCCTCATTGAAATCTGCAAATGGTTAAAAGTATACCTATCATTTCATTTAAAAAGACAATGATTTTAAGTAAATATATGTGCCTGTATTACTGTTTGTTTCATGAGATGAAACATTCTTCCTGTACAACCACTGCACTTCACAAAATTGAAAGATGATTTTCACTGCTGTTAATGAGCCTCCCAAGCTATATTGCAGTTTTTAATATGCACTGCTCTCCAGTGGCTCTCCCTGTGCATGTGTACTTTTTCTTTATATTCCACCTTTGTGACTTGCCCCTTCCTGTTTGTCTTTCAAGTTTCCTTAGTTCTGGACTAAGCCAATTTGATGCTGTGATTTCTTTTTAAATTTCCAGCATAATTAACTAATTTCCCCATGTTCCTGTGAAAGTGTTTGCCTAAGGAACATGGTGTTTACTTGAACTCCCTTTGCTCTTACTCTCTATTCCCATTGCATTTGTTGTTATTTACATACAACTTTTTGTAGTTTCTTTTTTCTCATTTTCTCCTCTTAGTTAAGCTGGAGGCTATTTATTGCTTTTTCTTCCCCGTAAATAAAATGATGGAGACTATGTGTTAGTTATTTATCTATTTCTGCTCCAGATCACTCTTTTCCAATCTATTCTCTGACTGGGATGAGAATGAAATAACTACATTTTCCAGCTCTGTTTCTATCTAGTTTCTTAAGTTAGATTCTTCCAGTGGGAAGCATTAGGGAAAGACTGAAACAAGACACAAGTAGATACTTGTTTCTTTTGTCCAGCTCTGGTAGACATCCCTAAGCATCTGAGAACTCTCAGCTACCATGGACATTTCCAGAATCACTGTGCCATGTCCCTTCAGGCATCCACAGAGCAGTATTCCCAGCACCTGTGGACATGTGGGTTTCCTCATTCAAACAACTATATTCAGATCATATCAACTCTTTTCTTCTCCTTCTAGTCATAGTGTTTAGAGATGTCTGTGCAGTTACATTTGTGTCGCCCCTTTAAAAAAAATCTCAGCCTTTCAAAACGTGTGACTAATATATTGTATTGTCTAATTTGTATGTAATGTATCTAGTACAATAAAATATTAAATTCACTTGATTTTTTTTGGTACTTACTCTCTATTCTTATTGATTTTATTATTTTAAAATATTTGTATTCTGAAATTATTTTTATCATTTTAACTTTTAATTAAGCCAATGAATATTTAAAAGTGTTTTTGCAACTGGAGTTAGAAACATTGACATTTTACACAGTACAGAACAGCCAGAGAATATAAGATATAATCGTTCCAAAACAGCAGCCATATTTAAGAAAATACTGTATGATTAGAATAACCCCTTTTAGAAATATTCCACTTAATTCTTATAACAATCATGTGGGATTAATATCTCCCACTTTTAAAGACAAAAAATGCGTGGATCAGAGGTTAAATAAACTAAATTCATAGAGCTGAGACTTGGTGAAAACTACTTTTAAGCACTGGCATGTTCTCTCCAGAACCTCTGGTTTTAACTGCTATGCAGAAATGCACAGACTTTCAACTTTCAACCAACAAACAAAAATTAAGCCTCAGATGTGCTTTAAACATAATCTAATGCATTTATTTCAGTGAATTGCTCTTTTAATTGAAGTGCTAATATTTTCTAATGAAAATCTGGACTTTCTTAAATCAATTTTATAAGAAATATTTCTACTTTTAGATTAGAGTGATCAAAATGCCAACATATGCAGATAATATCCATCATTAGTTTTTTGCCACTGCTCAAGAATTGTAGTTAAATTTTTTTAAATAAACTCTTACCCCCAAATTTCCAAACTATCTCTGTAGACATTGTTTGCTTAACTTAGAAGGCATTTTAAATAATTAATCCTCTGTGTAGCAGCCAAAGACAATGGGTTGATGAATCCTGGGTACAAGCTTCACTTTTAATTGCTATCTAATATCTACTGGCTAATACATTGTCAATTTTGGTATTTCTTCTTGAACGCTCCAGTTTCATGTCATGTTTAAGACCAGAAAGTGTTTTGAAGACTGAATAAAACAGACAGTAATTCTGTCTTTTTTTCCTAAAACCAGGTCAGTTGCACAGTAGTCTTGTGCTAGTATTATTTGGATGCCTGACCCAAATCATGTCTCCCTCTCCAACTGATATATATTGTCTTAATATTGTCTCTAATTTTCAATATGTGAGAGAAGAATGTACAATTGTAACTATCACTACCAAGATTTCATTGGTTTTTGCAATGGCTTCATATTTGTTTAAATATTTTATATGTATTTTCTATGCTACTTTTATAATCTCTCTCATTTTCTTTTCTTTATTCATTTTTTTTCTTCCTCCTCTTACTGACTAGTGCTTATTTTGCATGGTGGTTTCTATTCCCATTCTCTAGAAATACATATTTCTTTATCTCTACTACAAGGGTCAGAAAGTACTTGCTTCAAAGCACTAGATAGTAAATATTTAAAATTTTAGGGAGTTGTCTGGTGGCCTGGCCTAAGAACTTGGCATTGTCACTGCCGTGGCTTGGGTTACTGTTTTGGTTCAAGTTTGACCCCTGGCCCAGGAAATTCTGTATGCTGTGGGTGTGGCCTAAATAAATAAATGAATAAATAAATAAAATGTTACAGACCATACTATATGGTTTCTGTCATACACATTCAACTTTGCTTTTGTAATGCAAAATCAGCCACAGACAATAAAACTATTTTGCAAAAACAGATGTTAAGTCAGCTTGCTGACCCATGCTATACCACAAACTTCAGTTTAAGGTGGGAGAAAAAAATGACTACATTCCCAGGATATTTCATTACTTTTAGAAAACACTACTAGAAAACAATCCATTTCCCCTCAAGGAACAAATCCTCTTTTTTACCAGAAGTTTTGGACTCACCACTAAAATAAACAGAAGAAAATATCAACAGCAAAACTGCAAGTATATGACAAGTATAGAAGGAATCATAAAACTTTGTGGAAGTTTACAAATGACCTAGAGCTCTTATACAAAGCAGAAAAAATAGAAAGTGGGCAAAATGCATGTGATATCTAGTTGTTCAATTCAAAATAGCCTGGATCTGTTAAGTAGTTGCTCCAATAAACCAGTCCTGTAATCAAACCGTATTTGTTTTGAAATATTGATTTAAGGATGAAAATGACCTTTCCTTTTTTTACCTAATTACTATATTGCTGCTTTGATTTTTTGAACATCATCATTCTAACATTTATACAGTAGCAAAGTCTTCCATGACCTAAAGGCTTTTGAATTATTCTGTAGGTAGCAATGACAGGTAAATCTGACAAGGAGAAAAAACAAACAAAAAATTCATTTCACATTTCTAAAATTAATTCCCCAAATGACAAAAAGTGAAAATAATAAACAATGAGTTAATTGTTATGATTGGATTTATGCTGAAAATTTACGGAAGCTATTCAGTTTACAAATACTGTGAATGGTACCAACTTAAGAAAGGTAGAAAACATAAGTTTACTTTTATGGTTAACAACTGTACTAATGTGTTTATATTAAATTAAATAAAAATTTCCTTGGAAATGAAATCATTTTTCAGTTTTATATCCCAAGTGCCATATACATAGTAGGGCTCGATAAGTGGTAGTTGAAATAATAAGCAAACAATTTGATGGTTTAATTTTTTTTTTTTTTACTAAATATTCATCTCTCTCCATGGTTTGTAATTTGTGATTAAGTAATATAATTTGAAGAGTTTTTCTAACTTTTTCTACCCTGTGTAAAGATATATTGAATAAAGGAAAACAATGAGGCCAACCTTCCCCTCTACATAACTTACATGTGCAATTATTAGTGAACATATTGCTCTTTTGAGTGTTGTATAAAAGAACTAAGAGCATTGATTCCAGAGTTCAGCAATAAATTGCACAGGTACTGTCCGGGGGTGGAGAGACTTTTAGATTAATATTCTGTATCCAGATTATTTTGTATCATTATATATAAAACTAATGCAAAATCCTTAAAAAAAAAAAAAAAAGAAATCCTGAATTAAGTAGGGATAAATTTCAGACCAGGTATACAAAGGAGAGTGGCAGTGATAAGTCCTGGGTGGCCAAAAAGATAGTGTGTCCAGAGCAATTAAAAGTTGAGAAGACTAAATAAAAATTAAAGAGAGATACTGAAGTATTTCCACCACATAACATTTATTGTCGTTTGACAAATAGTTTTACCCAATATAATCAGCTTTAATTATTATTAGAGAAAACTTGTAGAATTTTAAGTATGTTCTGTGTATATACTTAAGGTCAGAAAATCACTAACTTTGTTCTATTCTTATTTGTATTTCAAAGTTCTGGATGTTCTTAAAAAAAAGAGCTTGATATTTTGTCTGAAGGCTAAGGCTTTTTAAGAAGAAATTTAGTATTCTAACAAGACATTTGTCTTTGTTTAAGGTCATCCTTACAACTTTGAAGAGAGAACATGCTGACAATTTATGAAGCAAATGTCATCTAACTACCAATATAATAGGGCAAACTTACATTACCTGTCAAGGCTACCCTGAGAAATTACAGGAAAAGATAACTGTACAGAGAATGTATCTATACTTTTATCATTTTTTCCTTCTATGTCGAATATGCCACTAGAGAGTTAGAATCAATTAGTTCTCTGAATAGAAAATTAACAATGAAGACTAACAAAGATGTGGAGGTCACTATTTCAATTTATTTGAAAAAATAACTGCAGTCTTCAGATGTATTGATTTCATTCATTAATCACATAATCCAATTGGAAAAAAATTCAGGGAAGCAGAGTTTAAGTCTAGTACAAGGAAGGATATTACAGAAAAAAAAAAAGAATATTGCAATTGTCTGAAATAAATATATAGTACTTGACTTAAATAGCTTAATCTATTCAAAAATTGAATGAGCTTTCTTGAGTGTTAGTGAGGTTTCTTTTTAGTAGAAGTGTCTTCTTATTACTGAAGGTATTAAAAGAAATTCTAGGTGACAGTCATTAAGATATAAAGGATAAACTTCTTTCATGGAATTTGAATTTGAACTAGATTGCCTGCTAAATCTCTTTATGCTCATTCTCTATGACTTTTAGTTTTAGTAAGGACTTAATAATTATAAATACATGTAAGAGTTCAATCAGATAAAACATTACATAATATATATTCATGTAACTTTCTTGTTCCAATGGATAGTAAAGAACTGATAATTCTGATTGCTTATAAATAATCAAGAACTACTATATATGAATTAAAAACTGTTTGAATTAAATGGTTAGAATGCATCAATTCTAATTCTGTAATTTTATGTTGAAGAAACTGATGTTCAGAAGACATATGCCATATTCCAGGCTTCCAGCTATATAGAAAATCAGGATTTTATTACTGCCTCCTGGTTCAGTGCTCTTTTCCTTTATTAGTGTTGTTCTAATGTATTTTTATTACCTATTCTTGAGTCTGTGTTTGAAACTTTTGAATGAATAAATCTTTGGTAGAAACTTCATTTACTTTTTAAGATATATGCTATCAGACATTTATTTTTAATTTTATGAAAGTGAGGCAAGAGGCAATAATTAGTAAACAAGTATTATTACTTTTAAGTTATAAAAAAGGAAGGCTAATAATCAAATAATGACCTTGACCTTCAGCAGCTCAAGAGGCAGAATTGCAGACTACAGGCGATAGATTCTAAAACTTAGCAGGAATTAAAGACATCTAATGATTACATGGCAATGGGAGGCAATTTTAGAATCTATTAAAATCATGACTGTGAAAAGAAGTTCTGATAACTCAGTGGACATTGTGATTAAGGCATAATAGATTACAGTTGCTCAAAATCAAAGCATGAAAGGGAGAGGAAATATTAACATCATGTTAACTTATACTCTTCAGATATCTAGTTGTGAGGGTTGCCAGACCAAACAGATGGAATCTCTTATGTCTACAGTCTAATTTAAACCATACAAGGTTAACTACGTGTACTGTTATGAATATTTAACACTGTGTATGGTGAGCATACACAGGCATTTCTATTGTGCATAAGCTTAGGGGTGGGTTGCAAGGTTGTATGGTGTACACAAGTTAATGTTTAACAGATATTGCCAGATATTTTTCTGAAGTACTTATACTAATTTATACTCCCTCAAGCAACACAGAAAAGTTCTGTTTGCCTCATTTATTATTTTCTATATTTTGTATTACTCTAAAGTGCATGTAGTAGTATTACGTTGTACTTCTAATTTGCACGTCTCTAATGATTAATGAAATTGACAGTATTTCATGTGTTTATTGGCCATTTGGAAATATTTTATGAAGCATCTATTCAAATATTCTATAAAATTTTTTTCTATTGGGTTATCTCTTTGTTTTTACTGATTTATAGTTCTTGAAATATTCTGGATGAGTCCTTTGAGGAATATGTGTCACATTTTCTCCTCTTGGAAAACTGATTTTTTATTCTCTTAATATTGTCTTTCATTAGGTGTAAGTTAGTTAATTTAATACATTTTATTTTAAATTTTTTCTCTTGTCAAAAATTCTATGGTTCTTTTGAAAGTAATCTTTGCATACCACAGGTCACAAAGAAGTTCTCATAATGTTTTTTACTTTTCATTTATATTTTCAGTCCATCTAAAAATGATTTCTGTGTATGAGAAAAGGTGGCTAATAAGGATTGTTACCTTCGTCATAAGTCAGATGACCATGTACATGGGTGTTTTTTTGTCCTCTCTTCTGTTCTATTGGCCACTTTGTCTATCCTTAATTCAAAATTTTCTTTATAGTATAACAGTAATGTATTCTGATATCATTCTCATATTAGGAAATATGTTGAATTTAATAATAATTAAAAATTGGATTAATTTACCATTTTCAAAACATGAAAAATACGTTGATTATACATTATCTTAAAATTTGTATGTACCATAATATAAACATTGATATTCTGAGTCATAAAAAAATGTAGATTAAAATAGTCTTTTAAAAATAGTTCATTCACTACATACTTTTTTTGAACTCACCTCTTTTAACATTACTTCTCTATACATTCTGGTATATTTTCAATTCTTTTTTAATGTATTTTTGACTTGAAATATTACAGGTTCACGGGGTATTTTTCTTTGCTCAGTACTAGAAATAGGCATTTCTGCAAAGAGAGTTATTTTCAGTTGGGAATGAATTCAGAAACTAAGAACTCAGCACTAATTTTGATTGTGGGATTTGGTGCCCCATGGCCTTTTCAATGGACAAAATGAGAAAAGGTGAGTGTGTATGTCTGTGTGTGTGTGTGTGTGTTTATATACATATGTATACAAGTGTTCTTTTACACACACGAATATAATATCATACTGATAACTCCAATTCCAATCCAGCACAATGATGTTTATTTTAGATTTCCTTCTTATTTTTAACTCTTTTCTAACAATATCATTGATATATTTATTTTTTCAATCCTCTTTATAAAAACAATATCCTGACACTTATAGCTCCAACCTCATTTGATTTCTTTTCTCACATGGGCCTCAAGCCTCATCAGGATTCCCTCTTTGCTTGTGTCTATGTAATGGCTTTTTGACAAAAATTTTAAGGGAAGGGAGGAAGGAAAGATAAATCATATTTTTCTTAGACAAATTTTTGAAGATGAGTCTAATTTTATTTTAAGCTAAGATCAATGACAAAAAATAAGGAAAGAGAAAAATACTAATATAATCTACTTCTATTTCATGAGGAGGGGTGATATCTTTTGGTTTCTATTCAGTAATATTACTATTGTTTGTATTAAGGGTTGGTGTCACAGGCAATATCAGTTATCACTTTTTAGTCTTGATTTTGTTATATTTTACTAATGAGAATCAGCAATTATCAGCCTCTACAACACAATTTATTAAAAGACAGAACATGTTGATGTCTTTTAAAGGATTCCAAAATAGAAATTAACAAAGTGAAAACTACATATGGTTTGTTGTTATTTTCTTATGTCCTTAAGTTGGAAATAATTACTAATGTTCCATTTTGAAAAACCATCTTGTATTGTTAAAAATATCTTATTTCTTTTGATTTCTACAATAATCTTTGTCGCTATTTTCAAAAAGTTGAGTTATTCATTTTTAGATATTATATTAAGCACTGGCTATAGTATTAAACAGACAGGTTACCTGACTTCAGACTTTCACTCAGCCAAGGTCTTACATGGAATGGGAATGTAATTAGGTTAATAATAGTTCTGTAACAATTTGATCTCAAAATCTATAGTTGGTCAAATGAAATACATTTTTTTTTCTGCAAAATAGTCTTCCAAGGTGAGTTTTCTTTGTCAGGAGGCCAGATCTTCCCATAATTACTTAAACTAACAGAGCTCCTTCAGTCTTCAATATATACCTTCAAAGTTTAGCACTATTGACTCTTTTGGGTTAGATAGATAGATAGATAGATAGATACATAGATACATAGATAGATACATAGATAGAGGTAGATAGATCATGGGGCACCTGTGGGAGGTTTCTATGGGGCAGGCTTTAAATGTTCTGTTTTTAATCTGTTGTCTAGAACTTTGTCATATGGTCCCATCAGACAGCTAGGAAATGTAGGGTTGACGTGTGGCCAGGGAAAAGGAGAAACAGATTCTGGTGAATAGTTAAAATCAGCTGCCTTAGAAATACATTAAATACACAAAAAGCAGATCTGCTCTGGTTGAAGCTCAAAAGTGAGCCTAAAGATACCACCCAACAGATATTCCTGCAACTCTTTAAAAATTGAGGAAAAAAAAAATACCATAACAAAAGTCCTTCTCCAAAAATCTAGGGTTTTTATAGAACATTGGAAATTATTACATAAAAATGTATGTATTTACTCAGCAATTCGATTCTTAGAACTCTGCTATAAATAAATAAAAGTATATTTCAAAAACAATTGTGTTACAGTTCTACCCACTGATTTAGTAGTCTCATTTCTGGGACTCCAAAGTGTAGAAATAAAAGTATGTTTTAAAAACTTGCATTAAACATGTACTCATTGTCTCAGGAATTTGACTCCTGGGATACTACACCAAAAATTAAAAGAAGATCAAGTTGGAAATCTCTCTTCTCAGCAGTTTGTTCCTAAGAATGCACTTTTGAAGCATTATTTGCAGTAGAAAAAGCAAAACAAAGCAAAACAAAAATCAAAATAAAATGATTTGGGTAAAATGGCAATGACAAAACAGTGTTGTATAAGCAAAGGTGAGACTAATCTACCCAGATTCAGCATTCCAGCATCAGTGGAACTACACATTTGGTTTTGTGCTGCAACTTTGAACAGTGGAAAAACACTCAGAGAGCAGTAAATTCCACTTCACTGACTGACAATGGAAACAACACAGAACATCATAAATATAGAAGCAAATATTGAAATTCCATATATTGTAGAAAAGACCTTCCAAATGACCTATCACATCAATGGCAAAACAGAGCCATCACAATATCATTTAGCAAAGAGTATAGGCATAAATATTAAACAAATTTTAGTTCTAAACATTTGCCATAATTTTTTTAATGTCATTGCTAATTCTTAATAAATATGAAATGAAATATGTATTGCCTATGATTTCATAAGAATTAAATGAGTTAACTCATGATATTTCTTTAAATGTTTTATCTCTGACTTAAGAACAGTTGGAGGCAAACAGAATATGCATGATACTCTGCCAGCAAGTATTTAGATAGGGAGAGTCATGGAGAGCCTTCCTACCTGTAGACTCCTGGCTAAGAGAAGTGATTTGTTTCTACATCTATAATGTTAGATTATCCTAGATACAGAAACAAATCACTGCTCTTAGCCAGGAGTCTACAGGTTGTGATCATCCTCTATCCTGCTCTCCTGGCATCATTGAACAACAGTTGAAATATATTTAAAAGAGAGAAAGGAGCTAAATGTCACAATAAGGTAGGTTAAAGTAACTCATTTAGGATTCAAACTTATGTGACACTGTGTATTAAAATAAATGAAATCACTGGCTAAGAGAAGAAAGAGATCAGCTTTCATTTGCAGTTTCTTTTATCCAAGTGCTAGTGGAGATAAATACCTCAAATCAGTTAGGTCTATGTTTTATTTATAAGGAAAATAAGGTAAAAAACATTATTTTGAGATCTTTTATGTAACAAAATAAAAAATAAAGCAAAGTTGAAAAATTACAATGTATATGCATATGAAAATACAATTATTTTAAAACAATTCAAATATACAAGAACATTAGATTAAATTTAAATAATACTGATTTGAAATCTCTCTATGACATTAACCTTATAAGGCCTGCCATGACACTCACTGTAAATTTAATTAATTTTTAGTATGTCCATTTTTATCACTATAGACACAGTCCCTAGGATTGAATGTGAGACACATTAAGAGGAATTACTTTTAAAAGACAGAGGTATATTGCAATTCCTATATATTTTCATATTTATAAATATGTTTTTTGTTGTGTAAGAGATTTCAAAAGACATTTCTTAAACTCTGGATTACTTCCCACTATAATGAAGATAACTTCCTGAAAAGTTCAAATGTTTCCAGTTAACTCAGTGAGCTAGTACCTCTTTCCCAATCTATATGTTTGGTATGTTTTCTTAGAAAACTGTTAAAACATGATTTTGGTACAAGAGACATTGAAATGACCAACATTATTAATGAGAGTGATGGAAGGTTGTGGATAAAGAATGACGGATTGACTATCTCAGTCTGCCTGTTAAATTACTGCTTGCATTTTTACTGTGGAATCAGAATATTTTAAGATACTGAATAAATCCTTTAGGAAATGAGGGCATCACAAGCATTTTATTATTTCTTTCTATTTCTCATACAGATTTTAAGAAAAGCTAAATTATTTCTGATTATTTAAAAAAATCAGACGAAGCATATTTTAGTGGTTTTTGCTAGAACATGTGACTCTTACAAATGGAAAATGAGGTTGTAAAAACAAATTGATAACTGTACATATTAACCTGTGCTCATTCCCTAACTTATAGAGGATCTAGGGTTCATATTTAGTAATAAAACTTGCCCTACTGATTTGCCTCTGCTAGAATACCTCATTATATCATATCCCCACAAAAGAGAATCATCTCTGTTCTGATATTAGTAAATCCCTTTTTCCCCTCAAGCTTGAAATATTGGTGTCATCACTGGCTATTTCTGTAACTTTAAACTTCATGAGATTACCACATCCTAATGATTCTGTTCATAATGGTATTTTAATCTATCTTTCCTTCTATTCCCACTTCCCTACCCTGGATCAAGCATTCTGCCATGGTAGTGCATGTTTAAGGACACAATCTCTGACTAATACCTCTAATTTTCCCCCAAAGGGTACAAAATTCCAGTTATGTGGGATGAATTAAGTCCTAGAGATCTACAGTACAGCCCAGTGCCTATAGTTAATAACACTGTTTTGTATACTTAAACATTTGCTAAGTGGGTAGATCTTATGTTAAATGTTCTTATCACAAAAACGTAATAGTAATGAAGACAGCAGGAAAAAAGTTTTGGATGTAATAGATGTTTATGGCATAGATTGCATGGCGTCACATATGTATACTTATCTCCAGACTCACCAAATTGTATATATTAACTATGTACAGCTTTTTCTTGTCACTAATTAATCAACAATACGGTAAATTTTAAAATGAACATTCTGTGATTGTTAGGTTTGAATCCCTTCTCTACCACTCAGCTGATATTGGGAAAGTTCTTTACCTACTAAGGGATTTACTTTCTCACATTAGGAAAGAAACATTAATTATTATCTACATCATGGGTTTAATATAATATACTGTTGACCATTGAACATCTGAGGTTGAACCGTGGGGTTCCATTTTACTGGGATTTTTTTCAATAAATATGCACCATAACACTACATGATTATGGGGGGCTAAATCCATGGAGGGAATGAGGGTGTTCTTGCCCCAACACCCACCTGTTCAAATGTATATAATATACTGTAGGTAATAGTAATTTATACTTACATGATGAACATAAAATAACTTCAATATTGTTACACAGAGTAAGGTAAGTGTTACCCACTATTATTGTTATTGTTATGTCTTAATTTGACTTTCTACCTTCATTCTTTTTTTAAACCACACTATCTACTCCATATCCTGAAACTGTTTGTCTTTATCCTGATGTGACACATAGATAAAATCAGTGTTCCTTAGCTTAGGTTTTAAAGGTTTCTGGATATCCAAAATTTATAATTCTGTGCTTATACATATTCAATATTTGTGGACCAATCACTACATAATTTTTTTTCAGTTTTTCAGATGATCCAAAATACCTTCCAATGCTTCTCTTCAATTTGTCTATTTTTTATCCAAACTCTTTTCTGATTCAGAATCCTTCTACTTTTATATAGTTCTCCTATCCCCCAGATGTATGAAAAGCCAAACAAATATAATTACCATCACATTCACATATTTTTAGGGAAAATACTCTCTCCATTCTGTTAATTCTTATCCTTTGCACACATTTCTGTATTATTGTTATTTAGGCATAAAGCTTATCTACCGTAAGACTAGAGAATTTAGATGAAAGGCTCATTAGTTTCTCTCCCATTGCTAAAGAATTTTACTTATTTTCTTTTTAGAATTTCTAGTATTCTGTAATTTTATTTTTAAACTGGTCCATTTACACTTTTTCTCTCTCTTTCATTAGAATGTAAGTTTTATAATGATAAAAAAAATTGTCTATTGAATTTTCCTTGTATTTTACTCATCCTACATATAATGCCATTAAAAACTAGATGCTGATATATAGTTATTAAACTAATTGAAGACATTCATTTTTTACTAAATAAATGCAATAATTGTGTCTAGGGAAACTCAGACCATTTTTTTGACACTCAAATTCACGTATCTACCTTGTCCCTCACTTCTGTTATTAACTGTAAACTCATAGTTAGAGATGGCTTAAATTCCTAAGGAAATTTGCAAGACTTTGGCAAATTTTACTGTAATTTTTGCCAACTTTTTATAACTTTAAAAAAATAATTTAGGTTTACAGAAGAGCTTCAAATATAAAAGAGCCCCTGTATACCGTTGGCTCAGTTTTCCCTACCCATAGTCATGGCATATTCATCAATGGTAGGAATTTAATATTAATGCAATATTAACCAACTAAACCAATGGTCCCACCAGGTTTTCCACTAATGTCCTTTTTCTGCTTTAGGGTCTAATCCAGAGTATCACACAGCATTTAATCATTATGTCTCCTCCAATCTGTGACAGTTTCTTGATCTTTCCTAGACCATGGCATTTTTGAAGAGTACTGGTCATGTATTTTGTAAAACATCCATCACCTATGGTACTTCCAGTGTTTTCTTGGTAAACTTTTGGGTTGGATTGGGATTATAGATTTTTGGGAAGAATTTTTAGTAACCTGGGTATTAAATGAAAGCATTCGAGAGAAGCAGAACATACTACTTGGCCAAAACAGTAAAGCAGCCACCAAACCTGGCAACATGATGGCAGTTTCAAGGCAGATGGCAAAAACAAAAACTTGGCAACTTAGTGGAGATTTAACACACAACACAGAGGCAAAAAACAGGAACAAAAGTGTTGTCTTAAAAATCCATTATAATTAGTTCTACATGGAAACAATTTTATAATAGCACAAGTTTCAGAGTATTGTAAACCTTTATATATTTCATGAATATTTAAATAAATTTTCCCCTAAACTATTTCCACAAATATTTAATTTAAAATTTCATCAGGAAATAAATTTTATGCTATAAACTTTAAAATAAAATTTATTTAATATACAGTAAAAATTATTTTGGCCACTCTTTAAATATTCCAATGAGTTTTCTAAGTTGCAAATATTCAAGACAAACTAATTTATTTATTTTTTATTATTTTATTTTATTTTTTTTTTGTCTTTTGTCATTTTAGGGCCACACATGCAGCATGTGGAGGTTCCCAGGCTAGGGGTCTAATCAGAGCTACAGCTGCCGGCCTACGCCACAGCCACAGCAATGTGGGATCCGAGACATGTCTACAACCTATACCACATCTCACAGCAATGGTGAATCCTTAACCCAAAGAGCAAGGCCAGGGACTGAACCTGTAACCTCAAGTTTCCTAGTCAGATTCGTTTGCTGAGCCACAATGGGAACTCCAAGACAAACTAACTTAAACTCAATCTACCTGCAACCTGTTTTCCTTCATTTGTTTACATTAATTGCATAGCAAATAAGGGGAAGACAGAAAATATTAACTTTGTATAATTTATTTTTTAACTTTGTGTAATTTAAAATTAATTTCATAAAAATTCTAAACTGTAGAGGTCTATTTAAACATTTTAGAGACATGTTCAGAGGCCAATTTCTATGTAAATTTTATTTTTTTATAATAAGGTAAAATTTATCTCCAAAGAAGGCACTTTCAAGTGATACTTGTGTTTCTAAGTTATCTACCATTTTTGTATAAACCAAGTTCATTAACAACTTGGTAATCATAAGTGCATTTTTGTCTCTAATATCCAAATGTTTATTTTCTTACTTTATGATTTTTCCTGTTAAGAATTACTGAATTTTAATTATAATGTAATTTTATGACCTCACAAATTTTCATATTAGGATGTTGGCTCTTTGTAAGTTCTCCATTCCAATAAATTAATCTGTTCCAGAATATGATTGTCTATTTTTCTAAATAATTTTAATCCATTTTTAATAATAAATAAACTATTCTAAAATTTAAATTTACACTATTTAAAACATTAAGCCTAGCATTGCAAAATAAGGGACTCTGACTCTAGAAACTTCACCTACAAAATGGATATAATAATCATACTTCCTACTTCAAATCACATTTCTACAACCTCAGCTGACTAGACTTAGTATTTTGATAGAAATTTTTAAAATAGATAAAATCAAGACTAGAAACTTTCATTGTTGTGAGTTCACATAAGTAATTTAGGTCTTGCTATTTTTGCATAATCCTTTAAAAGTCTGAAAGCATTTTAGAGGTTTGTCTTTCATTAGAAGTTTGTTGAGACCCAAGTTATCACTATCTGTACAATTTTGTCTTCCCCAATTGGGCAATGGCAATATATTATAGCATGTTCAATAATCATCATTATTATTATGCATTAATTTAAATAATTTTATAATGATCATCAAGCAATGGCATATATATGTACAAATATGTATATGCGTTAAATATTCATATCAAAGCCACTTTTGATCTCCTTCTAGATGACAATTCTAATTTTTCCTTCAGGAGCTAATTAGGTGTTTTGTGAGAAAATTATTTTATACTTTATTTTTAATCCAGTGGCTCTCTTTGCGTAGAGTTTCAGTAACTTCATAGACATTCAAAGTAAGTACATAGAATAATTACTGGGGACCTTAATTACTATCTTTTGATATTAAAAAAATTCTGTGATTCCTAATTGAAATGTTTTTGACTACGGTTATACTTATTTCAGCTACAAACAACAGAATCTACTAAAAATGTCTTGAATAACAAGAGATATCTTATTTCAAAATAATAATTGCAGAGTGCTTAATTTGGTGTGGTTTTATAAAGGAGTTCTCCTGATATGGATCAGAGAAACATGGGAATCTCAGAAAAATGTTCAGGTATAATGAGACCACAATTATTTTCATAGGAATATCCAGAGAGTATTTACCTATTTCACTCTTCTCATAGTACCGAGTGACATTTTCAGGGGCTACGCTATGTGTGATATAACCAGACTAAAGGCACAAAAAGATATGGGAATCCAGCTGTCTTCTATCAAGCAAAACTTTGAATAGATTTGCAAAAATATAGTGATGCTATCTCTCACACAGATATTTTATTTTGGAAAATACAATTATGACCTACATAAGTATGTTTTTCATGGTAACATGTAATGGATATATTATTTTCATTTTAAATAAGTTAATGAATAATATTTTAATGTTTATCATTTAAAAATTCTATGGATAGGGAAGATATGGTACATACACACAATGGAATATTACTCAGCCATTAAAAGGAACAAATTACCAACATTTATAGCAACATGGATGGACCTAGAAGTTATCATGCGAAGTGAAACCAGTCAGACAATTAGACAGCAACACCCAATGCTACCGCTTACATGTGGAAACTAAAAAGACACAATGAACCTCTTTGCAGAACAGACAGTGACTCACAGACTTTGGAAAACCTTGGTTTTTCAAATAAGACAATTTGGTGGGTGGGGTGATACACTGTGGGTTTGGGATACAAAATCTATAAATTGACTTGTGATGATTTATGTACACCTATAATTGAAATAAAATCCATTAAGCAAAAAAGAAAAGAAAAAGAAAAAAATTCTAGTACAGTAAATATTGATAGGTATAGTTCCCATACATGAATCAAAGTTCTTTGGAACCCTTAATAATTTTTGAGACTGTAAAGAAGAAGCTCTTCAAAAGTTGAGAGCAGCTGGCTTAATGATACAGAACATTGAGTACCAGAAGCTTTTCATCTCCTAGTTCTGTCATTACCGGCCAAAACTTTTTCTTCATATCCCTACCCAGAGGTAGGAAACCACTACAGTAATCCCAGGTCTCACATGTAGTTATGTGATGCAGCAAGGAAGGCAGGCAATTACTCTCAAGTTCCTCCTTTTACAAAGGGGAAGAACACTACTCATGACTCCCATTAGAATTTATCTCATATCCCATTGGCTATGAAAAGATAAATGTCTGTGTTAAGCAAATCACTCTCAAAGGGAATGATGTCGCTTTGATTGGCTGAGACCAACTGCCATTCAAACCTGGGTAGAGGGGGAGGAAGAGCCACTTGCCAGAATCTTGGCCAAGTGTAGGGCGAATATTCAAAATTAGTGGGGCCTCTTAAATCAGGGCAGAATTGTAGCTTGAGAATTAATTTGAATAGATTATGTCATTTACATCCATTGTGTTGAACAGATTTTCAAAATTAGGCAGATATTAGATACTGTAATATCTTATATGTGAATCTGGCCATAGTCTTTATCCAATGAATCATATTCTGAGATTCCTGGGATTTAAGTTGAAACCTTTAGAATTAGCATTTAAAAATTAATTAAGGTAGTAAATATAGCAGGCTAAGTGGCCAAGGAATTTTTAAAAAGATAACCCGAGACAATAGTTTTGTGGTAAACACTCAAATATCAAGAGGTAGAAAATTCAGAATAAAGGAAGGACACAGATTTAAAGAGCTCTGAGTGTATTTGTAACATAACATAATATTTCCTCCTTGAGAAATGTATTTTTGACCATATTAAAAATAAGCTATGTATGTGAAATTGCGTGCAGACTATAAAATATTAATAAATAGTAGCATCTTATGATGACTGTATTATAGTTGGTAATTTATTTTTCACTACGTTTGATATTTTATTTTGGTTTGATTCAGGACGTTCTAAAAGTGGGGAACTGTGATGAATGAAGTATTTTGGCTACTAATTCTGGCCCTGTCCTATGACTCACTTCATATAAAGTTTTTGATACTCATTTTCTAAGTTATAAAATAATTATATTAAAAAAATAATATCTGAGATACCCTGATATGGTAAACTTTCTTCAATAAATATACTATATAATATGTGCAAGAGTTACAGATCAATTGACCTTGTGGTTAATTTTTTTTAGAAAGATATTTGAAGCCTGCATATGCTAAGAACATGTTGTTAGATGCTTATCACAAACAGATGTGTGTGACAAGTTCTTAGGCATTTAATTACTTTGTCTATTTTAGGTGTGGGCACTCCCCTGCCTAAGAAATATTAAAAATTCTTAAAACCATTTGATATTGTTCTGAAAAAGTTATAGTCTCAGTTTTAGTTTTAGAACAAAGTATCCAAATAATGTATATTGCTATTGTAACACTTGTAAATTTTTTGCAAAATTTAGGGGGGTTCCCTTCATGGCTCAGTGGTTAACAAACCCAACTAGGGTCCCTGAGGTTGCAGATTCAATCCCTAGCCTTACTGAGTGGGTTAAGGATCCAGCGTTGCTGTGAGCTGTGGTGTAGGCTAGCTGCTGCTGCTCCAGTTCAACCCCTAGCCTGGGAACCTCCATGCCATGGGTGCAGCCCTAAAAAAAGTTAAATAAATAAATAAATAAATTTTTTGCAAAATTTAAATGTTTTGGAAAAATTTCAACATCTTTTCAGATGTGTTTGCATATATGTCATATAACTTTGGAGAGAGAGTACCTATTC
Organism: Catagonus wagneri; assembly: GCA_004024745.2. Lineage (NCBI taxonomy): Eukaryota > Metazoa > Chordata > Mammalia > Artiodactyla > Tayassuidae > Catagonus > Catagonus wagneri. The sequence continues at coordinate 21,771,370 of PVHT021183693.1, forward strand.
TCTAAGTTTTTAGTGGATTATAAGCATTATTAAGAGTTCTTTTTTGGTAGGTATTAGATCTTTTTTTTGGTAGATCATATGAATTTAATATTTAGACATGATAATGTATGAGACTAAATGTGAAACATTTAATGCTACCTTCAAATTAAATACTATTTTTCAGAGTTGACAGTATTTCAGAGAATCTCCAAGCATAACTATGCATTTGGTTCATTTTTTAGAATAATTTTGACTTATAATAATTTCAACTAGTATCTTTCTCCATCTCTGTGTATCTTTTTCTCTTTTTGGTGATATTGACAAGTGACTTGGAAGAAATAACACATCTGATTTAAAATGAAAATATTACATCCAATTTATATCCTTTCATAAGCAAGTACATAACCAGAAAAATCAATTTTATAGTTGAATACCAATAATAGCAATTTAGTCAAATCAGCCAATTCAGTTGTATCAGAGAAATAATTTATGGTTTTGCCTAGAAATTTGAAGTTCCAATTTATTTTTAACTCTGTCCTCAAGCATTCCCAAGGAGAAGTTGCTTTTTGATGGAAAGTTAGCATTGGCTATAACTCTGCTGGGATTAGTTCAGCATGGTGACACATTGCCACAAAATTAAAATTAAATTTTAGTTGTCTCATAATAGTTTTTCATAATCATCTGACAACCTAGGTAGTTAACACCACCAACATATTTTCTCTTCTGAAAACCTAACAGGTTTTTGGTAGATTTTCTTCATCTGTTACAAATTGGTCATGATTCCAACTGGACATGTTCCATTCAATAGTCAAACATTTTTTATACTTGTAGATATCCTGCACCTGTTCAAACAGTATCAGCTCCAAACCTGTCTTCTTTGTTGATGCTGGCTGTTTTGTTCTTGACACCTCGCCCATCTGATCCACATCATTGTCTCTATAGAAGAGATTTATTATACAGATACTATTGCACCTGTCTCAAATTATCTAAATCAGTCTCTGGAACATTGATAGTCTTAGAGGAACCGTATAGGCGTAGGTTGACCTATTCTAAATCATATTTTTGATTTATGAAAAATAATATATTGATTCTCTAAAATATTCATCAAAGTGAATTATAACTATGTTACCATTGGAAATAATATTAAACTGAAGACTTCTTTCTTGAATTTTTCCAATTATCAGAATAAAATAGATTTTAAGGATCAGAAGATTGAGAATGTGATATATATATATAAATATGCCTATATATATATGTCTGTGTGTGTTGTAATGCCCGCGGTCGCGAGACCCCCTCTCAACGAGCACACCAGAGTCAAAAGTCAAAGCCAAAACGGCAAAGGTCCTTTATTGCAGGTTTGAACCTGGACCCCTGCGCACTCCTTACCGGTGACGCAAAGAGGTCCCGACTGCAGCGAGTACAGGGTTTTTATGGGCACACACAAACAAGTCGGGGGCTTAGGGGAGGTTTTCAACAGAGAGGGATGCCGATTGGCTGATATTTGAATTGGGACACCGTCTGCTGTATGATTGGCCTGGGATCACGTGATCGATATTCAGAAGCAAGCAGGTTTACAGAAGCAGATGTGGCGGTTAGTGACTGGCTATAATTGGCGCGTGCGGGACTTTTGAAAGTTGCAGACCTGGGGGGGATGGAGAATTTCCTAAATGGTAGCCTGTTATGTCTTAGCTGGTTTTATTGACCCTTTGTTGAGAAACACTGTCACAACTGATACTTAGCAAGCAAGCAATGTTACAGAAGCGAGAAGGGAGCGTTAAGTTTCAATTGCCTTAGGTTTCGTCTCTCAGTGTGTGTATATATATATGAAATAAATTGACCTCATTGCCCTAAGCATATTGGTGATAGGGAGGTAAATTTTAACCCCTTCAGAAAAAAGAAAACATGCATTTTCATGGTCCATGAGAATTTAAATTATCTAACGTTGATTGGCTTGGGAGGGCAAGACTGTGACAAAAGAAAAGAATAAAAAACAGAGGAAAGGGGAGATGAAGGAGTGTTAGTTCTATAAGAAAATGGTATTTATGGTTAATATGTATGTTTTCTCCATAAGATATTAAAAGTTCTTATAATGACTATCTTGTTATTGTTGGAGTGACTCCTTCTTATGCTATGGAAACTAATGTATTGGAAATAAAGATTATGTATATGTTTTTATATTTTTCCTACAAGTCAAAAGATAATTCTGTTTCTCAGTAATTAGTCACACACCCAGAAGTGATAAGGAAACCACTTTGCATCCTCAAAAGTTGACTAGTTTTTACAAATAAAGGATCCATAATTCAATCCATTTAAGTCCAGTTCCAAGAAAATAATAACAATGGCATAGTTTTGAGTCTCCCAGATTTCAAAATCTATCAAATTTCCAAGTGATGATAAGGAAAACAAGTCATTACTTTGTATCAACAAAATATGTTAACAGGCAATCCCATAGAATATGAAGGACATTAGCAAAATACCAACATTGGTAGGATTAAATCAGTATCAGAAGCTCAGTGGCAGAAATAATGAGAGAAAAGTAGATTACTTACAAATTCAGTGAAACAAAGATTCTAATATTAGCATCAAATATCTGCAGTGAAGACGACGTAATTCTGAGTGAGTAAAATTGTTCAGTTGAACTTAGAATTATAGGACAGACTAAGAGAAATCCTTCCAGAATCTGATTTGAAACTTTCTCTCCCTCTCTCTCTCTCTCTCTCTCTCTCTCTCTTTCTCTTTCTCTCTCTCTCTCTCTCTCTCTCTCTCTCTCTCTCTCTCTCTCTCTCTCTCTCTC
>PVHT021183693.1:21774242-21864220 GCA_004024745.2 Catagonus wagneri
GAAATATGAAGAAGAAACCTTGAAGGTGAGAAATCTATCCTGATCCATAGTCTAGGTTTTTTTTTTTTTTTTTAAGAAAAACAAACTCATTTCCACTTGGGGCAAAAAAGGTATGAAATCAAACCCCATGTAAAAAATGCTTTAAGAAAGAGATGCCAAGGAACCATACAATTTCGTTAGATATATTGAAAACATGCCTATGATGTGGCTATAAACCACATGATAATTGTAACCCCTAATATTTTAAAATGAATAAGATTAATAAGTAAAATGAGGCTTTGAAAAACAGTACATATTAATAGCATATACTCAGAAGAATGTGTACAAAAACCCAGAAGAATGCTAAACAAGGACAATAGATCTCAAGATAAATATTTTAAAAGAAATAAATTCAGAAATGAAAACTAAATTAGAATAAACAGAGTAAATATAGACTTTAAAAGCACTGTAAGAAATAGAGGCTATTTGAGAGAAAAGTAATGAAAAATTAGACATAAAATGAAAATGTTTCAGGAAGAGTATGTAAGAAGATAGTTAAATGTAAAGTTAATATGTTTAATTCCATTCCCTCCCCCACAAAAAAGGTACCCACTCTCACCCAAAATAAAAAAAAATGAAATAGAGTAAATATATACACTTAAATCAAGAGAATTTTATTGCAGAAACATATTTGTTGACAGGGCATAACATGTACCTGATATAACCAAAACCAATCCAGTATTAACAACATTGAGACATATCTTAGCAAAAACATTAGACTTTACAAATAAAGAAAAAAGAAATCTTTTGAAAATACCAATTTTCTTTTCTTTTTTTTTTTTTTTCTTTTTTAGGGCCACACTCAGGGTAAGTTCTGGATATCAACCATTTTATCTAAAGTTAATTGAGTACCGAGAATTCCTTGCAATATTATTTCTGGAAAAAACTTCTTACAAAGTTGTATTTATCTAAGGAAAAGAAAAGGAAGGAAGGAAGTGGGGGAGGGAGGGAGGGAGGAAAGGAGAAAAAAGATTCTTCATTTTAAAGGGTGTCCTGATTGTTGTATGTGAATTGGGAGAAGGAGGGATTTCATACCAAATCATCAAAACCCCTAGGCACTACATTTATAATTTTCTATTAAATATAAGCTATGGAACTCACAGAATACACTACACTAAAATATAAGGCATAATATTGCAGTACTTCTAAATAGTATGTCACTTGGAATTAAGATTAGAAGTCACTTTGAATAAATGTAAGTATTTTGAATGACTAAGCTATACAAAGCACATTCATGACACTGGATAAAAATTGTGGATGAAGAGAGTTATGACCCAAATTTTCCTTTAAGGGAACTCCTAGTTTGAAAGATCACTTCTAAATTGAAAGATAATCTAATATCTTACCTTTTCAATAAAAGCATTAGATAGACTTAGCTTAGTTACTTTCTCCCAGAAGCTTTGCCTTTTCACCTCTATGTCCTGTATACTGTAATATATACATGTATGTTTTTCACATACATATTTTTATTTCTTCATTTATAAATGGTATCTATCTATCTATCTATCCATCCATCCATCATCTATGTAACAGAGAGAAATGGAGAGAGATACTAGTCTAGTGCTGGGATGAGAAAAAGTAGGGACTTAAATAGCTACAGAATTACCTGGTATGCCGGCAACCAAATTCTATATTAGTTAAATGAGGAAGATACTTTCTTTATACATACTGAGAATGACTGAGTTCACATTATTTTCTAAGACAGTTTAATAGGCAATGAGAAAAATAAGTGTAGCATAGGATGATAACAAGAAATAATCAACAGAAGCTTCAAAATAGAAAAATCTGTATACATACTTAAGGTGGAAATGACCAAAAACAGCATTATTAATTATAAGATATAAAGGAGAGTTCCTGCTTATGAAATATGAGAAAATGCATTTTATACACAGCCTTTGATTGTGGCCACATAGATAAGTACTTATATTAATAATGTAATTACCAAAATATGGGGACCCAAGTAGGATGAAAGAAGCCATGTTATAACTACACTCCTAATATTTACTAAGATTGTAGTTGTTCCTGTTTAGTAAAAATTCCTTTGATTCTGACAGAAGCCTGAATGACAAATCTTACAACTTGAAGAACCTATTGAAAGGCACATTTAAAGTCATCTATGAAAATATTTGTGACTGCAAAGGAAGGTACCTCAGGAAACTAAATGTAGAGCTGGACATATATATGGACAAAACTTTCATTGAAAAAGATAAATGCACCCTTATGTTAATAGCAGTACTATTCACAGTAGCCCAGACATGGAAACAACCTAAATGTCCATCAACAGATGAATGGATTAAGATGGTACATACATACAATGTAATATTAGCCATAAAAATAGACAAACCAATGCCATTTGCAGTAACATGAGTGGATCTACTGACTCTCATACTAAGTGAAGTAAGCCAGAAAGAAAAAGACAAATACCATAAGATATCACTTTTTTGTGAAATCTAAAATATGGAACAGATGATCCTATCTAAAAATAACAAACAAACAAAAACCAGAAACAGATCATTGCCAAGAAGAGCAGACTTTGGGTTCCCAAAGGGGAAAGGGGAGGAAGTGGGATGGAAGTGGGTTTTTTTTGGATGCAAACTGTTATATTTGGAATGGATAGACAATAGGATCCTACTGTATAGCACAGGGAAATGCGTGTGATTGGCTCACTTTGTTGTACAGCAGAACATGGTGAAACATTGATGGAAGATAGTATGAAAAAAAAAGAATAGTATAAAAAAAGAATAAGTACATATATGTATGACTGGGTCACTTCGCTGTACAACAGAAATTGAAGGAACATTCTAAATCAACTATACTTTAATAACAATAAAAAACACAAAAAAAGGTGAAGGAATCACTGAAGAAAATTCTGTCACATACTTAAAAACCATCAGGTTTATTGATCCTAGACAAGAAAGGTAGATTAATTCTTACAAAGATATGCCTTCACTTGTCTTCTGAGGCTCTGAAGTGCACTGGTCTGTAGACCAGCTAACATTATCCAATAGACTTCTCTGCTTTAATGGAAATGTTCTACACTTACAATGTCCACTTGGGTCATTGAGCACTAGAAATGCACTAATGGGACTTACAGGTTAATTTTTAACTTCATTTCATTTTTTCTTAAAGTGTAGTTGATTTAGAATGTTCCTTCAATTTCTGTTGTACAGCAAAGTGACCCAGTCATACATATATGTACTTATTCTTTTTTTTTTTTCATACTATCTTCCATCATGTTCTAACCCAAGAGACTGGGTATAGTTCCCTGTGCTGTATAGTAGGACCCCATTGCTAATCCATTCCCAGTGTTGTTGGCATCTACTAACCCCAAACTCCCTGACCATCCCACTCCTTTACCCCTCACCCTTGGCAGCCACAAGTCTTCTCTCCATGTCCATGATCTGTTTCTGTTTTGTAAATAGGATCATTTGTGCCATATTTTAGATTCCACCTATAAGTGATATCATATAGTATTTGTCTTTCTCTTTCTGACTTTCTTCACTTAATTGTATTGAATTTTAATTAAATTAAAATAACCTGCCTTAGGGTAGCCTGGAAAGCAGAGCCTGAAGCAATGGATTCTAAAGTTAATTTATTTGGGAATACAATACCAGGGAGCAGGAGTGAGGGACAGGGGAAGTGAAACATAGAAGAAAAGTTAATATAAGGATGTGTTACCAAATTAGGCACTGATTAAAGCAACTGATGTTCAGTTTTTTAGGACTTTTGAGAAGCTTTATTAAATTCATTTCTAAACTTTCTCCACAGAAGATTAAAGGCAGGAGTATTTGTCCCTCTGCTCTCATGATTCAGAATCTCAAGCCGTTAACTTCTCCACACTTTGTGGTGAGGTATACATGTGGACAGAAGGGGTTTGCGAGGGGCATCCTTCACAGGTGCTTTAGAAGAAACTCAGTAGGAAGAAAGGTAATGGGTATGAGCCCCAAATAAGGGACTTATGTGAAGTTGATGGAAGACTTCGTGAACAATATTGTTCACTACAGTATTGTAGTGACAGCAATCAGAGAGCTAGCTGCAAGATTTCCTGGGCAATAAGTATAAACTCTTTAACAAAGTGAATAAAACAGATATGGGCTCTCAACTTTTAGAACTTATAATCAATTGGAGTAGACAAGGAAATAAAAAATAAGAAAAGGAAATTGTGATGTGTGCCATTGCGAGAATAAACAAAGTAGACGAATAGACATTGTAGAGTTAATTTGATAGAGTTATCAGAGGAGGCTTATATAAAGCAGAAACTATTAAAGTAACAACATGGATGATGAAGAGGAGGCCAGAGAAAAAAATATGGTGCAATAGATCAAGAGAAACATAAAGGAAATTATATTTCTAAAATGCCTCCTTGAGAGTTGAAGAAGAACCCCTGCCCATGCCACGCCACTCAACAAACAAATGGTGAGTCATTATCACCACCCTATCAATTCAACTAATAGTGTTACAAGAAGAAGGATCCTTTGATAGATTTGTACAGTTGTTAAGTCAATATTCTGCTTTACAATGGTAGGCAATAACCAGGAAGTTCCTTTTTTTAATGAAAACATATAAACCCATTACTGAAAAATAAAAATAGTTAAAGCCATAAGTTTTGCTTTCAACATTGGCAGCAGGAAGCATCTTTAAAATAGTAAATTGTTCACTGGGAAAACAACAAAAAATCATGAAATCTGGAAGAGAGGAAAAAGACAATTTAAAGACAAACAATTAATTTACCTGCATTTAACAGAAGTGAAATGGGGGGGTCTGTTTTGATCACTGATGCATAAAAATTTGACAGTTTTCAAAATAGAATCTGACAGCACTGGAATAACATTACTGAGTTTTGGTGGCTAAATTAATTTGATTCTCCTTGAGAGTGTAGATTACCTTTATTTTCTTAAATCTCAATATGGAAGTTTTAATGCACTTACATGGGGAAATTAAATTTAAGATAGGAAACAGCATGTTTGAGCCAAGCCAATTAAGCACTACTTACTAAGTAGATCATAGATTTCAACTTTAACTTTCAAAACTATGTTTTATGATACCCCGTTTCTTCCTATCTCCTCCCCTATCCCTGGAACATTTTATTTTGCAAGAAGAATTATCTTTAAATATTTGCATACAATTATGAAATCATCATTTTTAAATTTAAAGTAAATGTTTTGTTCCAACTTTACACTCTTATTTTTATCCTGTGGTTGTCACTTTTTAAGAAACCACAATTACTGTGGGAAAATGTGCATATTTATTTATATAATCACTAGAACAACTACACAAGGTAGATACTTATTTTTATACTAGTTTTACAGAAAAGAAAAATAAAGCACAGATATATTAAATAAGTTCTCTACCTTGTTCCCCTGTAGCCTTAGAGACTATAACAGTGTCTGACATAAAACATGAGCTTAAAAATTGTTGACAGTATCTTGTTAATTGATCAACTCGCTTTTATACATGCCATTCTCTAAATGCTAAAGAAAAACATGATTTTTGAAGTTCCCGTCATGGCTCAGCGGTTAACGAATCCAACTAGGAACGATGAGGTTGTGGGTTCGATCCCTGGCCTTGCTCAGTGGGTTACCAATCCGGCGTTGCCTTGAGCTGTGGTGTAGGTTCCACACCTACACCGAGCAGACCAGGCTCAGATCCTGTGTTACTGTGGCTACAGCTCTGATGAGACCCCTAGCCTGGGAACCTCCACGTGCCACGGGTGTGACCCTAAAATGACAAAAGGCAAAACAAACAAACAAAAAAAACCCATGATTTTAGTTCCTGCCCACACTACTCTCAAAAAAAAACCTTGTGCTTTTGTTAGTATTCTCCATCTCACATTTTGATCACAGACTGGATAAATGCTCATTTCTTCCAGGGAAAAACTTCAGTATTTTCTGTTTCTCTTGCCCTAAGTCTTAATTCTTCACATGTTTAATGGTTTCTTCTTCCAAAAAACATTTAAAAATCTGTTCCCTTCTCTCCATCTCTTTTGCTACCATGTTCAAGCCAGCATCTTTAATCTCTAAAGGCAGCAGTGGTTTCATGGTCTTCTTACAGAACCAGGTTTGCTGGTTGACATGCAGTAAGCCAAATGCTAAAAATGCCAAGGTTTGGGGCAGAGAAAAGGTTTATTAACAAGATAGCCCAGTGAGGAGACAGAAATATAAATCTGAAATCCACCTCCCTGAAGGTGAAGGGCATTTATGGGTGAAGAGTGAACAGAGGGTGGTCAGAGGTGAAAGTGATCAAAAGCAGGGAAAAGGTAAAGTAATTGCCTCTCTGAAAAGATGTATTTGTGTTACATGCTTATTCATGGGATCCATGTTCATAAAACCGTGTCATCAGCACAACCTGAGGGTAGTGTCTTTGGCCCTCTAATGTTAAAATGTTACCTACTAGATAAGCAAGTCTACTCTGTGCAGACTCTGGCCACAACACAATTTGGCAACAGTTCCCCTGGGGCTTTCCCTATTCCCCTCTGCTGTCTTTTCTTTCCAAAGCATTCACCATTTAGCAATATACTGAATACTTTTTCTTTTTTATTATATTTATTGTATTCTTTCTCTCATGTAAAATACGATTCATAGAGAGTATTTCCTAGTGCTTAGAGTAGTTCCTAGCATATGATAAGTACTCAGTTAACACACATCAAATAATTGGAAGAATAAATAAATTAGTCAATCAGTAATGGTCTACCAGATATTCCCTTATTTTGTGCCCTCTCTACTCCTCAGCCTAATTGGTGCTACTTTCTCTTTATTTCTTCCCTTCCTTCTTTCCTTCCTTCCTCTCTCCCTCCCTCCCTCCTCCCCTCCCTCCCTCCTTCCTTCCTTCCTTCCTTCCTTCTTTCCTTCCTTCCTTTTCTTTCTTTCTTTTTCCTCTTTTTTGGCTGCCCCATGGCACATGGAGTTCCCAGGCCAGGCATGAGATCCTTAACCCATTGTGCTGGGTTGGGGATTGAACATGTGTCCCAATGTTCCAGAGACACAGCGAAGCCCGTTGCACCACAGCGCAAACTCCTCTTTTTATTTTCTATTTCCCCCTGTGTTCACTCTGCCTGGTAGGTCCTGACATGCCTGGAAAGATTTCAGTCCCTCAGCAGTCAATTTAAAGCTTCCCTCCTTAGAAAGATCTTCCTAAGCCATCCCACTTAAAGTACTTTTCTACTGAGCATCACCAGGAATCTCTAACTAACATTCCTAGTCTTTCATAACAATTACAATTGATAGCTTTTTAAAAGTTTGCTCCTGTTCTTAATTTTTATCTCTCTAATAAAATATGTACTCCTTAAGGGCATAAACTACAATGTCCCTCCTTTTATAGGAAGGGATCAACCTAGTAGTGCCTGGAGGTTAGTTAGAATAAAATTGTTGGAGAAGGAGATTTAATACAGTTATCTCTTTGTAATGAAACTATTGAAGGTCTTTCTATAATATTACTTATCTATATTTATTTATATTTAATATTATATTATGTATTTGCTAAAAGATTTGCACATTTACAAACACAATGTCATTGATAATAATTATTATTTTGTTGGGCCTTCTTCACATTATGTGTGCTTAGAAAACAAGTTTCTAGGCAGATAGTTCCTCTGTACAGGATTTATTCTAAAGCTGAACCCAATCACAGCAACATGGAGCAACGGGCTCTTAACAGACCTCATTCCTGGCAGAGGCCTTGTATCTTTTATCATTACTGGCTTCATCTGTTGATGACATTTTAAAAAATATTGAATGTATTATTATTTGCTCCTCATTCATTTATGTCATTTGCAATTGTTTTCCCTAAACAATCCCAGGGTCTGCTTGGAATGAAGCTGTACCTTCTGATTTGCTATAAGATTCCCAAGGCTGTTTTATGTTCTCAAGAGGTCTGGTAAAGTTCTGATAGGAGGCAATTTGCTCCTCTTCCTCTTACTCCTCCTTTTTCTCCTAGTCTTTATCCTTTTGTCTCTTCATTATAAAGTTTTCTGTATGGGGCTTTTTGAACATAGCAAAGGAACAACTCATTCACCAGTGTTCTGATATATAAAGCGACAACCTCTTTGCATTACCCAATTCACTTGCAAGGAAGAAAACTCATTTTTCTGAACAGGTCTCATTTCTCTCTTCAATGACCTCCTTTGTAATTCTCATCAGTATTTTCACTCTTCCTTGAAAATGTTTATGATTCAGTATAACTTTCTTACTGTTTCATCCTTTCACTGGCTTTATGAAATCACATTGTTTAAATATTGTATTTAGTTTCCATTCCACACTCTGCTTTCTTCATGTGTCTAGTCTGATGTGCTTACTTATTTCTCGACATAGTCATTTGGAGAGTTGCTTCCACTTTGAATCACCTATGACAAGAATGTAATTCCCATTCAGTTTCATTTTCTTCCAAAAGTGCAAAAATATGTAGTAGCAAAAGACCCATCTTTATCAGTTCACCCACTTTGCTACTATATGAAAAGACAAATAATTCTGTGTAAAACATGAGTTAAAAATACAGAATGATTTGCTTAATTTTGTATGTTTATATTTAAAACATAAGAGGCTTAGCATTGTTTATTTTATATGAAAAGAAAAATTTCAGACTTTTTTCTGTTTTTAAAAATAGAAAATATTCCACTTATACAGCTCTTTACATACAAAATGAACCAAGAATCCACCGTCACCATGCAGTTCAAATTAACTTTTCAAAGAAGTGATGATTAGATATTTCCTAAGTATTAGATTTATTAAAATAATTGACTTTTATTCTACATCTAAATAACATTTATGAAATAGTAGGAAAACTATTGAAGTACATACAAAATACCTGGATTCTGGTTCATTTGCTCATTTAAAGCATTTGTTGTGATGGTTGATTTGCTTTATTTTGTTTTTAATTCCTAGTGTGTTCAGACTAACTATGTTACTTACTAAAGATGTAAACTGAGCAAGATTCAACATTCTTAGGCCTCAGTTATACCCTTTGATACATTTTAGAGCTGACCCTTGAACAACATGGGTTTGAACTCATGGTTCCAATTATACATGACTGTTTTTTTCAAAAGTAATAAATACTACATTACCGTATGATTCTTGGTTGCTTGCATTGGTTCCCCTTGACCTCCAAGTCCAACAAGAGCTTGACACAAATGGATACTGCACCCTCATTATGTTTGTGGCACAGCCAAGAAACCTCAAGATTAGGAAATTCCCAATATTTGAAACAGTGTGCTATCAACCTGGGCAATGTTTGCCTAGAGGACGACATCATCTTTATCATCCTGGCTGCAAAAAATTTGCCCTCTGCCCTAGTAAGTGACATTATCTCTATCTTCCAAGGCCATATGCTGTACAAATATCCTTGCAAAAATAGTACAAAATATAAACTGATTCAAAACCCACAGAAAAACCAAAAAGTATTGTCTACTGATAGAGTATTATAAAGATATGTCCTGCCACCAAGGAGTTCACAATATAGTAGATGTAAATGGCTTGTAAAAGTGAGTATATGATAATAACCACTTATTTTCCCAAATTTTCTATAACTTCAAACTGTGCTTTCTGAAAACTGACCTACTTAACATTTATGTATTCAAAGCCATCTCTTTCTTTACGATTTCTTCCTATGATTCTGCTCTTAGAAGTCTTTTCTCTATATTACAGAAAGTGTTTAGAAACATGATTTTGGTTCTGGAATATGGCTTAGATTTAGAATAGCCATAAAAATATCCATATAATTTCTGGATGTCAGTTGGAAGATAAATTGATTTAGGGAAGAGAAGCAAAAGTTGGGTGGAACCCATGTTTCATTTATAAAGATATAATTATAGGAGTTCCCTTCGTGGCTCAGTAGTTAACGAATCTGACTAAGAACCATGAGGTTAAGGGTTCGAACCCTGGCCTTGCTCAGTGGGTTAAGGATCTGGCATTGCCGTGAGCTGTGGTGTAGGGTGCAGACATGGCTCGGATCCGACATTGCTGTGACTGTGGCGAAGGCCGGCGGCTACAGCGCCTGTTAGATCCCTAGCCTGGGAACCTCCATATGCCGCAGGTGCGGCTCTACATAACGGCAAAAAGAAGAAAAAAAAAAAGATATAATTATAATTAAAAATTAATGTCAACATGTGGATGCATTACACTTTGAAAAATACAGTAACTTCGGGGAGCTCCCATTGTAGCTCAGTGGTAATGAACCTGACAAGTATTCATGAGGTTGCAAGTTCAATCCCTGACCTCGCTCGGTGAGTTAAGTATCTGGTGATGCTGTGAGCTGTGGTGTAGTTCACAGATACAGTTCGGATCCTGCATCACTGTGGCTGTGCCCTAGGCCCACGACTGCAGCTCCAATTTGACCCATAGCCTGAGAACTTCCATTTGCCATACATGCAGCCCTAAAAAAATAATAAAAATAAAAATAATGAATAACATAAAAATAAATAAAAAATAATAAAAAATACAATACTTAATGAGTCATTCTCTGATACATAATAAACTTTGGAAAAGATAACATAAAAACTTGTAAGAACTTATATCAGATAAGTTATAGAATGTTTATAAAGTTTACTGAATAGGAAAATAACTATATAATTATCTTATCTTAATTAAACCTTATATTATATCTAATCAAACATTTTTCCAAAGCAAAGGAAATTACCCATGTATGTGGCTTTCAAAATCCTTTAAAGACATGCATTTTGTAAGCTTTTAATTTTGTGGGGAGGGTAAATAAAATAATGAAAAAATAAAAGAATAATTTAGGTTTGCCTATTTTTATTGCTTTAATATCTACTCCAGTAAAAATTATTTGGCTAATGTCCGTAATTTGGTGTACCCAAGAATATATAATAATCTTCTTTAGTACAGATAAGACACATTATTTTTTAAATATCTAATGCCACATCCTTAAGCCATAAGTTAAACTTAGCTAAAAAATAAGACTATATTCATAAAGAGCAGTAATGCAAATCAATATACATTAAAATATAAAAACTATTCCAGGAAGCCAAAAAGTGATTTCTAATCTTCATTAAGTATAAATTTTAAAACTTCCCTCCAGTGTAACATAATAAAAAGGCAAAAATATGTTACTTTGGAAAAAGTCAGAAATACTTGTAAACAAGTGGTTTTCATATAGTATAATTTTTTTACCCTTTATTTTGAGAAATTTCAAATACATACAAAATTTGACAGAATCACAAAATGTCTTCGTTTACCCATCAATGACAATTATTTATCTAAAAATCTACTTGCTTCCTTCCCGATTTGTTTTATAACAAAGCCCACCTATCATTTTATTTTATCCATAAATGTTTCATAAGTATGGTTGGGAATTTTTATTATAACATAAACATCTTGAAATTTTAAAGCCAAAAGAAAGCAAGAAGAGGAATAAACAAAGTTGTTCAAAATTGAATGTTCTTTAAATGTTTATTATAAACACTAATCAGATACTACATTTATGAACACATTGGATTATTCATTGATGTATATACAAAAAAAATTACCAAAACCCACAGACCTTAAATAATTTACAATTTATTCAGGCAAATAAAATCCATTTGAGTTACTTTAACATTTTAGTATCACTTAATTAAAACAGGTATGACTAATTAGAGCCAGTTGTCTCCTTAATAAGATATGGCACTAAGTAGGAGGGTCAACAACATAGTTGAAGAGAATTGCTCTCCATTTCCCATGTAAATGCAAACAACTTCTGACTGTGCACAACAAGATGGATGAAAAGCTTGTGGTAGCATGGTGAGTCACTATATGTGTATTTCCTCTATCCTGATGACCTTCCTTTCTCATTGTCCAGCTCAACAAAAGCAATAGATAAAACAATGACCATCTCTTAATTCCCAATGACCTCTTTCAGTTGCTAGTTTTTAATCCATCTTTGTACCAGTCAAATTTACAATACTATGCAAACAATTAGTAAGTAACATGTTCCCTGTAATCATCCATATTTTTATTAAAAACAGTTCTTATTGATCCCCCAGGGATATTCAAATATTTTTGAATTACAAGACACAAATCTCTGTTTTAGTAAATCCAGAAGCTCTCAGTTTAAAATGTCTACATGAAAGCCATGTCTAGAGTAGGAAACATGTCTCCAGTTCAGTTATAATGACCATACAAATGATATCTTTTAATATTGTAGTAACCACACTATACTTCTTTCACAATAAAATCCAACTTATAGATTTAAAGAACCAAAAAGAAAATACAAGATTCCAATAATGCTTTTATTAACGTCTGGGTAAAAAATAAATAGGTCATGCAGAAACTTTTCCTATGTTGACATTTTAAAAAATTAGGATTTTATGTTTAATTAAAAACTAAATGAGTTAAGCCTTTGTCTGTTTTTACCTTTGAAAACTGTAAGAAAGGAATGTGTCATTCAGAATGGTGAAATGGGAAGGTCTGAGTGCAGATCGAGAGGAAAGATGGGAACAAACTATTTTGAAACTCTGAAGCCTGGCTGTACACTTACAATAACTGAGGTATACTGGTCGAAGGGAAAGACAGTTGTTCTTTGGCATGAAAGCAGTATGCATACACAGTCATCAGTAGTTTGAAACTATCCATAGGTGGTCAGTACCAACCCCCAACAAGCAAAAATTAATAATCCCTGAGGAGTAGGTGAATCAGACTTTCAGAGTTAACTGCACGAAAATCTCTTCAACAAATGGTGCTGGGTAAATTAAATATCCGCATGTGAAACAGTGGGGTTTGACCTTAATTTACATCATATAAAAATTAACTCAAATGGATCAAAGAACTAAAACTACAAAGCTCATAGGAAAAAATATAGGGAAAAATCACAGTGACATTGGATTAAGTGATTGGTAACTTTTGGGATGTGACACCAACTCACACAAGAAGAGTGAAAATAAAAAAAATTGACTATCAAAATTAAAAGCTTATGTGCATTAGGAGATATTATCAATAAGCTGAAAAGTCAACTACAGAATGGGAGAAAATATTTGCAAATCATTTATCAGATCAAGGATTAATTGCAAGAATATGTACCCAATTCCTAAAACTAAACAACAACAACAACAAAAAACAACCTGATGAAAATGGGCAAAGGACTTGAAAAACTATTTCTCTAAAAAAGAAATAAAAACTGCCAGTAATCACATGGAAAAAAAATGTCAATGTAATTAGTTATTACATTAGTAAAATACAAATCAAAATCACAATGGGAAAATGGAAAGTAAGTGTTGACAAAGATGTGGAAAAATTTAGTATTACTACTGAGAATGTAAAATGTTGCAGCTGCTAAGGAAAACAGTTTGGCAGTTCCTAAAAAAGTTAAATGTGGGATTTTTGCATGATCCATCAATTCCACTCCTAGGTAACTACCCAAAGGCTTAAAAACACAGACTCAAATTGATACTTGTACATTAATGTTCATAGTAGCATTTTTCATAATAGCCAAATGTGGAAAAATTCCAAGTGTCCATCAACTGATGAATGTATGAATAGTTGTGATCTATACATGCAATAGAATAATGTATAGGCATAAGCAAGAATGATGTTCTAATACAAGCTGCAAGATGGATAAACATTGAAAACTTGCTAAGTAAAATGACCCAGACACAAATGGACAAATATTGTATAATTCCACTTATACTGATGTATCTAAAATGAACAAATTCATAGAAACATAAGGTAGAATAGAGGTTGCCAGAGGCTTGGAGAAGGAATTTGGAGTGCTACTACTTAATGGTTACGGAATTTCTGTTTCTGTTGATGAATAAATTTTGGAAATAGATTGTGGTGGATGGTTGTGTCACACTGTGGCTGTACTTAATGCACCTGAATTGTACATTTAAAAGTGGTTAAAATGATAATCTTCATGTTATTTATATTTTACTATAATAGAAATTAACTGATTAAAGTTTATATTTAGCATGTGATTATGTTGTGACAGTTTTCGTGAGGGAAATTATTGCTTTTTAAAAACAGTATCCAGCAGCATGATAGAGGCCCAGAGGTATATGCTTCAATGTTAATTATTTAACTATATTTAATAATATAAAACTACTGATATCTTATGTCTTAAATTAGTTTTAAAAATGCACATAAAATATTATTTTTGAGCCATTTCATAAAAGTACTTTGGGAATATGAACCTGAAATCTATATATCTGCCTCACAGGTAGTGCTAAAAAAAGCAAAATAATAATATCCAATGGAAATTTCTCTAATTGGTAATCTTCATATAGATGTAAAAATAAATTAGTAATCTTCATACATATGTAAAAATAAATCTTTAGAAGTAATGTTACTAAAAATGATTATTTCCTGCATTAGAGTTGAGCACATAATGTAAAGAAATCCACAGAAAGTGTTAACATTAAGTGTGAGTGGCTTGATTTTTCTCATTATATTTTTTCAATCCATAATATTCACAAGCTAATCAGTTTATATAAAGAAAGGTCTTCCTAATATTTTTTTACTGCTTCTATTCTCCAGCATCACTGTATTGTTCTTAAAAGATATTATTCTAAACTTTACTTTTTAAAATATATTTGAGAGGTGATTATTACCTACCAGGCATAAAATACTGCTCTGTAATAATATAGATCTGGAAATCTTAATTTCTACTGAATTACTGATAACAGGATAGTTTTATTTCTTTCCCTCTATGGTATGTCATCCTAAAGTTCAGAAAAATAGAAAAAAATTGTATAGATCTTAATTTTAAAAAAATCAAATGAATATTCTTGATTTTAATTTCCTGAAGTCATATAAAGTTCCTTGGCTCTTTAAATGTCTTTAAAGGAATGAGACTTTAAAATGAACTATATAAAATCTTTGATATTACATTTCAGTTCTCACTTATAGAATCTTAGACTTTTTTTTAAGTTAGTAAATCATTAGCTTTTCTACTGTGGTAGGCAACATATAGAGATGGCACCCCCAAAATGCCCTGCTCTAGTTCTTAGAACATGTGAATAAGACAAGATTGTGTTATGCTGATTGGTCAATTGACCTTAAGTTAGGGAGGTGATCCAGTGGACCTAGTAACCACTTGAGTCCTTTAAAAGCAGAGAGTTTTCCCTAGTTGACGGTAAAGGAGAAGGCAGGGGGATTTGGAGAGTGAGAAGGATATGGTCTTCCTAGTTGAAGATACAGAAGGTCACACAAAAAGGAAAAAGTTTAGGCCTTTGGCTGACATCCAGCAAGGAAACAGACTTTAGACCTCCTGCTGCTGATATTGAATTGTGCCCACCACAGTGGAGTTTAGAGTGGATTCTTAGCTTGAGCCTCTAGATAATGTGCATACCCTTGATTTAGGCCTTGTATGTGAGACTCTAAGCAAAGATACCAGCTAAGCCAATTTGAACATTTGATCTATAGAACTGTGAGATAATAAATAGATGTCTAAGCTAACTTTGTGAACGTATTATACAGCAATAGAAAATTAATATATGTACTTCTGAAAGCTAAACATGACTTTCCTTTTGCAATTATTAAACTTTCAGGTTATCCAAAGGGCAAAGACACATGCCCCATTAGGTCTAGGAAATAAGGTGAAAAGGACTGCCTTCTGAAATCAAAATTGTGAAATCAAGAGGGGTATGCCCAAATTACCTTACTTAAAAGATTAGATTAGAAACTTTGGGGGTATACCCTGAATTTAAAAAAAAATGATTAACTCCTTTTCTCATAGGAAATCATAAATTTGCATACATATAGGCACTAAAGTTTGTGTAGATTATCAAAATTGATATTAAAGACCCTCTCTCTAAAATGACAACTCCAGGACCTGTAGAGCATGATCGTAAAGTAGTTTAATATATCAACGTATCCAGAAAAATTAAACTATTTAGAATAAAATGTAAATAAACACATTTTAAGGGGCCACAGAAACAAGGGCAGTGCCTACTCAGTTATTGTCCAGAAGCAGGGTAGTATAAGTATCTGGCAAACTTTGCTATTTTAATTGCTTCTAGCCACCTCTCCTTTTCCTGTTTCTAAGCCCTAAAAACAATCATTTGTTTTCCAGTGTAGTTTATCTAAAAATTAAATATGGGCCAGTCAAAATGCCTCACCTAACATCCCCAGTAGTTAATATACCTCATTTAACTGTCGTTCATACTTACTTCTAAGTCTTCTTAGCGTCAGTCACAGAAATTAATAATACCCAGCTAGGATGGCAACGAGACTGAGTTTCTTGTCCTACAAGCTGAATGTCAACCTGGACAATATTTCATTAAGGCACAAGTATGTGTGGCCAGTGGGTGTTCTCCAAGATGACTCATGTATAGTGTGCGTGTGTGTGTGTGTGTGTGTACGTGTGCATGTTACGGAGGGGGCCCCTTAATTGAACTTGTACAAGTATAAAGAAAATAATTTTAAATGTTTGGTTTTAAAAAAAACTTCGATGTCTTACTTGGTGTTGAAGTTAAGTTAAATTGCACTATAGCACACTGTTCATAAGTAAAAAAAAGCTAGGAATAGATTTGTTTAGAATGATCAATATTCAGGGGGACTAATTAAAAAGGTAGATTTCATTTTCAATCTTTTGTCAAAACTACATGTTATTTCCTTTGGCACAACTGGAAACCTTTCAATTTACCACCTGGAGAGCTCATTGGAAAGTTAATGAGTACGGCACTAGGCATTACTTCTCTCCTGGCCCTTGACTCTCTCTCTCTCTTCCCTACGCCACACTTCCCTCCCTTCCTCTCTTCATCTTCTTCCGAAGTCTATAATTATGAAAAGATTTATTTCCTGTATCTGAATAAACTATTTCCAAATGCCTAATCAGTCAATATTTAAGTAACTTTGGGGTTTTGAGATAATTATTTTGTAACCTAATTTTTCCTAAGGATAGAATACTGGTTGATATTTTACTATTTAGTATTATTAATATACTGCATCATTTATATTATGTTTAATATAGGTATAATATAATGTTAAAAAATATTCCACTAGGATAAAATGACATTCTATCACTACCAACTTATTGTTTCCGAGCAATGACACCCGAGAGTGTTTATTTTCCATGATTTTATGTTTTAAAATATAAGAAGTCTTTCTGTGAATTTCTCTTAATCTACCAGTGTATTTTTCTTTCCATTTTTCTAATGATATCTTTTGAAGGGTAGAAGTTCTAGATAGTAATGGTACCTCATTCATCCTTTTTTTCATCTTTTGTGATTTGTGGTTTTTGTATCCTAAGAATTCTGCCTTAACTCGGGGTCACAATGTTATTCTCCTCTTTTTTTCTGAAATGTAACAGTTTTTTCAGTTTTGTGCTTAGTGGATATGATACATTTTAAACTTAATTTTTGAATAATATGATTTCTGTATTTCCACTTTTCGTCCATGAATGTATATCATTTTTATAATCAGGAGCAATATAGCAATAATTTTTATGCGAGTAAAAATTTGTATATAAATCATTGATTATTTTCAGATTACCAAGTTAAAAGTTTCTAAAAATGGTTGAAGGCAACAGAACTTCACTAAATGTATTTAGCAGCATATTCCTTTCAGAGAAAAATGTTTTGCAAATGCTTTGAATAGCAGTGAATTTAAATCCTAATAGATATAATTTATTTGATGGACATAATTCATGTGGATTTAAAAGAAATATGTAGATACTAGTTTGTAGTGAGTTATCTGAAAAACAGAAGGGGATCTTTTGTTGTAGATAAGAAAATGGTTAAGTATGCTACTAATAGGCATGCTTCAATTTCTTCTTAATTAAGGAGGCTTATCAGGGAAATACCCAATGGCTATTATTTCCATCAAAGTAATCAGTCCACTTACTGACACTTTGAAAGTGAAATAACTTGAATTTTATCAGTAACATCATGCCATATTCCTCCTAAATGTCAAACTGGGTAGTGAGGGTTTTCATGTTATTTTGATACCAAGAACTATATATGCTCCTTTGGTCCCATAATCTCCTTTTAGGAAATGGATACTGTATCAGGGTTCTCCAGAAAAACAAAACCAAAAGGATATATAGAGATATAAAGAAGACAACATTTATTGTAGGAATTGGTTCATACAGTTATGGAGGTTAACACATCCCATGATCTGCCACAAGCAAGCTGGAGAACCAGGAAAGTCAGTGGTATGTTTGAGCCTGAGTCCAAAGGCTTAAGAATTGGCAGGGCTGATGGTGTTAAAAGTCCAGCTCTATGTCCAAAAGCTGAGCATCAGTAGCACTTGATCCAAGGCCAAGAGAAGATGGATGTCTTGTATCAAGCAGAGAAAGAGAGCAAATTCGCCCTTCTGCCTTTTTGTTCTATTCTGGCCCTCAGTGGACTAGATGATGCCCACCTGCATTGCAGAAGGCCATCTGCTTTATTCAGTTTACCAAATCAAATGCTAACCTGTTTTGGAAACATCCTCACAGACATACCTAGTGATAATATTTACAAGCTATCTGTTCATCCCTTAGCTCGGTCAAATAGAAATGATATAAAATGCCTAGATTTTTACTCTTTGATATCCCTCTCCTCCTCAAATTGTACTACCTTCACAAATTTCAATCATCTTTACTATCCTAGGACAATGTACAGGTATTTTCTTCTGTCTTTTAGAGAGTACACACACTACTGCTTGAATGATAAAGTATTGTAATCCATAGAAATAAAAATTTGAAGTCAAATGGTTGAATTAGTTCCTACCTTGATAATTTGGGGCTGAGTTAGCTTGAGGAATTTCGTTAAACTCTGCGGATTTCAGTTAATGTGTATGATAAAAAAATGTCTTAAGTTTTCTGTTTAAATGTGTTAATATGTTCAGAGCTTCCTGTATAATGCCAGATATAAAATGTGTATCCAGAAAATGTTAGTTTCCTTTTTTCTTAAGTGATAAAGAAGGAAAAAATTGTAGATATTTAGAGATATCAGTGTCTTAGGGTCCTATGGACTGATGGAAAGAAGGAAGAAAATCAATAGTTCAGTGTCAAGAATGTAGTGTCAGGAATGTAAATTAGTTCAGTGTCAGGAATGTAATGGCTATCAGCTTGCTCCAGAAGGGTGGTCATGTGGACTTAGGTAAGGATTCCACTGCTGAAATGCCCAAGAAAGTAACCTGTATGGGGAGGATGAGAAATCTGTACTTGCTGCTCAGAAACTGTGAATCTAGGAAGACTGACTTCCACGTGCATCTGAAAGTGAAAGCAATGTGTTCAAAAACAAGTGGGTTCTCAGGGAGCACATCCATACAGTAAAGGCAAAGCTCTTAAGAAGCTTTCAGCTGATAAGGCTGAAACCCGCAGGTCCAAAACCACGGAACTTGCAAAGCCTAAAGCGGAGGAAATTAAGACTCCATCCAAGGAAAAAGAGACCAAGTAGTAAAGATCTAACTAACTCTTTTGTCTGTACATAGTGGCTTCAGTAATTATAAAGTTGAGTTTTTAATAAAACAAACCTGATATTCAGAAGAAAAGAAAAAGGAAGACCAGGACATAGGGAATAATCCCAAATACTTAGAAACACTAGTACTGATATTTA
Organism: Catagonus wagneri; assembly: GCA_004024745.2. Classification (NCBI taxonomy): domain Eukaryota; kingdom Metazoa; phylum Chordata; class Mammalia; order Artiodactyla; family Tayassuidae; genus Catagonus; species Catagonus wagneri. The sequence continues at coordinate 21,793,747 of PVHT021183693.1, forward strand.
GATATGAATTTTACTTTCTACAATATTCTATGCTATTTACTTTCTACAATATTCTACAATATTTAACTATAATAAAAAGTTAAAACAATAGGCCTCTTGTTATAGGTATATATGTTAATAATACAATATATATATTAATCACTTCATCATATTTGTTCATTTTAACTGATATCTGAGTGATGGCAAATATAAAGTTTTCCTTTAGCAATAAAAATCTGTTTTGAATTTCTTTTCTTTTTTTGAAAATTGAAGCATATTTACATTAAGACATTAAGATATTAATCTTTTTTAAGTAAAAATGAATTTTATTTCAAATTATAGGTATACAAAGATCATCACAAGTCAATGTGATAGAGTTTGTGTCCCAAACCCACAGTGCATCCCCCCAGCCCCCAGATTGTCTTATCTGAAAAACCAAGGTTTTCCAACGCCTCTGAGTCATTGTCTGTTCTTCAAAGAAGTTCACTGTGTCTCTTTAGTTTCCACATGTAAGCGGTAGCATTGGGTGTTGCTGTCTAATTGTCTGACTGGTTTCACTTCGCATGATAATTTCTAGGTCCATCCATGTTGCTGTAAATGTTGTTAGTTCATTCCTTTTAATGGCTGAGTAATATTCCATTGTGTGTATGTACCATATCTTCCCTATCCACTCCTCTGTCGATGGGCATTTAGGTTGTTTCCATGACATGGCTTCTTCCCTCTCTAGCTGCTTTAGATGTAAAGTTAGGTTGTTTATGTGAGCTTCGTCTTGTTTCCTGAGGTAGGCTTGTATTGGTATATACTTTCCTCTTAGAACTGCTTTTGCTGCATTCCAGAGGTTTTGGAGTGTCGTATCTTTGTTGTCATTTGCTTCTAGGTATTTTTTAATTTCCTCTTTGATTTCTTCATTGATCCACTGGTTGTTTACTATCGTGATGTTTAGTCTCCATGTTTTTGTATTTTTTGGCATTTTTTTCTTGTTGTTGATTTCCAGTCATATAGCATTGTGGTCAGAGAAGATGCTAGAAATGATTTCAATTTTCTTAAAGTTACTGAGGCTTGATTTGTAGCCCAGGATGTGATCAATCTTAGAGAATGTTCCATGCACACTTGAGAAGAGTGTGTATTCTGTTGCTTGTGGATGGAATGTCCTATAAATATCTATTAAGTCCATCTGATCTAATGAAGTCCATCTGATCTAATGTTTCATTCAGGGCCTGTGTTTCCTTATTGATTTTCTGTCTGGATGACCTGTCCATTGCTGTAAGTGGGGTGTTAAAATCTCCCACTATGTTGGTGTTATTGTTGGTTTCTCCTTTTAATGTTGTTAGCAGTCGCCTTATATATTGTGGTGATTCTATGTTGGGTGCATTGATATTTAAAATTATTATATCTTCTTCTTGGATTGATCCTTTGATCATTATGTAGTGCCCTTCCTTGTCTCTTAAAATGTTCTTCATCTTAAAAGTCTATTTTGTCTGATAGGAGTATTGCTACTCCAGCTTTCTTTTGGTGCCCATTTGCATGGAATATTTTCTTCCATCCTCTCACTTTCAATTTGTATGTGTCTCTAGAAGTGAAGTGTGTCTCTTGAAGACAGCAGATATTTGGGTCTTGTTTTTGTATCCATTCAGCTAGTCTATGTCTTTTGGTTGGGGCATTCAGTCCACTAACATTTAAGGTAATTACTGATATATATGTTCTTATTACCATTGTATTAACTGTTTGGGGTTTTTGTTGCTCCTTTTTTTTTACCCTGAATATAGGAGTCTATATACAAATGAGATCGTTTTAAGTTGTTGGTTTCTTCATTGCAAGTGTGTCTCCAGTGATCTGCATTTGTGCTCTCTTCTCACGAATTCTGATTTTGGTAGCATAATTTTGCATGGATGATTTAGTATCTTTACTGTATATATGCCTTTTCTGGTGAGCCATGTCATTTGTGGTGTTTTTGTTTCTGGTTGTGGCCTTTTCTTTTTTGCCTAGAGAAGTTCCTTTACGATTTGTTGTAAAGCTGGTTTAGTGTTGCAGAACTCTCTTAGCTTTTGCTTATCTGTAAAGGTTTTAATCTCTCCTTCAAATCTGAATGAGAGCCTTCCTGGGTAAAGCAATCTTGGTTGGAAGTTTTTCCCTTTAATCACATTAAGTATATCATGCCACTCCCTTCTGGCCTGCAGAGTCTCAGCTGAAAAATCTGCTGATACCCTTATGGCGGTTCCCTTGTATGTCATTTGCTTCTTTTCCCTAGCTGCTTTCAATATTTTCTCTTTGTCTTGAATTTTGGTCATTTTGATTAATATATGTCTCAGGTGTTCCTCCTTGGGTTTATTTTATATGGTACTCGTTGCGCTTCCTGGATTTGAATGAGTGGTTCCTTTCCCATATTAGGGAAGTTTTTGGCTATTATCTCTTCAAATATTTTTTCTGTTCCCTTCTCTCTCTCTTCTCCCTCTGGCACCCCTATAATATGGGTGTTGGTGCGTTTAACATTATCCCAGAGTTCTCTCAGACCCTGCTCATTTCCTTTCAATCTTTTATCACTTTTCTGCATTAGTGATTTCGACTAATCTGTCCTCCACCTCGCTGATTTGTTCTTCTGCCTCCTGTATTCTACTGTTGTCTGCTTCTAATGAATTTTTTTAGTTATTGTATTTTGCATCTCTTCTTGTTTAATTTTTACAGCTTGTATTCCTTTGCTCAGTGTTTCATGTAAATTATCAATCTTTGCCTCCAGTTTATTTCCAATGCCTTGCATCATCTTCAGCATCAACAGTCTGAAGTCTTTTTCTGGGAGGCTGATAATCTCCTCATCACTGAGCTGTTTTTCTGGGCTTTTCTCTTTCTCCTTTATCTGAGTTGTAGTTTTCTGTCTTTTCATTTTTATAGGTTTTTGGTGTGGTGACCTTTTTGTCAACAATAGAGTTGTAGCCTGTCTTAGTGGTAGCGTTTGCCTCTCCTGTGGCTAAAGTTGGTATGGAGGGGGCTTGCTGTAGGCTTCCAGATGGGAGGGACTGATGCCTGCCCACTGGTAGGTGGGGTTGATTCTTATTCCTCTGATGAGTGGGACTTTGTCTCTGGATGAGATTAGAGGCTGGCTGTGTGCCTGAGGGGTCTTTAGGCAGCCTGTTTACTGATGGGTGGGGCTGTGATCCCACCTGGATTATTGTTTGGCCTGGGGCTTCTCAGCACTGATGGGAGGGACCAGATTTTCCCAGAAATGGTCACCTCCAGAGAAATGTAGGCTTATGAATATTCCCAAGAGCTTCGCCTCTAATGCCCTTCTCCCACAGCAAGCCACAGTCACCCGTGTTTTCCCAGGAGATCCTCTATGAATTGCAGTCAGCTTCCACCCAGATTCCTATGGAGACTGCTTTGCCCTGGGACCCAGTGCATGTGAAAGTCTGTGTGTGCTTTTCAAGAATGGGGCCTCTGTTTCCCCTAGTCCTGTGGAGCTCCTGCACACAAGCCCCACTGGTCTTCTATGCCAGATGCTCCAGGGGCTCTTTCTCCCTGTTCCCAATCCCCAGGCGTGGGGTTATGACATGGGGCTCAGAACTCTCAGTCCTGTAGCTGAGTCTCTGTGATGCAGTTACTTTCCAGTCTGTGGGGCTTCCCACCCAGGAGGTATCGGGTTGCTTCTATCATGTAATTGCCCCTCCTACCTCTTGATGTGGTCTCCTCTTTGTCTTCTGGAGTAGAATATCTTTTTTGGAAGTTTACAGTCCACTTGGTTGAAGCCTGCTTGGCATTTGGTTGTAGTTTTGTTGTTTTTTGGGAGAGAAGTTGAGCTCCAGTCCTTCTATTCCACCATCTTAATCCAATCTCCTAAAATATTAATCTTAAACTAAGGTTAATTACTTAAAATTTGGTTTATCGGGGTATTAATAATTGAAGTCTGTTGTTGAAATCATCCGTCAAATGTCATAAAAATAAGATAGCTTTATTATAGATACAGTCATCTAAAAGATGAAAACTGAGCTTTACTCTCAAAGGACAAAACAATTTGTAATTACTGAACTTTGAATATTATATCAATTTTATATGCCCTCCACTATTTCCTGAGTTTTAAAACATTTATTAGGGTTATCCAGACTACTTTTTTTTTTTTTTTTTTGCCTTATCTAGGGCTGTACCCGTGGCATATGGAGGTTCCCAGGCTAGGGGTCTAACAGGACCTGTAGCTGCCAGCCTTCGCCTCAGCCACAGCAACGTGGGATCCAAGCCGCATCTGCAACCTACACCAACAGCTCACAGCAACGCCCGATCCTTAACCCGCTGAGCAAGGCCAGGGATCGAACCTGCAACCTCATGGTTCCTTGTTGGATCCATTAACCGCTGAGCCATGATGGGAACTCCTGTCCAGACTACTTTTAATGGCTTTCATTGCTGATAGCTTTGGTCAAGGCCTTAGTCTTTAAAAAAAAAAAAAAAAAGATTTTAGTCTAAGAAAAACTAGACAAAGTTTAATTGAACCAATAGATTACTTTTTCTCAATCTAATCTTATCTTTCTGTCTTTTTGTCTCTCTCTGTCTCCCCTCCCCCAGTCCTTTTCCCTTACTTTTCCTCTCTGTCTCTCCTTCCCTCCCTCCCTTTTGTCTATCTCTCTTTCTCTCCCTCTCCAAGGAAGGCATATTCCATTTAAGACTGTATAACTAGATAGAACTAAGGTCCCATGCCACTTGGAGATATATAGATAGAAAAAGCAGGTTAAGTTTCAGATTGTAAAAATAAAAAATATCTTCTTTTTTAATGATTCATAGAGACAAAATGAAACAAGAATAATGATGCCTTCTTTGCTTGGCTGCTATGTGGACTAAGGGAAGTTATAATTCCAACTACATACCATGGTGTCTGATACATGACGAGTATTCAGTAAATGGTTAGATAAGATTAAAATGACCCAAGCTCATTTTATTCTTTGACCATTAAAGGTGATCATGAGATTTATTTTTGGTCATTAGAGAATGAAAGGGAGATTTTGGTTAAACTGGTTGCTTTTTTGGGCTTTCATTATTGTCACAAAAAAGGGACTCATCCTATCACATCCCAAGCAGAGGTCCTCTCTTCATATACCAATTTCTTTTATGAATAAGACTTGCCAGCATATGCAGCCAATAATTGCAAGAGCAATATTTAAAATCCAGATAATCTTCCTCAACAGATATTGCTCTTAACCGGCATGGCCCAAGTTTAGAGATCTATGTCAATGGTTCAACAGGAGATGACTTTTTTTTTTTTAACACATTATAGCTTTATTTTCTCCTCTGGCAGTCTGATTTGAGTTAGACAGATGTTAAAATGCCATTTCAATGCTGAATTATTTTTGGAAAAGGAATTTTTGTAAACTTACATTTTTAAAGAAGTACTTGGAAATCCAGTACTACCTCTGTGAAGATAGGATTTGGTCTATTATAAAAATCACCTAATAGGGAAGCATTACAAAGTAGCATTCCTAGGAAATATAATAAATTAGTGGAGACATAATTTTAAACTCTCAGCTGAGATATTTTGTTTACAACATAAAAAAACAAATATTTGCATAAATATTTTTGTATTTTCTTAAGTGTGAGACTTTCTTAACCTTGAAAATAAACATTAGAAAATTTTGTTGAAAATTCAAATAGAAAATGCATTAAGTTTGATAAAGAGATCCTGTTAAAGTTGAGAAAAGGAAAATTATAGAACCCATTCTAAGACAATAATAGTTTAAGCTATATTAGTAGTAGGAAAGGGTTACTTTTTACTTGGAAAGTTGGATATTAAAATAATGAAAAGAAATTAGAGTTTTCTTATGAAATGCATTTCATTTAAGGTACATGCATACAGCTGATTTTTTGCCAAAACTAATAGTCTGTGATGACTATGGCTATTACCTGTAGATTAAAGCAGCATCCAGCTTAGAAGTGTAGCAGTTATTAGCAACCACTGGGCTATATAGAAGTTTTTGTGAACTTGATAACTTTTAAGATCGTGAAAGTAAATACTATCTTTGAGTAATTAATGTGGGTACAATTTTAATGATACTAGACAGATTTACATTGTGTAATGACACAAAAGCAGCCAGTAAACTCATTCCATCTAGAATAAAAATCAGTTTTTTTTCAGTTCCAGAGACTTTACTGAGGAATTCATCATTCTGCTTTGGTTATTCTTTGTCCCCCATTCTGAGTGGTTGCTGCCCTGATCTAGCAATCATAAAATGTTTTTAGTATCACCTCTGCTATGAACTGGATTGTATTTCCTCAAAACACAATATGATATTGAAAATATTTGCCCATTATTCCCTTTCTAAAAAGACCAACCTCAGAGTTCCCTTCGTGGTTCAGTGGTTAAGCCAACTAAGAACCATGAGGTTGTGGGTTTGATCCCGGGCCTTGCTCAGTGGGTTAAGGACCCAGCGTTGCCGTGAGCTGTGGTGAAGGTTGCAGACGTGGCTCAGATCCCATGTTGCTGCGTGGCGAAGGCCAGCAGCTACAGCTCCTGTTAGACCCCTAGCCTGGGAACCTCCATATGCCGCGGGGGCGGCTCTACATAAAAGCAAAAAGACAAAAGAAGACCAACCTCAAATGGCAACTAATTCATTTATCTTCTCACTTTTTTAGGAAGAGTTTTCTTTTGTACACATATGCCCATATTGCCTCCAGAATTTCTAGAGGAAAAAAAGTCTTCTTCCTCTTCCAGAGACAGAGACAGCATCATGCAGTGAAAAGGAAATTAGGAAAGGAATCAGGAGAGTTATAGAGCTTGAAAAAATCTCCTTAATTCAGTATGAGTTCTGGAGCTTGACAGCCTGGAAATTTTAGATCTGCTGTGTAATGTATGTGTGACCTTGAGCAAGTTGTATAATCTTTATGTTTCTCCGTCAGTTTCTTTATCTGTATAATGGATATTCCTATAGATTGATTGTGAATATATATCAGCTAACATAAAGTGTTTATAACTGCTCCCAGACCCCAGCAAGCCCTCCATAAATGCTGGTGAAGATTATGATTAGGCTATGCTTCTCAGATATTTTTTATAAAAAATTGGGAATCTAGAGGGATTTTTAGCTTTTGCAACATTAGGGTTTTTACTTGTAATTCAGATATAAATCTGCTTTAGGAATAAATTACTGTTTTCCTCTTACCATCATCTTAGTCCTCATTTTTTATACATAAAGAAAACACAGTAAGTGTATTATGGACCTCAGCACTACTTAATCCTAGATTACACCAGAAGCCCTGAAAAATATTTTTATTTTATTATTATTTTTTAATTTTTATTTTTTGTCTTTTTTTAGGGCCGCACCCATGGATTATGGCGGTTCCCAGGCTAGGGGTCTAATCAGAGCTATAGCAAATAGCCTGTGCCAGAGCCATAGCAACACCAGATCCAAGCCACTTCTGTGACCTATACAACAGCTCATGGCAACGCCAGATTCTTAACCCACTGAGTGAGGCCAGGGATCGAATCCGCAACCCCATGGTTCCTAATCAGATTCATTTCCGTTGTGCCATGAAGGGAACTGCCTTTTTTCCCTTTTTTTAAAAATATTTAAAAGTGTTAATATCCAGTGCCACAAAAACTAAATCAGATCTAGGGATGGAGCTAGAGCTTGACGGTCAATACTAAGGTTATATAATGAGTAACTGAGCTAATCTAAAAAGAAATGATGTAACTGGAGTTTGAACCCTGGCTCTGGAAACTTCCACATGCCACAGGCAAGCCCAAAAAAAAAAAAAAGAAATTGAGTTTTCTCTTTTTATTATTCTACATTTTCACTCTTCCCATTAAATTTTATGAAGAGAAATAAAAATACCTATATATGAACTGTTAGTATGTTGATGATTAGTTGACAATAAAACAAGCAAATGCAAACAATAGAAACAAAGGATTTTTCCCCTCACTACTTAAAATAGTTCCTTAGGCTTCTATAATCTTCAGGAATTTGGAGGTAATTTGTAACATGTTCACATTTACTAATGTTCTCTTACTTGGGCTTTTCTGTTTCAATCACTGATAGCCTTCTTTTATAATCTCATGAATCCCCAGACTTCCATTTTTACCTTTACTAAATTAATCATTATTAGCATATTTGTGCTCTCATTTAACATTTTAGATGATCCTATGAAAGTCTTCTCTGGAAATCCCTGACACTGCTAAATTGATATTCTCAGTGCTGTCTTAATTATCCTCCCTCCATAAAAAGCTTCAAAAATCCATATTTCCCCATTTCTAATAGTAGGACCACTCTTTTATCAAGGTAGTTTGCTAGATTTATCTTTTAATCCTCCCTTTCCCACATGCATCCTGTTGTTCCAAATTGAATTTAGCTTAATCACTAGCAACTGGCTGCTCTGTTGCTAGAAATTTTCCAGAAATTTTGAAAATTGACTGTAGCACTTACTTACTCAAATATCTCTGATTTTCCTTTTGTTTCACCTAAGGCTAAAGTTGTCATTATTGACATTCAAGGGTCTCCCCCCTCCATAGCCAAAATGTTCACTAAACTATAATTCAAACAATCTATAAGTCTTTCAGAAACTCACACATTTAATCCAACTGAAAGGACAGCTGAACATGATCAAAATCCTAAATGGAACTTCTTTGGTCATCTCCAGTTTTATATTAAAATGTTATTGAGTGCTGGGATTAATTTTTATTCAACTCTGTATTCTCCTAAAGGCCTTAGTAAGAATAAAATTTAATTCATACAAAAATATTTATTGAACACACAGTAGTACAATATGTCTGCGGAATCTAAAAAAGCACAGGAAAAATGAAATTACTAGGCCTATTTGAAATTTTCTCTGGGGAAAATACAGCTTATAACATTTCGGGATATAATGCTTATGCTTAAATTTGGAATTCCAGCATTCCAACTTGAGAATTAAACAAAGGGGGACTCTGTGTAGGTATAAAGAGGACAACTTATAAGTGATAGAACCAGAATGGATTCTACGTCTAGAGTATTTTCCTTTAGAACACAATTGACCCTAATTTTCCACCTTTTTGTCATCTGAAATGACTTTAGTGACCCAAATATGTAAATACAACATACCCAAAAAGGATATTGTTGAAGTGATGCCTGAAATACTACCTTGATAGAGCCCGCACAACTATAGCATTTAGTTTTCTTTAGTCTATCCTAACTGGAGATAATATAGAAGTTTTTGAAATAAAAATTTTTGTCTAGAGAAAAACTCTGATCCTGCAATTTGCCTCAAGAAAGGTTTGTGTGATGCAGAGTAGGAAAAAGGGAGAGCATTCCACTGGAAAGGGCACTCCTTCATTCAAAATTATTAACACAAAGCCTGGACCATCGATGGCCTCAGACTTCCATTCTGCTCACATCCAACACAGAAAGTAATAATTTCTACTTAAATCTACCTGTCTTGCTTAAGCTAATGCAAAATATTAAGAAGGATTTACTGTTTTCTCTTTCTCAGTGATATCTCTGCAGCAGTTCTGGACCATGGACCTTGATTGTTAAAAACCATAAAAATAAAAAGCAAAATATCCATTTCAGTGAAGACAGTTTTATGGAAGAGCAGGTGGCTGATAAAAAGCCCCACTCCTTGGTACTGAGGCAAAAACGGCAGTTGGAGAGCAAAGAGCACCCTTTCCTGTGGAGTTTAAATTAAATTCAGCTTTGTTTCAGCAGGGCCTTAATAGAGTCTCTAGGATTGGGATGCTCTGGCTGAGCTGGTATCTCCACATGCTTGTGCTGTGTCAAAGCCTATTTAGTCATTTTGTACAGTCAATAAAGTGGTATTAGTGATAACCAACTGCTATATGTATTAAATGTATGGTCATTCTTTGGGACCTCATGCTGCAGATCTTAAATGTCTAAACTGTAAGGAAAAAATAACACTAGTACTGTTATAGTTCCCTTCTCTATTTATTGCCAGTATTTAATCTTTACTATTTTACTTTGTCAGTCACAGCTGCCAATTGTACAGCCTCCTATCCAGCTAAATCTTGACTGCCTGAAGAAGCTCCTTTTGTAGTAATTAAGGAAAACTGCCTCCAAACAACTGCCATTGCTAAGCAGATAGTGCAGCCACTGTTAACACAGGTGTGTTTTACTGGTAGTAACTTTTAAAAGATGTTTCTTTTAGTCGCCACAGAGAGGGGAATAGAAGTAAAAGAAGGATGAAAATTGGACAAGTAAGAAGTCAGGTAAACTATTTTCTGATCTCCCCTATTTTTCTTTTTTTTACAGTAACTCTTCATATGTTTCTTCTGTCTACTTGCCGTGAATTAAGAGCCCTCACCTTTCTATAATCATTAAAAGCAACTAGAGTAGGCCTTTCAGCGTGTTTTCGCTGGGAAGTCTGCCCCTGTGCTGTGTGTTCCTTTAGGCTGCAGGAAATATAGCAATGGCACCATTCCACTACCTATCTCCTTTGGTCTGTTTTGAACAACTCAATACAAACATGAAGAGTATGCAGACAAGGGTATTTAACCCAGTTACATGGGTATTTACTTTATCACTCAGGAAATACTAAATAGAAAGCTGTGCTATTTTTATTTGAAGAACATTCAGATTACAATGTAGTTTTGTAGTTTTGGAAGCTTATTACAAAATTATGTAGTTTTGGAAGCTTATTACAAGATTCTCTTGCTATTGCATAGTAGAAGTAATTTTTATTTTATAGTGATGTAAACAAAGGTATATGTGTTTATGTAATTGGTTTAATGGTCAATCAATTCAGTCATCTTGGATGAAAACAAATGAAGAAAATTATAGTGATTTTAATAGAAGAAAATTGAAATAGAAATGAAAAACAGGCAGTTCCCCTGTGGTCTAACAAACAAAGAATTCGGCATTCCCACATCTACAGGGCGGGTTTGATCCCTGGCTCAGGAACTTCCACATATTGTGGGTGCAGCCAAGAAAAAAAAAAGAAAAGAAAAAAAAGAAAAACAATTGACTAAATGAAATAATCATTTCATTGGGAGACCAAATATTACTAACTGACATTTTTTTGAAATTGGTTTCACAATTTACAATATTTCAATCTTCAGAAATAATGGCCTCTTTTCTAGGTGAGGGTGTCTGAAAGCACCTAAAGAATCCGTTGTGAATAATTTTATTACTCTCAATCTGTCTCTATGGGCATAATGCTGGGTACTTCCCACTGTCTTGGTCCTTTAACCTTGCCAAAGTGAAAGTGGTGGATAGACTTTGTAGTTTTATAGATTAATATATGTGCAACTCCTATAATTTTCTGTAATTCTCCCCCACCAAAGTAAAAGCATAAACTATTTTATTTTCTCAAATTGTTTTAAGATTTAACTCTTTGAAGATAGTCCTCCTAAAAAGTCACATTCTTCTTAGATATTCTTAAAATATTAGAGCACCAGTATTTGCTTTTTGAGTTGTTGTCCCTATTCCAAATCCTTATAGTCTGTATTCACCATAGAAACTTCTTACTATTTTCATTTCTCCACACTTAAAAATTTATCCTTTACAATTTGAAGTTATTTCCTTACTGGTGCATTACTAAGTTATGTTATCAGGCTGGACCAATTATCACTGTAATTTTGTAGTATTTATCACATTTTAAATGTAAAATGATGAAATTAAGGAATTTCAAAATTATATAAGCGTGTTCTTTTATAACTTAAAGTATTTTTAGGAATGTGTACTGCAGGATTAGTTTTCATAAAAATCACAACTAGTTGGATTACAAAAAAAATAAAATTTTATTTCCCTATTTCTGTTACAATAATGTTTCCTGGCTTCAATATTCTTAGTCTTTATGACACTTAAAAGTTTACATTTATTTTAACATGAAATATAGTTGACATATTTCTCTTACACAAAACAATTAAGTTTTCAGTAGAGTATGTGCTTATAATGCCAGATATTTCTGTTTGTGTGCATACAGGCTGGTCTGGAAGGATAAACATCTAAGTTATAACTGAGATTGTTTATAGTTGTAGAGTCATGGGTGTGCTTACCTCTTATTCTTAATTACTAATAATTATCGTTTTTCTAAATTAAAACGTTCATTTTCTATTAACAATCTAATCACAATTTTTAAAAGAAGGAAACTTATTAAAGGGTAGATTTGATATAATTTGCTGAGAAATTCAACAGCTTTAAATTTTCTGAGAGAACCAAGCCTCATTTTTCTGTGACTGTAGTAAAAGATTTAAGGATTTTTAGCAAAGCTAGGAGTCCTAACACTTGAAGGAGAATTGCTTCCTCATTTTTTAAAAAAAGTATAGTAACCCTTTTGTTTTGCATAATGGAAAATGCACAATGTCAAGAAAATGTTCCCTAATAAGCAGTTTTGAATATCAAACCTAAATAAGATGGTAGGGCTTAGAAAGCCAGAGAAAAACTAGTGAATAGAGTCAAGTTGACCCACAAGAAGTTTTTTGTTTATTCCATCCTCCCTAGGGCCTTTTTCTAGTTCTTCTGATGCCCAGTATTAGACAACTGATACATATGGACTAATGGCAGAAGATTTGAGGCTGGAAAGCAGTCACATTGTATTCAGCACTTACAAATGATTATTTAATCCTATCAATTTCCCTTTAAGGGAACCTCAACTCACATGAGGCTGGAAGAAAAGTGAATCTTCCAGGAGATAAAGTTGATCGCTTAAAAAGCAGCCAAGAAAGAGAGGCTCCTGGGAATAAAAGTATTTGTTCCACCATGGTAGGAAAGAAATAATTTTTTTTTTTTTTTTTTTTTTTGCTTTTTAGGGCCTTACCCACGGCATATGGAGGGTCTGAGGCTAGGGGTCCAATTGGAGATACAGCTGCCAGCCTACACCACAGCCACAGCAACACAGGATCCGAGCCACGTGTGCGATCTACACCACAGCTCATGGCAACACCGGACCGTTAACCCACTGAACAAGGCCAGGGATCGGACCCACAACCTCATGGTTCCTAGTGAGATTCGTTAACTTCTGCGCCACAACGGGAACTCTGGAAAGAAAGAATTTTATGTAGCATTTTAGAAATAGAACATCAGGGCTACTTTCTTAGATGAGGAGGGGAAAAGGACAACTGGGTGAGAAATAACTTCTTTGTGCAGAAAGAAAGATTGGAAGAAGTTGGTAGAAATTTAGTGGACGATCATTTCCTAGTGCTTCGTTGAATCCAATACCCTTCTCTTCTTATATGGCAGTGATATTTACTATGAACCCTGCTTTTGAGCTTGGGAAGAAACCAGCTAAAGCGAGGGCAATTGAGTTTCTGTTTTTTTGCTTCTTTTTCTTCTTTTTAGGGCCTCATCTATGGCATATGGAAGTTCCCAGACTAGAGGCAGAATTGGGAGCTGCACCTGCTGGGCTAGGCCATAACCACAGCAATGCCAGATCCAAGCCTAAATTGTGACCTATGCTGTAACTTGTGGCAATGCTGGATAATTAACCCACGGAGCAAGGCCAGGGATTGGACCCAAATCCTCATGGTTACTAATCTGCTTTTAGGTCAATGAGCCACAAGGGGAACTTTTCAATCGAGTTTCTGAATTGATCTCCACATTTGTGATAAAAAACCACAATCTGTGAAACCAAGTTCTCTGCAAAAGCTTAACATTTAAAACATATACATACACACATATGTTTATTTTAAAAGTTTATCTTTAGCTATCTGTATCAAATATAAACCTTACCAAATCTTTATACTTGTTTTCTATTGCTGCTGTAACATACTACCCACAAACTGGGTAGCTTAATTCAAATTTATGAATATTTGGAACAGCTCACTGGAGGTCAGAAGTTTAGAATGGATCTTGGTTAAAATCAAGGAATCACCAGGGCTGTGTTCTTTCTAGAGGGTCTATGAGAAGATCTGTTTCCTTGTCTTTCTAGCTTAAATGCTACCTACATTCTTTGGCTTGTGATCCATTCTTATCTTCAAAGCCAACAACATACACTTACATCTTTCTCATTTATCACTCTGACACTGATTCTTCTGCTTCCCTCTTCTAACATTCAAGACCCTTGTGGTTTTGTTAAACTCACTGGGATAACCCAGGATCATCTCACTGTTTTAAAGTCAGGTGATAAGTGAGTGACCTTAATTTCACCTGCTACCTTAGTTTCCCTTTGTCAAAAAAAAAAAAAAAAAAAGCAATATATACGGGTTCTGGGGATTATAACAGGTACCTATTTGAGAAGCCATTATTTTTCCTACAACACAGCCTAAACTAGAGTTTCTGAATAGGTCTCCCTATTCATAACAGTAACCATGGTTTTTGCAGTCATGTTCTTATTAGAGCAGAACCTTAGCATTTTGACGTACTCATACACAGATACACATTTCTCTTAAGAGGTTTTCTTTAGCTATTTTTAACAATCCAAAGCTAATTCTTGATAAAATCAGGCTTTATTAGTTTCCTTTGAATGTTGTAACAAATTATCACAAACAAAATGGTTTAAAACAGCAGAAATCTATTCTCTCAAAGTCCTGGAGGCCAGAAGTCTGAATTCAGAGTTTTGTTAGGGCCATCCTTCCTCCAGGGACTCTAGGGGGAAATCTGTTAATTGCCTCTTAGAGTTTCTTGTGGCCACTGGCGTCCTTGGCATTAATCACTCACTTCATTGTCTGCCTCTATCCTCACATTGTCCTTTCCTCTGTCTGTGTCTGTCTAATATTCCTCTGCCTTCCTCTTAAAAGAATACTTGTGATGGTGTTTAAGACCTCGCTGAATAATCCTGGATGACCTCCATATCTCAACATCCTTAAATGTATCGGCAAAGATCATTTTTTCCAAATAAGGAAGAATTTATATGTCTTTGGGATTGGGATTTGTATATGTCTTTGGAGCCACTATTTAACTTACTTTAAGGCCATAGAATGTATAACACAGAAGGAAATTAGAACGTATGCATAAAAGGAGTTCCCGTCGTGGCGCAGTGGTTAACGAATCCGACTAGGAACCATGAGGTTGCAGGTTCGATCCTTGCCCTTGCTCAGTGGGTTAACGATCCGGCGTTGCCGTGAGCTGTGGTGTAGGTTGCAGACGCGGCTCGCATCCCACGTTGCTGTGGCTGCGGCGCAGGCCAGTGGCCACAGCTCCGATTAGACCCCTAGCCTGGGAACCTCCACATGCCGCGGGTGCGGCCATAAAATGACAAAAGGCAAAAAAAAAAAAAGAAAGTATGCATAAAAATGTAAAAATTCATTTTCCTATTACACAGAGAAGAGATAAAGCTAATTTCTTCCAATGTTAAGAAGAGGCTAAGAATTGAAAGAAGACTGAGAAATTAATATAGTTAGGTATAGAAGAGTGCTCTAGAGAGGGCAATGATCCACTTGTCTACTAGGCCAGAGCCTAAGTGGTAGGAGGAAGTGGGGAGATCAAAAACATGGATAGGCTTAGGGATCCTTGAATATTTAAGAAATATGCCTTTATCTCACTGAGGAAAATTTTGAAAGACTGTAAGCCTTTTAGAGAAGTTTAAACAGCTAGCCTGATGCCAGAGCCATTGAAAAACAGATGCAAGAGATGCCAAATTAAATAGAAATTCAATGAGATAATAAGACAGTTGTATCTGTGAGCTGGAACACAGACACACATAGTGTGGGGCTCCAGAATGGTGTACAAAAGCACATCTGAATAGTCCCTATGTTCCCGAGAAAAGGGAAAAAAAATGGCTACCTGTTGGCTAGTCAGTTTGGAGAGGCATCACATTTGAAAAGAGAATGATACAGAGAAAGCCAGGTAGACATGGAAACAGAAAAGCAAAAAAGTTAATGAAAGCATTAGAAAGACAAATGCAGCCCCACATATCCTGAAGATCAAAGACTGAAAAAGGACTGTCTATGTTTGCAAAGCCTTGTAGGTGACAGAGGAACATAATGAGCCATGTGGATACTGCGATAATGCATGAAGCACTGCACATTCAGTCTTCGTCAGGCAGAATTATAGAAGAAAAAGGAAGAGAAATCCAACACGATGTTCACCGTTATTTCAGAGTATTGTTATTATCAAATATAAGTGAAAACCAACGAGCTAAACTAAATTCAGTTACAGAGATATAAAGATATATATATACAGAGATATAAAGTTCCCTTTCCCTTTTTACATGTGAACTGTGTAAATGTGTAATTTTTAATTCATTACACTTGTAATCCTTCTACATTTTCCAGTCAAGTAGTAGTCAGTGCTATGCTAAAATGGACATTAGAAAATTCACTAATTCCCCAAAGAGACCATTTTACCTCTGTCCAGATTAGAAAAAAAAAAACAAAACAAAAAACTCTTTTCTTAACTTGGCCTAAAAAAAAAGATATTACAACTGTTACTTTTATCTAATGGGTCAGAGAAACTTAAGGAAGGACACAAATGGTCATATAGATACTACTATACATAAAATATGTGACAAAGACCTACTGTATAGCACAGGGAGATTTATTCAATTCTGTGTAATATGGGGAAAGAATCTAAAAAAGAATGGATATATGCACGTGTATAACTGATTTACTGTGCTCTACACCTGAAACTAACACAAATTTGTAAGTCAAGTATACGTCAATACATTTTTAGAAGGTCATATACTCTAGTTTATAGCTGTTCACAATAGGAAAGGTGTGTTTATGTATGCATGTTTGTTTGTATGTGCAAGTGCTATTTTTGTTATTTTTGAATTTCTCTGATCATCACTCCAAAGTAAAATTAAAGGTTAGAACACTGTCCTATTTCTCTATTAATATTCTTTAAGGGAACTAATATTATAGCCAGGAAATATCTACTATTGCACTTGGATCTCAATACATTTTTACCTTTGAGATGAGAGTTTGTAATAGTGTTTAGTGTTTTTTTCTTCTTTTGCTTTAGAATCAGTCAAACTTATTTTTAATACCTTTAATTTTCCATCCTTTGCAGTCTTATCATTTTTATTCTTGCATCTGTCATAAATATGTCATAGCTAAGTGATAAACTCAGGGAAAAGAAAGAATATTTCACACCTACACTGTTGAAAATGAAACAGGCTTTCTTTGCACACATTTTAACATCTTTATTGTGTGGCCTTAAACCTTTAATTTCCTATGAAATTAATGAATCATAAATAACATTAGTTATTTTTTTGAAAGACATATTTCAAATGACTGAAAACAATAGAGGGGAAATCTATTCTTTTCATATTTTGAAATCTATCTCATTTTAAATATATATACATATTCAACTTGTAATGGTATTTAGCATATTTGAGTTCATGTTTTACATAAAAGTGTAATGCTTATATTTTATTTTTTTGAATTAAATACAATTGGGTCTGATAATGGAAATATGTGTACTAGAGAAGTTATTGAGATTTATAAAAATGACTCTAAACAAAACTGAATTTGAAAACTATAGAATGAAAGAAATAGTTCCATACTTATTTTCTGAATGTGCATAATGAAATATTTCTTTTTTTCCTTTTTAGGGCCACACTCACAGCATATGGAAGTTCCCAGGCTAGGGGTGGAAGCAGAGCTCCAGCTGCCAGCCTACATCATAGACACAATACATGGGATTCTAGCCACATCTGCAAACTATACCACAGCTCACAGCAGTGCCACATCCTGGACCCACTGAGTGAGGACAGAGACTGAACCTGAATCTCGTGGATCCTAGTCACTGAGCCACGATGGGAATTCCCCATGATGAAATATATCTAAGAGATTATTCCACTGTGTCTATTTCAGCCACAAGTGAGGAAAGGATTTGTACTTGCACAAATGTAGTAATGTTTATATTTATTTATATACTACAATAATACTCCTGAAATTAACTTAAAACTGTCTGGCTTACTTAAACCATATCAGTCTATCTTATCTTAAATGTTTATCTAGTTTGGAACCTAGTCCTCTTTTTTCTCACATAATCTAAAATTGTAATAGAATCTTTGGAAAAAATACAGATGTTCATAATTTAAATACTTACAAGATTATTTCCCTTGTGGGACAGCGAGTTAAGGATCTGGTCCTATCACTGCTATGGCTTGGGTTTCTGCTGTTGTTCAATTTTAGTCCCTGACCTGGAACTTCCACATGCTGCAGGCATGGCCAAAATAATACTAATAATACCAATAATACTACTAATAATAATAAGGTAATTTTTATACCCCACTATATTTATTATGGACAAGAAGACCACAACTTCCAATATGCCCTGTAGGACTTAAATTCTCATATTCCCTAGGGATCTTTCTTTCTCTCATGTTATTGAGGTCATTGATTTTTATAAACCCCAAATTATCACATTATATATGGATTATATGCATATTTCTTTTAATTAGATAATTAAATTCCTTTGATGGGAGAGAATTATTTGAGGATGCAAAAGTCTGATTCTTCATATTAAAGCTTTGACTGTATGTACTGCATGGAATTCACCTTGGTGCTTTCTGCCACACCTACTTTATTTCAAAGAATTTAGAGAGATCAGTTGTTTCCAAAGCTCTTGATAACTTAAGTCAGGTGAAAACTGAGAACTGATCATTTGATTTACCAATATAGAAGTTGGTAAGAAAATTAAAAAGAATTTACAATAGGAGTAGTGGAAGCAAAAGCCTGACTGAGTGGTTTAAGTGGGGAAAAAAAGCAGAATAATAGGAGATGGCAAGCATAGAAAATTCTTTTTTCTAAAAGCAGAGAAGAAAAAGTGAGGTTGTAGCAAAAGGTGAAATATACATAAAAGACTATTTTTGGTTTTGTGTCGGTTTGTTAGTTTGTATAACAACTAGATAGAATAATCCTCTCATGGTGGAGGGGGCAGGGGAGATCATCAGCATCTCTTTTATAAGGGCACTAACCATTCGTGAGCACTCTGTCCTCATGACCTAGTCTCTATCAAATACTATGCCTACTAATGCTATCACATTGGGGCTAAAATATCAACATATCAATTTGGGGAGGAGGAGACAATATTCAGTCTATAGTACAGGGCTTTGGGATAATTATTTAACTTATTTTTTCATACAAGTTACATCATTTTCACAGGAAGGGGAGGAAAAACTGAAGATATGTACTAAGAATACCTGGTAAAACAATATCTAATGGACTCTAAGAATGAAAATAAATCCTCAGGTTGACAAGAGATGATATAAATAAAAATGTGGAAATTCAGGTAGGAATGAAAAACAGTGGGTGTAATCCTGATCTTGACCTTTTTTTCTTTCAACTTCTTTAAAATAAATAAGACTAAATCAAAAATTAGAATATTTTATTGGGGAATTTATAGGATTAACAGTTAAAGAATTCCCATTTACACCTGAATTTTAGATAAATAACAAATAATTTAAGTATAAGTATATTCCAGTATATGGGGGGATATATTTACACTGAAAATTATTTGTCTTATATCTGGAATTGAAACTTGACTGAGCATTCTGCATTTTATTTAACAAATATTGGTATTTTAGGGAATGTATTATGTATCAATATAATAATTTTGAAACTTAGAGCATAAATGTTGGACGAGTCGTAAATAGACCTAAATTATTGCAAAACTTTTATTTTATTTTATTTATTTTTTTATTTTTTTGCCTTTTGTCATTTTAGGGCCACACCCATGGCATGTGGAAGTTCCCAGGCTAGGGGTCTAATCGGAGTTGTAGCCACTGGCCTACACCACAGCCACAGCAATGCAGGATCTGAGCCGCATCTGCAACCTACACCACAGCTCACGGCAACGCCAGATCCTTAACCCACTGAGCAAGGCCAGGGATCGAACACGCAACCTCATGGTTCCTAGTCGGATTCGTTAACCACTGCGCCACGATGGGAACTCCCAAAATTTTTATTTTTTAAAGGACTGTAATATTAACCCTAATCTTTCCATGAAAAATGTGTGCATATTGTATTTCTTAGAGTAACCAATCAAAAATGAAGGATAGAAATATGGCTAAAAAGTCAATGAATAAGTGAAAATAGATTCCAAAAAATGTCAATTTAACTTCTAAGTAGTCAGAAAGGAAAATATTACAATAAGCAGGAAAGATGAGATAGAAAAAAAAACTAGTTCACTGGAAGACCTATTCTAAACACAGCATTTACACTAAGAATTACTAAACCAAAATCTCCATTTAAAAGATACAGTTTGCCTGCAAGAATTCTAATTAAATATACATAAACATATATAAACACCCCAAAATTAAGGGTTAAGAAATAGTTACAATGTTACTGTTACTATGGAATCAGTAAAACTTAATCGGTAAGAATGGATATATAAATATGGGATAAACTAGACAAAATAACAGAACTTTACTACGTATGAAGCAAGAATTGAAAGAGTGAATGGGATAAATAGAATATTACACAATCAGAATTGAAGATTTTAATATCCTTCTTCCAGCAATTGATAGAAAAACTAGAAAAAAAGGATAAAAAGACAGAAAATCGGGATAAGCCTGTTACCCGTCTTAAACTAATTGATATGTACAAAAAAACAGCACTTAGTAACTGCTGAATACACTTTTCCCCCTATGGGCACATGGTATATTCACTAACATGGACCATATATTGAGCCATAGAAAAATCTTAATAAGCGTGAAAGAATTGTAATCATGTAGAATAAGTTCCTTGACCACAATGGACTTATTTGAAAATTAGTGCATTGTAGCCACAAAAACTCTTGAAGTCCATGGAAATAAATTCAACAAAAGATGTAAAATCCTTTAATTAAAAGGAACAAATAATACAAAATAGTGAGAAATACTAAAGAGGACATACACAACTTGATATATACCAAATTCATGAAGTAGAAATCTCAATATTATAAACATGTCAATAATGCCAAAATTGACCTATTAGATTTAATGTTATCACAATCACAATTTAATCAGACTTTGGTAAATCTAAGCTAAATCTAAAATGCCTGTAGAAAAGAAAAAGACCTAGAGTATCCAAATTTTTATTTTTGTGCAATTGCATTCTATCTATTGATTTCTTGATTAACTTTATTTAATTTGATATTTTATTCACTTACGTATAATTGTATTAAATTTTATCTAGCTTTAATATGTGTCTGTCAAAGTCTCCGTCAAGCACACACATACACATCAACACGTATACATATATTCATATGTTATTTGGCAAAATATTCACCTTGAACTTATCTTTGATAGAAAGATAGATTTCCATTTAGTTTTCATTTATTTGTCATTTTGTAAACTGGTTATTTGTATAAGTCAAATGACAAGAGATTAAACATATGTGAACTAGATAACCCAATTATCTGAGTGACTTTAGAACCCTAAATATAAATATTTTCAAATAATAAATGTGGAAAAATTTGTAACTTTTACCTTGCAAAGTAAGTAATAAGAATGTGTCCTTGGTATACAAGTATAAATATTAGCAGGTGATTAATAATATGTTAATAATAACAATAATAGTAATACACTATGTAGGAGGTGCTATTCAAATTGTTTGCAGGTATAATTTCATTTAATTTTCTCAACAGTTCCAGAGTTATGTGGTACTTGTGTCTTCAATTTAGAAATAGTATTAATTACAAAGAAAGTAATAGAAATGATAACTAAAAATTTTTAAGCACTTACTTTGACAGGCAATCTTTTAAGCACTTAGCTCACTGAATTTTCACAAAAGCTAAACACCAACCTCTATTATGCCTATTTTACAAAAGTGGCATCAGAGAGTTGAGTGATTTGCCCAAGTTTAACCAACCAGTCTGGGGAAAAGCTGGAATTTGAACTCACCATCTTGGCTCCAGAGACTTGACTGGATTGTGCTCAGCCTTATATCCCTTACAGAAAGATACATACTTGAAAATGTTACCAGAAAGAGATTTCTGTAAACAGGGAATGGAGTACCTCAAAATGTGATTAGCTTTCCTCTCCCATCTCCAACCCAAATTTGCTCTTTCTGCTACTCTTTGTCAGTTTTTGACGATAACAGCAACTTATTTGCCCATAATAGAAACTCATCTAGTTCCTTGATGGTGAAGACAGATCATTGTAAAAATTGTATTTAAACTTTTTTCCAGAGTATAGGCCATAAAAAAGCTATACCCAATATTTTGTAATAATCTATAAGGGAAAAGAATCTGAAAAATACATACATATATATGTACATATGTGTGTGTGTGTGTGTGTGTGTGTATGTGTGTGTGTGTGTGTATATATATATAAAACTTAATTGCTGTGCTGTATACCTGAAAGTAACGATTTTGTAAATCAACTATACTTTAACAAAAAAAAAGAGAAAAAGAAAAAATACCCTCAAAATAAATGTCATAATTATTTATGGTAAGATCTAAAACAGAAAATAAAGGATAGAAAGTATAGCAGAATGGTTTAGAATGAATGTAAGGGAGCAGGTCTATAAGTGACCTTGAATTCTAGAAAATGCTAACAAATTACTCAGTTAAGTGGGGGATATTCCAGATTGATGGTTGTTGATATCAAAGTGGGACATGTATAAACAAATAAGCTGTATGAAGAAAATGTTATTAATAATAATTTAAAGAGTTAGGTCTTTAGTTTAGAGTCTTGGGTATAGACTTAGGTTAGTAGAATAGTGTGTTAGAGTTGAGGAGCTTACAGACCTGAGAGGCCAGGTACTGGATGTGCCTCCTTAATGACAACCTAGAAAAACAGGATTTAGAGTGGAAAGGAAGAACATGAGTCAGGTTTGTAGAACAAACCTCTAGATTACCATAACCTCAGAAAAAGGGGGTAGAATATCTAGAAGTGGCGTTGAGTCTTTTACCTCTCTTCCATATGAAAACAGTGGTTGTCTTTATTTCTACTTCCTAAATATTTTGAATTACCCCTCCCTCTGTTTTGTTCTTTCATTTCCTTCATTTTATTTTGTCATTTCATACTTCAAGTTTAAGATCGATTCCTATTCATTTTCCTCTACTGTTTTAAAAACATCCATTATTCCCCCCTCTTCTTCCCTTTAGCAATTTTTTACTCTTTTTTTGCTATAAATCCTTATGTAATTATCTAGCACCAAAGATGAAATATGCCAAACTCTTTACTACATCTTATAATTCATATATAAAATGAATTTATGATTCCTATTCATAATACGGTCCTTCATAATATTACCTCATGCATAATATTGCCTTTCCAGCTTTACCTCATGCAGTTCCTGGGTTAGGACTTTAATCTTCTACAATACTAACCCCCTGTTATTGTTCAGCAGTCCACAGAGAATTATCTTGTAATATGTTTGCTTATTGTTGCACTTAACATACAGAACATCAAATAATCATTTACTTTTTTCCATCAATCTGTAAATTGTTTGAAGGGAGACTATATATATTAGCATAAAATGGTGCCTGGAGTGGAATAGCACTCAAAACATGTTAATTTGGGTTGAATGCAGTTTAAATTAAATTACCATCATTGATGTATATATGAAATCATCTGCAAAGAAGGAAGAAAATAATTCTGTCTATAAAACCAAGGTGGTTTGAGGGTAAACTTTTAAATTTGTCCTTGAGACATGGGTAGGAATTTAATTGCTTTGCAGTTAAGAGAAGAGCATTCCAAAATTAAAAATATTCTGAAAAAGCACGTGAAAACAAAGTATGTAACATCCTAGTAGAACTAATCATGGTCTATATTATCAGAATATAGAACATAAAATTTCCAGACGTGGAGGGTAAGAGACAACAGCTTGGTAAAGTTAGAACATAATAATAGATTTGGAGATAATAATAATTAAGTTTCCTTTAACCTATACATTTTATTTCTGGAAATAAAATAATAGTCCATGGGCCAAACATTATTTCTAACTAGAGAAGTGGCATTTCAGATTTGTGTTTGTGCTTAAGTACAATAATCCAAGTGACTGTGAAATTTGCCATTGACTATATAAAATGGTGAAACCTATGTTCTGGACCAGAACTTTCATAACTAATGGCATGGATACTTATATACTCAGAGATTTCTGAGTAAGTTTTCAGTCTTTTTTTCCCAAGTGGTCGATCAGATTATGTTTTAGCAATTGTAGCATGCCAATGAACCCTGGCATTTAATTTAATAAGGTATAAATGAAGACATAGTTTGTTCTCTGAATAGTTGTAACAGCCTGCTGGGTTTCATCAATCATGAAGCAGCTCATGCTGGGACTAAACAACAAAGAAAAATACAAAAAAAAAAAAAAAATGGTGGGGAAGGGAAGGATGTTATTTTTTTTAATAGATTGGGATTATATTTGTGAAACTAAAGTGTCAGAAAATAGCACATGAATGGATAACACAATGACATAGTTGTTTTCTTTTAAGGATACTGATATGTAAAATTTTTAGAGATTAAATTACTAGCCTACTATTATCTGAATAAAGCAAAAATTAAATTGAATAATTCTGTAAAATTAAATGTAAGATAATAATTCATTTTACATTCAAATGATTTCATTCTTGGATGATTTCATTTTTATATGTTAAGTAATATTTCTATGAGAGTCTTGTTTCAAATTAAGGTTTCACAGACTCACAGACATAGAGAACAGATTTGTGGTTGCCAAGGGGGAAGGGGAAGGGAGTAGGATAGACTGTGACTTTGGAGTTAGTAGATGCAAACTGTTACATTTAGAATGGATAGTCAACAAGGTCCAACTGTAGAGCACAGGAAACTATATCCAATCTCTGGGGACAGACCATGATGGAAGATAACATAAGAAAGGGAATGTGTATGTTTGTGTGACTTAGTTACTTTACCATACAGAAAAAAAAATTTGCATTACCTTGTAAATCAACTATACTAAATTTAAAAAAACAAAACAAAACATTGTTTTCATTTTAGAAAACATAATTGTTTTCTTCTTAGTTTGTTCGTTTTGCTTTTTAGGGCTGCACGTGCAGCATATGGAAGTTCCTGGGCTAGGGGGTGAATCGGAGCAGCTGCAGGCCTACACCACAGCCACAGCAAGGCAGGATCTAAGCAGCAGCTGAGACCTACACCACAGCTCAGGGCAAAGCCGGATCATTCACCACTGAACAAGGCCAGGAATTGAACCTGAAACTTCATGGATACTAGTTGGGTTCTTAACCCACTGAGCTGCAATGGGGACTCCTATAATAGTCCGTTTCTTAAAGAAAAGCAAATCTGAGGCATATTTGACTAAGTGACAATATCTGTTAGAATGTTTTACTAGGGCCACAATTTTATTATCTTATATTATCCTCTCTACATTTCTATATTATTGAAATTAGAATATAGTATTGAATAACAAAATAATTAACAATGATCGGGATGACTATAGCTTTCTAAATGGGAACATACATGCAACTTAATGTTTTTCAAGCAGTTAAAGCTTTGATACTAAAATAGTCAGGGTCACTAAAAATTGAAAATTATATATGCATGTTTGTGTGTATTTATAAAATCTTAGTTTATAGTATGAATGCACTATTATGAATACATGTAGGCATGGATATATAAATGCATACATATATATAAATTACATAACTATAGCTCATTTATGTGAGAGAGAGAGAAAGAAGAAATTAGCTCTGACTGAGAAAGCAAAAATGTGTTCTTCAGTTATCAGGCTGGAATGACAGATGCATACAAAGCCAGCCACCAAAACAAGAAAAAGTTTTTTCAAAAAACCCTTCCCTAGGTATAGTGTCTCACACTGGCGGGAAAGGCAGATTGGAAACCTACGAAGGTCACATTCAAGTAACAAGGAGGAGTAGAAGAGAGAACTCTCAGGCACTTTTTATCTAAAATCCATATGTTATCAAGATCATATTCGTTGGAGATCATATGAAACATTATGTCATCATCAAAGCTTTGATGACAAATTTTGAACAAGTCTGGTCTGGATATCTTGGCACCACTGTCTCAACAGATGTCACCTGATTCAATTCTGGAATATCCTTACTTTCAAGGTTCATCATATGATGTGCGGTTTCAGTAAGTACTTGGCAACTTCTTTAGGTGTATCATGTCAATCCAAGAGTCTATTCCTTGGAGATTGGTGGCAAAAAGTCTGGTTAACAGTTCTTGAGGTGTGCCTTTCCAGTGAGGTTGAACAGACCTCTTCTGTAGGTATCTTTTCCAACATATAAAATCTCCAGGTTGTAAAGAATGATGCTTAAGGTCTTTATCACCTGAGTGTATACTGAGAAAAGATTGCCCTACCAAAACATGGTTGTTTTTAATAGAGGCAATAAAGCCTTTGTCCTTTTATAACTTGCGGGCCAGAAGAAGCAGGAATCAAGTACATTGGGCCTCCTATAACTATCTCGAAGGGTGAGAGTCTGTGAGTTCCAAAACAGGTGAAACAAGATTGAGAAGGACCAACAACAATGCTTTTGGCCAAAACATAAGGAAGGCCTTTACCAACTTTGCCAATTGAATCCTAACAGTGTTATTAATGTGTTTGGCCTAACTGGGGGATTGAGAGTAATAAGTATAGTCAATCTAGTGTGAAAACATACAGACCATAACGAAAATATATTTATATTCATGAAACAGAGAAAGTTGTATGAAATCTATTTGCCAAACCTCTGATGGTCTACTAGGCAGTTTAAAATGTCCAAGAGTTGTACAAGTAGCTTCCCTGAGCTGCACTTCAGACAAGCGGTAAAAGTGAGCTAGGCACTTTTTCAGCCCTGTTAATGTTTCACCACCAATACTGATTCATGAATGCAATAAATTTGTCATTAGACCAACAGTTTAGTGAATATGCAGTAGTGAGGAGAGGGTATTTTAGGGTCTCTGATAGGACTGGGTTATTTTTGTCCAAAGCAGAGCTTTCTTTTTAACAAACCAATGCTCAGTGGATTTATTTTTTTAAATAATTTCATTATAGTTGATTTATAGTGTTCTGTCAATTTTTGCTGTACAGTAAAGTGACCTGGTTATACACTTATATGCATTCTTTTTTGTATAATATCTTCCATCCTGTTCCAACACAAGTGATTTGGTATAATTCCTGGTGCTATACAGAAGGACTTCATTGCTTATCCTTTCCAAATGCAATAGTTTGCATCTACTAACCTCAGAGTCCCAGTCCTTCCACTCCCTCCCCTCCCCCTTGGCGATCAGAAGTCTGTTATCCAAGTCCATGAGTTTGTTCTTTCTGTACTGTAGATAGGTTCATTTGTGTTGTATTTTAGATTCCACATATAAATGATATCATTTTGTATTTGTATTTCTCTTTCTGACTTACTTCACTTCCTAGGAGAATCTCCAGTTCTATCCATGTTGCTGCAAATGTCATTATTTTGTTCTTTTTTATGGCTGAGTAGTGTATACGTACCACATCTTCTTAATACATTCATCTGTTGATGGACATTTAGGTTGTTTCCAAGTCTTGGCTATTGGGAATAGTGCTGCAATAAACACTGGGGTGCATGTATATTTTGAATGAAAGTTTTGTCTGGATATATGCCCAGGAATGGGATTGCTGGATCATATAGTAGTTCTATACTTAGTTTTCTGAGGTACCTCCATACTGTTTTCCATAGCTGTTGTACCAGTTTACATTCCCACCAACAGTGTAGGAGGGTACCCTTTTCTCCACACCCTCTCCAGCATTTGTTATTGTAGACTTATTAATGATAGCCATTCTGGCTGGTGTGAGGTGGTACCATATTGTAGTTTTGATTTGCATTTCTCTAATAGTGATGTTGAGCATTTTTTCATGTGCCTGTTAGCCATCCGCGTGTCTTCTTTTGAGAAATGTCTATTTAGGTCTTCTGCCCATTTTTCAGTTGGATTGTTTGTTTTTTTTTGCTCTTGAGTTATATGAGTTTTTTGGGGGTTTTTTGGTCTTTTTGTCATTTTAGGGCCACACCCGTGGCATGTGGAGGTTCCCAGGCTAGGGGTCCAATTGGAGCTGTAACTGCCAGCGTATGCCACAGCCACAGCAACGCGGATTCCGAGCCGCATCTGCAACCTACACCACAGCTCACGGCAACACTGAAACCTTAACCCACTGAGCAAGGCCAGGAATCGAACCTGCAACTTCATGGTTCATGGTCAGATTCATTAACCACTGAGCCACTACAGGAACTGCATGAGTTGTTTTTGTTGGTTGTGTATTAAGCTTTTGTTGGTTGTGTATTTTGCGACTATTTTCTCCCATTCTGTAGGTTGTCTTTTTTTTTTCTTTATGGTTTCATTTGCTGTGCAAAAGCTTTTGAATTTAATTAGGTCCCTTTGGTTTATTTTTGTTCTTATTTCTAGTTCCTTGAGAGACTGACCTAAAAAAAAATTAGTATGGTTGATGTCAGAGAATGATTTGCCTGTGTTCTTTTCCAGGAGTTTTATAGTGTCTTGCCTTATGTTTAAGTCCTTAATCCATTTTGTGTTTATATTTGCACCTGGTGTGAGGGTGTGCTGTAATTTCATTGATTTAAATGCAGCAATCCAGTTTTCCCAGCACCATTTTGCTGAAGAAACTGTCTTTTCCCATTTTATATTCTTGCTACCTTTCCTGAAGATTAATTGACCATAGGTGTCCGAGTTTATTTCTGTATTCTGTTCCATTGGTCTGAATGTCTGTTTTTGTACCAGTACCTCACTGTCTTGATTACTGTAGCTTTGTCATATTACCTGAGGTCTGGGAAAGTTATGCCGAACAGTACCACACTGTCTTGATTACTATAGCTCTGTCATATTACCTGAAATCTGGGAGAGTTATGTCTCCTGCTTCGTTTTCGTACCTTAGGATTGCTTTGGCAATTCTGGGTCTTTTATGGACCCATATAAATTTTTGTATTGCTTGTTCTACTTTCTGTGAAAAATGTCATGGATAATTTGGGATGGATTACATTAAATCTATAGATTGCTTTGGGTAATATGGCCATTTTTGTGATATTAATTCTTCCAATCCAGGAGCATGGAATATCTTTCCATTTCTTTGAATCCTCTTTGATTTTCTTAACTGATGTTTTATAGTTCTCAGCATATAGCTCTTTCACTTCATTGGTCAGGTTTATTCCTAGGTATTTGATTTTGGGGGTACAATTTTAAAAGGTATTATACTTTTATATTTCCTTTCTAATATTTCATTTTTAGTATACAAAAATGCAACCGATTTCTGAATGTTAATCTTACATCCTGCTACTTTGCTGAATTCGTTGATCAGTTTGAGTAGTTTTTGTGTGGAGTCCCTAGGATTTTCTATATATAGTATCATGTTATTTGCATACAGTGACAATTTTACCTGTTCTCTTCCAATTTGGATAGCTTTATTTCTTTTGTTTGTCTAACTGCTGTGGCTAGGACTTCCAATACTATGTTGAATAACAGTGGTGAGAATAGGCATCCTTGTCTTCCAGATTTTAGCTGGAAGGCCTTCAGCTTTTCTCCACTGAGTATTGTATTGGCTTTTGGTTTGGGTTTGTCATAAATGACTTTGATTATATGTTAAGGCATGCTTCCTCTATACCCACTTTAATAATGGTTTTTATCATGAATGTATGTTGGATTTTGTCAAATGCCTTTTTTTTCTTTTTGTCCTTTTAGGGCCTCACCTGTGGTATATGGAAGTTCCCAGGCTGGGGTCAAATGAGAGCTGTAGCTGCTGGCCACAGCCACAGCAACACAGGATCTGAACCACGTCTGTGACCTATACCACAGCTCACAGCAGTGCTGGATCCTTAACACGCTGAGCAAGGCCAGGGATTGAAACTGCATCCTTATGGATACTAGTTGGATTTGTTACTGCTGAGCCGTAATGGGAACTCCCAGATGCTTTTTCTGCATCTGTTGAGATGATCTTGTGGTTTTTGACTTTCTTTTTGTTGATGTGTTATATGATGTTGATTGATTTGTGTATGTTGAACCATCCTTGTGAACTTGGAGTGAATCCCACTTGGTCGTGGTATATGATTATTTTTATGTGTTGTTGGATTTGATTGACTAACATTTTCTTGAGAATTTTTGCATCCTCATTCATCAAAGATACGGGCCTGCCTGTAATTTTCTTTTTTGGTAGTGTCTTTGTCTAGTTTGGGCATTAGGGTGATGATGGTTTCATAAACTCTCTTTGGGATTATTCTTTCTTCTTCAAACTTTTGAAAAAGTTTAAGAAGGATGGTATAAATTTTTTGAATGTTGGGTAGAATTTGCCTGTGAAGCCCTCTGGTCCTGAACTTTTGTTTGTGAGGAGTGCTTTTATTACATGTTCAATCTCATTTCCAGTGATCTGTCAGTTCAACTGATGTATTTCTTCTTGATTCAGTTTTGGTAGGCTGTATGTCTCTACAAATTTAGCCATTTCTTCTAGGTTATCAAAAATGTTGGCCTATCATTATTCATAGTAGTCTCTTATTTTTTTGTTTGTTTTGTATTTCTGCCGTATCCATTGAGGTTTCTCTTTTTTCATTTCTTATTTTGATTATTTGGATTCTTTCTCTCTTCTTCTTGATGAGTCTAGTCAGAGT
Source organism: Catagonus wagneri (assembly GCA_004024745.2). Lineage (NCBI taxonomy): Eukaryota > Metazoa > Chordata > Mammalia > Artiodactyla > Tayassuidae > Catagonus > Catagonus wagneri. The sequence continues at coordinate 21,824,049 of PVHT021183693.1, forward strand.
TTTGTCAATTTTGTTTACCCTTTCATGGAACCAGCTCCTGGTTTTATTGATTTTTCTATTGTTTTTTTTGAATCACTATTTTATTGATTTCCTCTCTGGTTGTTATGATTTCCTTACTTCTGCTGATTTTAGGTTTTGTTTGTTCTTTTTCTAATTAGGTGGTAGGTTGAGTTGTTGATTTGAGATTTTTCTTCTTTTTTGAGAAAGGCCTGTATCACTATGAACTTCCCTCTAAGATCTGTTTTTGCAGCATCCCATAGATTTTGAATGGTTGTGTTTTCATTATCATTTGTCTTAAGGTTTTTTTAAATTTCCCCTTTGATTTCCTCATTGACCCACTGGTTTTTAAGATGGCGTTCAGTTTCCATGGAGCCAGTTTTTTCTCTTTTCATGTTGTTGATTTCAGGTTTCATCCATGTGGTCAGAGAAGATGCTTGAAGTAATTTCTATACTCTTAAATTGATTGAGCTTAGTTTTGAGCCCCAGTATATGGTCAGCCCTTGAGAATGTTCCATGTACCCTTGAAAAGAATGTACATTCTGTTTTTTTTTCAGATGCGAGATCCTAAACATATAAATTAAGTCTAACTATTCTATTGTGTCATTTAGGGTCTCTGTTGCCCTATTGATTTTCTTTTTAGAAGATCTGTGCATTGATGTGAGTGGGGTGTTAAAATCACCTACTATTACGGCATTCCCATCAATTTCTCCTTTTATGTCTGTTACTTTGTTGTATGTATTTGGGTGCTGCTATATTTGTGGCATATATATTGATGAAATATCTTCTTCTTGAATGGATCCTTTTATTATTAAATAGTGTCCTTTTTTATGTTTCTTTATGGCCTTTGTTTTAAAGTCTATTTTGTCTGATATGAGTATTGCAGCTCCTGGTTTCCTGTCTTTTCCATTGGGATGAAACAACTTTTTCATCTTCTCACTTTCAATTTATATGTGTCTTTTGCCCTAAGGTCCATCTCTCATAGGTAGCACATTGTAGGCTCTTTTTTTTTTTTTTTTAATCCAGTCTGCCACTCCATCTCTTTAGTTTGGAGCAATCAGTCCATTGACATTTAAGGTAATAATTGATAAATGTGTATTTACTGCATTTTAAAACTTGTTTTCCAGTTGGTTCTATGTGTCTCCTTTGTTCCTTTCTTTTTTGGGGTTGCATGATTTCCTTTTCTTTTATGTTTGTACCCTATTCTTTTCAGTTTTTGTGAACGTATTGTTTGATTCTGATTTGTGTTGCCTTGTTTTTTCAATTATGTTAAGCCCTTCCTTTATCCACTTGCTTTAGCCTGATAATCATATAGGCTCAAACACATTAAAAAAAAAAGGGAATCTATATTTTCTTACTTTCCTTCTCCACATTTTATGATTTTGATGTCTTTTTTTTAATCTTCATGTTTGTCTTTTTGCTATTACTTGTGTTTCTCATCGCTTTTACAAATAGTTTCTTTTTCTTTTTAGATCTGTATACTGTCTTACGTGATTACTTTCCAATTTTGATCTCCTCCATGTTATTTCTTCTTAGTCTTTTTTATTTAGAGGAGCCCTTTCAGTATTTCTTTAAGTATGTATTTGGTATTTGTTTTTTGGAGATATTCTTTATTTCTCCTTCTATTTTACATGATATTCTTGGTGGGTAGAGTATTCTAGGCTGCAGATTGTTCCCTTTTAGAACTTTGAATATATCTTACCACTCTCTTTGGGTCTGCTATGTGTCTGTAGAGAAATCAGCTGATAACCTTATGGGTTTTCCCTTGTAATTAACTCTGTTTTTCTCTTGCTACCTTTATACGCCTCTCCTTATCTTTAATTTTTGCCATTTTTTTTATAATATGTCTTAGTGTGAGTTTGTTTGGGTTCAACTTGTTTGGGGCCTTATGTGCTTCCTATATCTTGATATCAGTTTCCTTTAGATTTGGAAAGATTTCAGCCAAAATTTTTTCAAATATATTTTCAAGTCCCTTTTCTTTTTCTTCTTCTGGAATCCCTGTGATATGTAGATTGGCCCACTTTATAGTATCCTGTAGAACTCTTATATAACTTTTGTGAGCTTTTTTTTTTTTTCCATTTGTTTTCTGTCTGCAGTCTATTTGAGTGATTTTCATCACTCTACCTTCCAAGTCACTAATTCTTTCCTCTGCATTATTCATTCTGCTATTCAGTGCCTTTAACTCAGGTTGCATCTCTGCAAGTGAATTTTTAAATTTTTCTTGGCTCCTCTTTATATTTTCTGGTTCCTTTCTAAAGTAATCTGCATTACTGTTCATATCTGCTCTTAATTCCTTCATATTCACTCTTAATTCCTTCAGTATTGTCACTATCTCCTTCTTGAACTTGGTATCTATTAGACTGTGGAAGTCTATTTTGTTGTTTGCTCCTTTTGGGGACATTTGTTCTTTTTGCTGGGAATGCTTCCTGAGCTTCTTCATTTTGCTTTTGTTTTTCTTATTCTGTGAATTTAGGGAAGACAACTACTGTAGTCTTGGAGGGCTATGTACATGCAAGGGCACCCAAGGGTATTTTGTGATGGCTTATTGCTTTTTTCTTTGTGTGAGGGCTGCTTTTAGTTTGGATGCTTACTGTATCTTTCCTCAGTGTGTGAAGCTCTTATCTCCTTGATATGGGCTGTGCATGTGTATGGCCTGAGGTTTCTTCCAGGGAGATGGAGGCAATGGGCAGGGCAGGTTACTGGGCCCTTGACAGTGGCAAGGACCTTCAAGGAGCACCCCCTCTCCCCCAGTTGCGTGTCTCTGGGAAGTGGCAGCGAGCCTCAAGCATGTGTAGAAGGTGCACAGAGTATTTGGCAATAGCCACAGCAGGGTGTGTATATTCCTAGGGGTATGAGAGCAACAACAGTTGATGTTCTATTGCAATGCTTTCCTCCATGCTGACCCCTGAGATGACTGGGGCCACAGGTGGTACCTGTCAATGGATCCCTAGTGGTGGCAGGCTATGCCCACCTCACAAGTTTGAGATGGCTACAGTGGTTTGCTCCCACCACCCATAGTCCATGCAAGAGGTGCCACACCACCCAAGAGCCCTCATGTGTGCAGAGAAAGATATTCCTATGGCCGTCCCACCTCTCCTTCTTATACCCTCCCAGTGATGACCCCTTGCTTCTCCTGCAGGCCCAGGCCTTCTCCCAGTTTCCCTAAGCTGTAGCACTCCACTCCCCAGTCCATTGCACCCAATTGTCGAGCCCCTCAGGTTGTCTCTACACAGCCAACCCTAGTCCTCTTCCCAGAACTGACCTCCAAAGCCTAAGTTCAGTGCCCAGGCCCCACCCAAGTGTCTCAGACTGTGGTGTCTGGGGGCAGTGGTACTGATGATCTGTAAAGCTCCCTTTATGCTCTGCTCTCCTCAGTCTAGCTGTTGCACTTTTCTCCAAGGTTGTGAGATTCCCTCTCCATCTTGGCTGATCTCCCAGTTAGGTAGCCTGCCAGGTGTGAATTCCTTTCCTCTCTCAGGGGTGCTGGTCCCATACTGATTCCTTTTTTTTTTCTCTCTCTCTCTTTTCTCTCTCTGTCTCTTTTTTCATTTTGTTCTACCCACTTATATGTAATGTTTCTTGCCCTTTTGGGAGGTTTAAGTGTTCTGCCAGCATTCAGTAGATGTTCTGTGTGAATCATTTTACATGCAGATTTTTTTTTTATGTGTTATAGAAGAAGATCAGTGCCACATTTTACTCCTCACCATCTTGATCACACTTTTTTTTTGTCTTTTTGCCTTATCTAGGGCCGCACCCGCGGCATATGGAGGTTCCCAGGCTAGGGGTCTAACAGGAGCTGTAGCCGCTGGCCTTCACCACAGCCACAGCAATGCAGGATCGGAGCCGCGTCTGCAACCTACACCACAGCTCATGGCAACGCCGGATCCTTAACCCACTGAGCAAGGCCAGGGATCGAACCCGCAACCTCATGGTTCCTAGTCAGATTTGTTAACCACTGAGCCATGACGGGAACTCCCTTGATCACACTTTTGATTAGTGGATTTCTAATCTTGTTTTGGTCTTTATCTGAGGCAAACTGTTCGGCTCTTCTGGACAGTTTTTCTAAAATATCATTTGGGGAAATATTCCTTTGAACTATAATAGAGGTATGACTTGTTGATCCTTCTAATGACAGCATTCCTTGCAGAAATATCAGCAAAGTGATTTATCTTAGCTTCCAGAGAGTCAAGTTTAGAATGCTACTGAATCAATAATAGCTAAAGCAACAGATATTGCATTAAATAATTCTTAAACATAGGGGCAATTTTTAATTTCATTTCCCCTGGAAGTAAGGAAGCAATGCTGCTTCCACAAAAAAATCACAAATCATGAATGACTCTGAAATTACGTCTACTATCAGCATAAACATTGGTAGTTTTGTTCTTGGCTAAACTACACAACTGTGTAAGAATGTGTAATTCAACTTGGGCTAATGTAGCCACAAGTAAGGATACTGCCTCCTCAAAAGGATTGTAATGGAATATTCAGCACAGTATTGCTGTTGTCACCTTTGTAGAAGAACCATCAGTGAACCATGAAAGTCAACATTATCCAGTGGAATTTCCTATAGATCATTATGACAAGTTAAGAGGTTATTCATCAACATTAAGCAGATGCAAGGGGCTTTGACAGTAATAGAGGGGAGAAATGCAGCTGGCCCAAGATTATAATGTAAAAGAGTTATATGAAGTCCAGCTAACAAAAGAGCATCACAGGAGTTAACTCAGATAACTGAGAACTTTTGAGTATGATGATAATTCAGGGAAGCATCTTCTGCATGATGTATAAAATTAGTTAAAGGGGATCCCATAATGATTTTCCCAGTGGCCTCAGTCAAAATGGCAGTGTCTGTAATGACTGTTAGGCAAAGTGGGTATCCTCATGCCTCAGGGCCCAGCTGGGTATAATACCCCATTGCTTGATGGTGGTTATCATGTTTTGGCATGAATATTACAAGAGCATTTCCTTCCTTTTTGTATATAGAAAGAAAAAAAAAAGGATTCAATTATTTGAAATTCCAAGGCAGGAGGGCACATCAAACTCTCCTTTAAGGACTTGAAGGCTGTGTCACCTAGTTTTTCCCAAAAAAATTGGATCAGGATTGTTATTATTGAGTAAAGCATATAGCATTTTGAGCATAATAGAGACATTTGAAATGCAATTTAGTCAATAACCAAGTACCCTGAGAAAACTTCACAGTTGGCACTGAGGTTTGGGGGGAATTTCAGACACTATAAAGTCTATCTGGATCTAGGTATAGCCCTTGTTCTGATATCAGATGCCCTAAATATCAAACCTGGGTTTGGGGAAACTGCATTTTTTCTTGGGTGATTTATGTCCTTTTAAGGCTAAAAGCTTTAACAAGTGGATGCTGTCCGTCTGTGAGAAGGAGAACAAAGAAGCAAATTATACACATATTGAGACAAAGTAGAACATTTAAGAAACTTTAATTCATCCAGATCAACCTACAGGATTTGCAAGAAGTAACAAATCTGAGGCATTAAGTCCAGGTAAACTGTTTTTCTTCTGGAGTGAAGGCATAAAGAATATGCTGCATAAATCAATTACAGTAAAGAATTTTCTTCCCTAGCCTGGGAACCTCCACATGCCGTGAATGCAGCCCTGAAAACAACAAAAGACAAAAAGAAAAAGAAAAAAGAAAAAACAGACTGAGGAGGGATAACAATGTTGTTTATTGCTCAGAGGTGCTAGACATTAGCCACCCTCAGCCCTTAGGTTTTCTTACCAGTAATATGGGAGTAATATATGGGCTACTATCAAGGAAAATGAACCCTTGAGCCTTGTAATCTTCTACTATGGGCTTGAAGAGCTTCTTTACTTATTAATTCTGAGAAGAAGTTTTGAAGTGTCTATTTGAAATTTGATAGGAAGTATGCTATGAATTTTGCTAACATTGGAGGTTTTTCCCATAAATAAAGCGTAGCAGATTCAACAGGGACAGATGATATTTTAGTGTTTCAGAGAAAAAGAGAAGTTTAGCAAGAGAATTAACATAGAAGACTCAAGGATATAGAGGAGGCATAGGCAGTGTAGAAGGAAAGGAGGAAGATGGTGTCGGAGGTGAAGTCTTTCCATGAGGAATGGGGGAAGAGAGATACATGATGCTATAGGCAGAGCCTGAGAGAAGCCAAAGTAGAAGAGCTCAAGGCTTCAGGAGGTATTTTATCTTTTTTAAAACATTTGTTTGTCTCAGTTAATCTAAAATCTTATTTTGCAGAGAGGCAATTTTAGACTCCTGATACCATTGGTAAGCATCAAAATACCAATCAAAATAAGCATTCCACTCAGTTCTGGAAATGTTTGAACTACTGTAGTTCAATTTGATTTCAAGGAAATTCAGTTTGAGGATTTCAGAAGTTTCCCATTGATATTCTAAATTGCCTTTGGTCAATTTAGTTAGAAATGTGTATGAGGAAGGACCAAGGGTTTTTAAACACAGAATGGACCAAAGTCCTTGTAAAGGGCTACCCTCAAAATATTTAGATAGCTAAGATCCCATTTCTTAGAGATTTTTTTTTCTGCTAGAGTAAAGAACAATTCCCAAATAGCTTGAACAGCTTACAATACAAATGGCTCAATTTAGATAGCGTGTAAGCCAATCTCAGCCAATTCAAAGAAAACAGCTTGGTTCTAGAGAAGCCAGGCCAAACATTTATTTAGCTAGTTTCCAGAGAATAGCCCTTCCAAAGGAAAAGGGTGAAGGCTAAAAATGGCACCCTTTCAGAGAAACAGCCCAAACCTGTTCCCAAAGGAGTGGGCCGAAGGCTAGGAATCTTCAGTGAAACACTGATCTCAAAATCAGACAGAAGAGCCAAAGGAGTCCTTGCATACAGAACTAGGCCTTAACTAGAAAGAAAAAGCCTTTAAATAGATCCAGAATAAAGCCTGGAGAGCTTCAGGTACAAAGAGGGCATAAGTTTGGATTGGGAGAAAGATGTACCTTCAAACTCTGGGGTTGATGAAAAAAGCAGTGGGCAACAAAGGGCTCAATTGTGGGTACTGCACTAATTTGCTCATTAGCCATGGAGCAGTTAAAGAGTCTTCTCTGTTCTCTGTAGGGGCCACCCACTGACCTGAAACAAACAGACTGCAAGATATTTCTCCAGCAAAGATAGGTTTATTCAGAATCATCAGAAAATTACAATTCAGTGTCTGCAACCATGTATGAGCCATATGCAAGTCCTTGCATCACAAAGGAAAGATAATTCTTTTATATGGAGGAAAAGGAAGTTGAAAGGGCTATAGTAAATGGAGATTCCATAGCTTTACATTGGGTGGGTTCTCGTTAGGAAAGAAGAAGTGTCTTTCTTCTTCCTGTTGGACTCTGCAGTCATCACAGGGCATGAGCACCTACCTCTAGTATCCCAACTCCATTTAATTGAGATTTCTGTTTATTAAATTTTATAATAGATATATACATAGAAAAATAGAAAATTTCAATTCCATTCACTAGCCATATATAGACATCTTAAATGATGCTTCTGTGAATGGAGTCAGAAAAGTAAAAACAAATACATCATGGTATAGAAGGATAACTCAACTTAAAATTCTGACAAGGTAATCCACCAAATTAATAAATTTAAAAGAAAATATTATCTCAATAGATGCATGAAAACACTAAATACAGTTCAATACTCATTCATGATATTAAAAAACAGATTTTTAGCATTTGGTGAATGGAACAGAAATTAATTGACATAATTAAGTCCATAATTAATCTATGCACCAAATATCATTAGTAGTAGAGATACTACAGAATAATTGCCATTAAATTTAGGAACAAGAAATAGATACTTTATTTCACTATTTCTATTACATATTGTCCTGTGCAGTGCATGACAATAAAAAAATTAAAAGTTAAATATATATAGATTGAAAAGGAGAAAAATTCCAATATATAATGTGAATGTTCACAGGTAAAAGTACATATAAAATATAGCATAACATTTAAAAATAAGCTACTATAAGATGAACAAGTGAACTAGGTACAAGAACTTTAAAAAATGTTTTAAAAATGTGTTACAGAGTTCCCATTGTGGCACAGCAGAAATGACTAGTATCCATAAGGTTGTGTGTTTGATCCCTGGCCTCACTCAGTGGGTTAAGGATTCAGCACTGCCGTGAACTATAGTATAGGTCATAGATAGGGCTCACATCCCATGTTACTGTTTCTGTGGTGTAGGTCATCAGCTACAGCTCCTATTCAACCCCTAGACTGAGAACTTCCATATGTTGCTGGTGCAGCCCTAAAAAGCAAAAAAGGAAAAAAAAGTATTAAAAAATTTATTAAAGTGTAGTTGATTTACAATCTTGTACCAATTTCTGCTATATAGAGAAGTGATTCAGTCGTGTGTGTGTATGTAAATATATATATATATCTTTTATATAAATATTTATATATATATTATTCTTTTAATATATTATTTTCTATCATGGTATATCCCAGGAGACTGGATATAGCTCCCAGTGCTATGCAATAAGACCTTATTATCTATTCATTCTAAATGTAGTAGTTTGCATCTTTTAACCTCAAACTCCTAGTCCAACCCTCACTCCTCCCCAACAAGTCTGTTCCCTATGTCTGCGAGTCAGCTTCTATTTTGTAGATAGGGTCATTTGTTCCATACTTTAGAGTCCAAGATGTTAAGGATTTTGAATAAGAAATGTACATTTTTTGGAGGGGTGTCTTTTTAGGGCCACATCCACAGCATATGGAAATTCCCTGGCTAGAGGTCAAATCTGAGCCACAGCCACAGCAACATGGGATCCAAGCCACATCTGCAACTTACACCACAGTTCATGGCAACGCCAGATCCGTAAGTCACTGAGCAAGCCCAGGGATCAAACCTACATCCTCATGGATACTAGTTGGGTTCATTACCACTAAGCCATGAAGGGAACTCCTACAAAACATTTTTAAAAGCATATAATACATGAAAAAAATGCAGATGTTGGCTTTCTTATAAGATGTATAAAAATTTGGAGAAATACTTACAAAAATCATGAATGTATTTTCTTTTAAATGGATCTTAAGAAGCCAGCCCTAATTCTATGTAAGAATAAATGGCTACAAACAGGCAAGATAACTTTGAAGACTAAAATATAAAGCTCTCCCTGTCAAATTTCAAGACATACTATAAAATTTGGTAATTAAAACAATGTTATTGTAGAATTAGCATAGAGAAATAAGCCAATGGTACAGAATAGGGAACTGAGAAGCAGACACACATTTATAGATACTTGCTAATATGACAAAGGTCATTTTAAAATCAGTGGGAAGAGAATGAAGTACTCAATAAACAGTGCTGAAACAACCATTAGAATGTTTTTAATAGATTACATATGCTGACCTCCTTTTAATATTTATCTGGTTCTGTTTAGCAATAAAATATTTCACTTTGTTCTCCTTTGTGAACAACTTTCTAAGTCTGGTGATAGTTGCTATGTGTCCCCACAAGAGTAAAATACCTGTGAAATCTATGTATACTCCCAAGAACCTTCATGATCTATTGCTGAGTTTGGAGCTGTGCCTGTGCTTCAAGTTGCCAAGAATCTGATCTCCAGTGGGGAGATAGTAGGACATTATTATATTTTGGATTAAGATTTTAAAGTGTTTTACAATAGCCTTTTTTTTTAAATCAAAGAACCATAACTCTTGCTCTCACATAATATTGTAGACAATGAATTTTTCAGAAGAATGCCATGAATCCTAGGCAGGTATAATTATCTGCACTATTTGGCACAAGTGTGGGTAAGAGAATACATCATTGCATGTCTTCTGAATTTATTTATTTATTTTCCAAACAAAACTAGCTATATTATTTTTAAATGATTTTTGGTCTGTACCTATAATTTGAGCAGAAAAAAATAAGAATGCCCTACATATCAAAGAGTGGGAACAAGAAAGGGTAGAAAAGGGGAGAAGATTGCCTCTTGAGTTTGAGCCTAGAATTGCTAAGAATGGGACTGTGTCTTAGAAAATTGCAAGGTGGGGTGTCTGGATACATATCAGCAGCAATTCTGCCATCTGGAAGCTTTAATTCCCTGCAGCTAGACACATTAAAAAAGCTGCTCATCCCTTACGGTAAACTTAGCATTTCTGCTGTTCTGGCAACTATGCACTTGGTGTGCAGGCTGCCTCTGGCTATTAAATTATTCTTGTCAGATTATCTCCTGTCCCAGACAGGCTGGAGCCTGTGGAGTGAAGTTTGGGCTGGGTGCAGCATGCAGAGAGTCTAAGCCAAGGTCAGACAGAGCTGGGTACTACTCACAGGTTGCATTTCTTGGAGATGTGGGAAGCAAGTCAAAGATAGCATCTTGGGAAACACACATAATTTTGTGCAGGCTAATCTTACAATTTAGCTTCCATGTAGAAGGAGAGAGAGAAAGAGAGAGAGAGACAATGACAGAGACAGAGAGAAACATACAAATGAAAAAAGCACTTGATGTTTCAGACTATGTTGAAACATAGTTTGAAAATCTCCTAACTAAAAGAGAAACTTTAGGGGCTTTTAATAAGACACCCATGTCCTCAAAGATGGAAAGAATGGGAACTATGTTTAGTGGAAACATTTCCTGAGAAATTTGCTCTTCAAGATATTTTAATTGAAAAATATCTAAATAATGTTTTTTCATTGTTGTGCTTATGAAAATTCTATATGCATATATACATGTGATAATGACAAACCTGTATATGGTGATAATGAAATAAATAGAAATTTAAAAAAATGTTCTTACAAAAACTCTGAAAAAAAATTGGTTCATTTAGGGAGTCACAGGAGTGAATACTTCCCAGCTGTGAATAGGCTGTTAGAATCTAATTAAAAACAACAACAATAAAAAATAATTACAATAAGCGAGAGAGTCAATATACTCCCAAAATTGCAAGTTCTGACATAAACATCACATATAACAAGTGTATAACATGTATTTATCTAATTAATTTAAAAAATGTGTTTTGAAGGATACAGAAATTTTCATCTACAGGATGCATGTTCCCTATATAAGTCAGGATCCTTTTTTTTTTTTTCTTTTTAGGGCCACACCTGGGGCATATGGATGTTCCCAGGCTAGGGGTAGAAATGGAGCTGTAGCTGCTAGCTACAAAATCGCCAGATCTGGGCTATGTCTGCTACCTACATCACAGCTCACGGCATTGCCAGATCCTTAACCAACTGAGCTGGGACAGGGATCGAACCTGCATCCTCATGGATACTAGTTGGGTTCATTACTGCTGAGCCATGACGGGAACTCCCTTTTGGTCAGGATTCTTAACTGCAAGCATCAGATATCAGCTTTGGCTAATTTAAACAGAAAAGGAATTTAATAAAAGTTAAGTCTACAGCTCACACAAACCTCATGTCTAGATCAAGTATGTGTCTAGATCAAGTTTAAAGCCTATGCAGCCAGGAATAACATCACTTATTTTACCATCTAACAGTTGCATAAGTACTTTTTTGCCAGTGTCCTTGAGACAAGTGAGACACTGCAAAGTGTACCTCTGACACCATCAACTCTAGATGCTAGGGATGCTAAAACCACTCCTAGCACTGCCACCTGAATGTGAATACAGCTGCCTTCCCTGACACAACCCTCAAAAAGATAGATCCCTTGAATTCACTATTTTTTGTATGTCCAGTTGTGACAGTGCAATAATCCTGAGACCCAGGTCATAGACAGCATCTAAACTGCAGATGCACCTAAGAAAGCAATTAACTGGCATTTCAGTTTTTGGCAGGGAAAATGGTTTGCATTTTACTGATGGTAGTAAATCATAGTCAGTAGTTCTACAGTATTTTAATCATGAACATGGATATGATTAAGCTATTTTAATACAATAAAATGCAAAAATCTTGTTTCACTAAATACATAATACATAGATTTGGTTATCAATTAAAAACAAGGTAATAACTCCATCATATGAGGACAGAAGTTTTGAGTATAGGATAGTGATATTCAGAGACTTTGAAATCCAAATAATTCAATTCAGATACAATCTTGGAAGAATATCATATTCTAAATATGTATATTCTATCCATAATTAAAAGCCATTCCCTCTTTTGGATGCATAAAACTATTGAGTTCTCATAGCCTCTCCTTTTTATCTTCACTGATGACTGACCTAAAGCTTAAGTGTCTAGAACTGCAGGTCACTGAAGGACCCCTAAAATTAAAAGAACTGCAGAGACAGAAAAATAACTGTTTTTCAAAAGGAAAGCTAAATTTACTGGTATTACCTTTTTATTTTGTCTTTTTGTTATTTTAGGGCCACACCCACTACATATGGAGGTTCCCAGGCTAGTGATCCAATAGGAGCTATAGCCACCAGCCTACACCACAGCCACAGCAAAATTCTTGTCTGCGACCTACCACAGCTCATGGCAATGCTGGATCCCCAACTCACTGAGTGAGGCCAGGGATCAAACCCACGTCCTCATGGAAGCTAGTCGGGTTCGTTAACTGCTGAGCTATGATGTTAACTTTGGTTACCTTTTATATTCATTTTTGTATGTAAGGTTCTATAATGTGACACAATATAATATCACATTCTATATGATTGAATTCTATATAGAATACATCTACATAGATAAGATATAGTTAAATGCATGATATATGAATTTTAATGTAATGATAGTAGATATTCACTCTAAATGAATAAATAAATATCACAATTCACTATAGTCAATCAAGAAAATTCTTCTCTATACTTTTTTTAAACTAAAAAAATATTTAAAAAACAGCTCATTTTCTACAAATATTATGAATTTGGATTACACAGACCAGGAGCCCCGAACATGAAAGCTTTAAGGAATATTTCTTTATTCTTGTTCTCAGCCCATCAGCACTTAGCTTTTCTGACTCATGTAATGAACACATATGATTTTAGTATAAACAATTATGGGATACTTCATTCTTTTATTACTTCAGAGCAGAATAAAAGGTAGATATCATTTGCTTTATAAAATTAGTGCTTGTTTTCTTCTTGGAGTCTATGTGCTCCTTTAGGGCAGGAAAAAATATTATTCATCTTGACAACTCAAGAGTATTGAGTCTCACAAAGTAAATGCCTAGTTAATGCTTATCTGAAAGATAGACCCTAAAATTGTACCTAACTTAGGAGATGATGATAAGGTTTGAGAAGGAAATATTAATTAAAATAAATAATATGTTGGTACTATATTACATTAGTATCAATGCTTTCATTTTTTAATCAAAGATTTTAAATTATATCTTTTATAAGCATCAATCTCAACTATTAAAAGATGAAAAACACTAGAGTGCCCAGTGTAGCTCAGCAGGTTAAGAACCTGACTAGTATCCATGAGGATGCATGTTCAAATCCTGACCTTGCTCAGTGGGTTAAGGATCTGGCATTGCCATGAGCTATGGTGTAGGTCACAGATGCTGCTCAGATTCCATGTTGCTGTGGCTGTGGTGTAGGCTGGCAGCTGCAGCTCCAATTCAACCCCTAGCCCTGGAGCTTCCATATGCTGCAAGTGCAGCCCTAAAAAAGCAAAAAAAAAAAAAAAAAAAAAAAAAAAACCCAAAAAAAAAAAAAAAAAAAAAAAAAAAAAAAGAACACACCGATAACTGCTAGGAAATTAAGATAACCTCAAGACTGAAACTGTAACAATAATTACTTAGATGCAAACCATAGTCGTTCTTACCTGAAAATGTAACCCAGAAACAAAGGACCAATTGACTCCCGAAGATTGTCCTACCAAGCTTGCCTCAGATCTTCCCCACTCGGCTCCCACCTTTATGAACTATATCTAAATTTAATGTAAACGTAAAAGGAAAAAATTATTTTAAAATTCATTAAGAAATCAATACCAACAAACATCACGATTTATGCTTCTGATAAAAGTCCCACTTTCTTGTGAGGTATTTCTAAAGCCCTATCCATCTTGCCCTATCATTCAGGCTACCTTATAAAGTAAATTAGAAACATTAGATAGTCACTACACAAATCTCCAGTGATAAAGATGTGAACAACCATGTAATGGTTTAAAATATATAATGTTTCACTTTTACTTTGGCTTAAAATTTGTTTTTAAACCAAATCATCTATAAAATCACTACAAATACTTTTAACAATAACTGCCAATAATTATGTATCCTTTTTGAGCTTTGAATTGAGGTTTAAATTACGCTTTTGTTTATACGGTGATATCATTTTCTAAATAACGTTATCACCTCCTTATAAAGTTTGAATGTTCTCTAATTTGGATGCACTCTTCTTAGATATTTCTGATCAGGCTAGTTAACCCCTAATTTCCATCTTCTTTTGGAAATTTGGACTATTCTTTTCCAAATTGCAACTATGCTTAGAATATTCCAAAGTATAACTCAAGTATTCACAATGAATTTATACCATACATTTTAAAAATTAAATTTATGTTTTTTTATTCAAGCCACATTCATCACTTTAACTTGATGGGAGATATTTACAACCCTCAGTAAAGTTACTCTATTACGGTGTTCTATACAAAAATGATGTGCTTCATGGTGATATAAACATTACTTTTTAAATTATAATAAAAATTAGAAAGTTCAGTTTTTCTCTCTGAGGTGGATCTCTTCACTTATTTGAGGTCACCGCTAATAGTTTTAGTGTATGACAAAAGACAACATTTTTTTAGCAATATTAGTATTTTTATCAAGGATACAAAACTCAGAGTCATAATTGGCTGATAGATGTGAATTATTAAATTAGGTTTGTCATCAGAACATGTAATTTTTTTTTGGCCACAGCTGCAGCATGAGGAAGTTCCCAGGCTAGGAATCAAATCCATGACACAGGAATAACTAGAGCCTTAGCAGTGACAATGCCAGATCCTTAACCCACTGAGATACTAGGGAACTCCCAGAACATGAAATATATCTTAATTGTGTAGTTCAAAAAGTGATGTATTTATTTTGGAAAGGTATAAGCCAAATATAAATGGATCGATACCTTTAATTAGTAACATTCAGATAGTTGAAGACACTAATTCAACCATCCCACACACTTCAAAAAGACAAAAACAGGTATTAAATACACTCTATTACCAAAGTCAAATAAATATTTGAACAAAGTTCAGGTAAATGGTTTAAAATTCTAATTAAAATTTAAATGTGCAATAATAATATTTTGTAGCCTGTAAATTTCTGTCTTGGATCAGTCCTTTACATAGCCTCAGGTAAGTGGGACTATGGTCATGGACCTCATGCCTTAGAGACAAGTGTATGTCACAAACATATGACACTTGAATTCAGTGCTCAGCTCTAGGACATGTTGTACTAAAATGATTAACATCTCTTCTCATTAACAAAATCATTACACCCCAGAGAAGTGAAAATCTACATTCTTAAAGAAAAAGATAATTGTCCTAATATAGGAAATTGTGTGGGTTGTATTGCTACTGAGACTGGAATCGGACACTGTTTTTGAGCATTGAGGGTTTGAACTATAGAAGCACCTAGGTAATAGAAAAGAAATATCTATTACCATTTTTTTTTCTCAGCATGAATGAAATAGATTCTTCCAAAACAAAGTGTCACTTCTCAGTTGAGCTTAATATCCAGTTTCCTGCTTTCTTTTGTGTTTCAAGTTATTGGTCTAGAGGAACTCAACAAAGTGGCTGAGAAACACTTTGCCCTATTTTTCAAATTGTTCAGTCCTAAAAATTAGATATGTAGATAAATCTAAATAAAACAGTCAAGAAATATGATACTGGTAGTTATTATGGACATTTGGCATTAGAGTTGTGAGCAGTTCTATTTCTATCAAAATATTTAGTAAGATTTAAAAATACAATTTCAAAAATTCAATTTTAATTAAATATTCAATTTTAATAATTTTCATTTTAAAATGTATACTCAAGTATAACTTTTATTTTGCCTTTTAATATTAATAGATCATTCTATAAACAAAGCTTAAGAACATTTTAAAAAGCTTGAGAATATTTTATTTTCAATGCTTTTAGGTTATTTTAGTTTTGATTTAGGCAGGCTTCTTTCTGATGATAGCGTCTTGACCTCCTTCTCATCCTGGTGCCTGCAGAATCCAAATGGCCTAACAAAGGAGATCTCTCCTCCTACCTTTAGAAAACTTTCAATTATGAATTCTCTGTGTCCCTTTGAGAGGTAAATCTCTTTTAAGAGCCTCCTGCCGATATTACAACCCAGGCTGTCTTTCTCAAAGAACCAGGAGCCATGTCTTTGAAAATCAAGACTGAAAAATTTTGCACAGCAAAGGAAACTATAAAAAACAAAGCAAACAAACAAAAAAATGTAAAGAGAATCCACAGAATAGTAGAAAAATCTTTGCAAATCATGCAACTGACAGAAGCTTAATCTCCAAAATGTACAAACTCATACAACTCAACAACAACAACAAAAAAACAACCCAACTGAAAAATGGGCAGAAGACCTAAGCAGACATTTCTCCAAAGAAGACATAGATAACCAATGGGCACATGAAAATGTGCTCAACATAAATCATTACTAGAGAAATGCATATCAAAGCTACACTGAAATACCACCTTACAAGTCAAAATGGACATCATTAATAAATCTATAAATAACAAATGCTGAAGAGGATGTGGAGAAAAGGAAACCCTCTCACACTGCTGATTGGAATATAAATTGGTACAACTACTATAAAAAACAATATGGGGGTTCCTCTGAAAACTAAATATGGAAATACCATATAATTCAGCAATACCATTCCTGGGCTTATATCTGGAGAAAACTATAATTGAAATTCACCTGTTATGTTCATTGAAGCATTATTCACAATAGCCAAGACATTTTGGAAATAACATAAACGTCCATTGACAGAGGAGTGGATTAAGAAGATGTGGTACATATATTCAAGAAATACTGCTCAGCCATAAAAAGAATAAAATAATGCCATTTGCAGCAACATGGATGCGCTAGAGATTCTCATACTAATTGGAGTAAGTCAGAAAGAAAAAGACAAATATCATATGATATCACTTATATGTGGAATCTAAAATATGGCACAAATGAACTTATCTACAATACATGAACATAAAGACATTGAACAGACTTGTGGCTGCAAAGGGAGAGGAGGGAGGGACCGTGATGGACTGGGAATTTGGAGTCAGTAGATGCAAACTATTACATCTAGAATGGATAAGCAATGAAGTCCTACTGTATAGCACAGGAAACTATATACAGTCTCTTGGGGTAGAACATGATAGAAGATATGAGAAAAACAATATATATATATATGTATGACTAGGTCACTATGCTGTACATCAGAAATTGGCATAGCACTGTAAATCAACTATACTTCAATAAAAATGAATAAATAAATTAGTTAATTAATAAAGAAAGAAAGATGGAACCTCTATCTTCCAGTCTCTGTGGGAAGGTAGGAGTCCAGCTTCCTTTGGTATGAATGGAAAGTTACCTCTTGTCATGAAGTATACGAAAATTTACTTTTCCTTTGGGTAAGGATAATCACTGTGATCCACCTTCCTTTCAGACACACACACACACACGCATACACCCCAGCTCTTTAAAACTCTCCATAATATTTTTTACTTGAGTTCTAGTCTCTCTCCTCCATTACAACATCTTTGAGTGAAGTCTCCCTTGCCTGTTAAACTTTGTCCAGTGCAATTTTGGCTTTGATACAATAATCACCAGCCCATATATGAATCACAATAATTAAATATAATCCTCTTTGATTAAATTTGTTGTTTGTAATTATATCATTATATTTTTAACTTTGTCATAATGAGGCTATATTTGTCAAAGTATAAGAGAGGTATTATTTAATTATTTGTTTGAATCATTTTGTATTTTTAAGTATTAAGATATACAATATGAAATCATCTTGGGCCCAGCAAATATTGGATGTGAGTCTATCATAAAAGATCTATGAACTTTCATGTTAGTATATGGATTTCTCCATAACAATGCCATTTGAAAAGTTCAGTCTTGAAGAATTTAAGAGATATGGGAACAATTTGTGTAAGGAAGTAAGTTTTGAATTAAGTGAGAGTGGGGAATGCTGTTTACTAATCCTGATTAAACCCTGATTTACCCATGGGCTACAAACTGTCGCATGCCTTCATTGCTGCTGAGGACACCTGCAATAAACTGCTTCCCTTATCTTCACAAAGGGAGCACATTAAAAAATAAAGCTTTTTATTTTGTGCCAAAAAAGTTGATTTCAACAAAACAGATATCCCTTAAAGTGTGTTAATGAATTTAAATAATTTGAACACTAACATTTGTCCTAGTATGATTCTATTATTATCAAAACTGAAATATCATTCCCTGTCAAAGTCAGTATTTCTCAGCTATTGATATTATCTATATTTGCTCTTAAAATAGTATTAGTATTCTCTCAGTCCCCCACCTGGCAAATTCCCTTAGCTCTAAGAGAAATAAAAGAGGAGAAGGGGGAGTTCCCATTGTGGCTCAGTGGAAACAAATCTGACTAGCACCCACAAGGGCTGAGGTTAGATCCCTGGTCTCACTCAGTGGGTTAAGGATCCAAAATTGTCCTGAGCTCTGGTGTAGGTCACAGATGCAGCTAGGATCTGATGTTGCTGTGGTTTAGGCCAGCTGCTACAGCTCCAGTTCAACCCCTAGCCTGGGAACCTCCATATTCCAAGGGTGTGACCCTAAAAAAACAAAAAGAACGGGAGAAGAAAACTTCATAGATATTCAAGCAGCTCAAAAAAACGGAATATATGTTGTAGAACGGAAATGGTCATTAAGTAATTCCTTTTGTACAAATTTAGCCTTTGAAAATTACTCATAATAATCATCACTCAAAGATGCATATAATTTTATTAAAATTGAAGTACATTTGTGTGGTTTGCAAATATTAAGATACTATGTTTTGCCCCAGTGACCAGCATACATCATCTCATAGGTGTAAACTGTTAAAACAGACACCTGAAAAACCAGAATAATTGCTTTTTAGTGGAAAAGATTCCATTTATACGGATATTAGTACTTTCATAGCATTTAGTTATATTTTTTATACAAGTATTGATTTTTGGTTAAATATCATCACTAGTTAATGATATTGTACATTTATACAGAATCTTCTGGTACAAAGTTGTTTATAAAACTAGCTAACATGTTTTATTTATCTATCGTCTACTTGGGTAATATATTTCAGGGTCAATCTTAATAGGAAAACCATGCATTCTATAAATTTTTTGGGGGGGAACACAATTTAAAAAATGTTTTTACTGGTCCTAAAACACATTACTGAAACTAGTGGTCTTTTAGTGTCCTAACATAATATACCAGAATATATTTAATGGCTTTTGTAAACTTGAATATTTTTTAAAATAAGATGTCTGCTGCAACGATGGAAGTGGCATCAGCCTCATATAAAACTTACACTCATAGAGAAAGTTTTGTAAAAACCGTTTTAAAAACGTGATGCCGTAAAAATCACAATAGTGTCTTCAAGTTCCTCCTAATCTCATCCTCTTCTCATCAGTCAACCCCTGAGCATCGCTAACTCTGTCAGATTCCTGACTGGGCCACGGAAAAAGAGAAAGAGTTATAGATTTTCTATCCTGCATTATGGTTCACTAACTTTCTGCTAGACTATTAAATCTCCTGTAGTTAACTTAAGATCTTTGTAGCATTAAACCTACATAACATTTGGAGTTCATACTATTTGTATTCACAACATGTGCAAAAGAAAGTGAGAATTAATGCACATGCTATACCTTAGTAATCTTAAAATTGCAATGACAGATATATGTTGTTGGTATATTAATCACTTCAGAAGAAAAGGATAAGCAAACATTAAATAGCTACCATTATGCCGTGATTGATGTATTTTGAAGGATATACATATGGAGAGAGAAGGTAATATAGTGTGAGAATTAAGCACATTCATTCTAGAGTTGATCTAGCTTGTATGACTAACACCACACGTCTCTACCGCCTGTTCCCTAATTATAATATGGAAACAATGACAGTTTTGCCTTAGTAGATTTATTGTGAAAATAAAACTAAGTAATACATGAAAGGTGATAAGAAAATGCCTGGTGAAGATCCTATGAGTATTTTAAAATATGTTTTAATGTTAATAAAAGCATAATAGTTATTCAAAATAGGAAAAAATAAAATAACCATATCTATTGTATATAACATTCTTTGTTGAGCATCATCTTAAATATAATCTTTGATCTCAAAATGAAGCTATAAAAATTTATTCTGTGTTTTAATTGTGACTTTTTGACATAAGCTTCTTAATGTATGTCTTTTGAGTGGTTCTTCACATCTTTTAGATGTAATTCAAAATAAATTAATGTAAGATTCTTCCTAATGGTGCTATCTTACCAAAAGTTACTCCCATAAGTCACTTAGGAACACATACCACATCTGCACAAAGGAAAAGGAATTAAAGAGAATAGAAAAATGTATATGGTTTACTGAAGCTGAAAACCCCCTCAATTTCATGACTATCTGAGCATGAAAATTGCCTAAAAATATTTATGTTTTCAATGAATAGATTCCACTTGGGGATGCAAATTGAGGTCCAGGGGACCTTACTTATGAAAGCTTATAACTTACAGACTCTGAGCTAGAATTAAAAAAAGATTCAGTGTGATTATTTGTTCTTTAAGTACAATTCAATAAACAATGTAGAAATTGAAAATGGGCATTAAAAAATTGCACCTAGTCTTTAAAGAGCTCGCTTACAGTAATGTTTATATTTGGCATGGATTAAATTAATTATGTAAATATTATTCTTTAAGTCACTGACACTTAAAATTTGTATACATAATAGACATATACATAAACATATACATGGTCATACCCTCTTCATTAAATGATTGTCAAATATATAACTAGAGTTAATGGTAATGAAATCCCAAAGTAGGAAATTAAGACATGTTGGAAAAATGAACACAAAATACTTTGGATTTGTTTCCAAAATATGAAGTCAGTCATTGGGAAATGGGAAACGTGCAGCCTCATTACCACTGATAATTAAGCAAGAGAATAGTGCCACTATTAAGCAAATAAAGCATTGAAGACTCACAAGGCAGATGGTTTGAGGCCCATCATATGGTCTTTTCCAAAAAATTCTAAACAGAGAAGGAGCAAAAAGTGTAAATGAAAGATCCATCAGAGGCAAGCATGGCTTCTAAGTCATAAAGAGTATGGTACTGGTGGTAGAAACAAAGATAGGGGATATTCCTGTTGAATTTCTTCTGGTAATTAGCCTCTAAGTAAGAGTTCATGCAGATGTTTCAATTGTATATTGATGGACTTTGAAAAAGAACAAGAAATTAAACTGGCTTTCAACTAGTCAAGCCATGGAAGGAAAATTACCAAAAGAGGTAATTTATAATTCCTTGAGTGGCAACGAAACCAGGGATATACATCCATAAACTAGAAGGACAGCATTTACTATTTCTTTAATATGAAATTCTTACCAGGAACCCAAGATGACAAATGGCCAAGTATGTTGGTACTTTTGTGGCTAACTGCAGAAAAGACTAGTAGCAGAACAGTGTTTTGCTGTCATTAAGTCAGTAAAAACAGAGGTTCTTTTGACTGTAACTTTTCTACAAAAAGACTTCTGCCCAGTGAAAAAGAGAAGTAAAAGGGCCCAAATTTATTTTCATGACTTACTCTTCCTAGGTTAAGGGAAAAAAGAATCTAGAATAATCCATCCCATGATAATGAAAGATGTGAATGATTCACTCCTCTAAGTTCTAGTGATAAAAATCCATGCGCTATAACCGTTTCAGTATCTGGACTTTTTTTGTTGTTTTTTTTTTACTGGCCAGGAAATTATTTAAAGGACGTGAAATTTCAAAAGATCACCTTTGAACCACGTGGTGTCCCACCTGTGCTATGTAGTACCACCACTGCCAGAATATACTGAGTTAAATGTGTGGCCATCTATTTCTGCAGCCTAAATCTGGCTGCAGATACTGAATGTAAATGTTAAAATAGAAATCTGTTCCTGCCATCGCCTTAGCTGTGCCTCAGAGGGCACAAAACGATAATAAAATCCCAGAGTGCTTCTTATAGAATCTTGGTGCCGCAGATCCTACCAAGTAAAGTTAAAGAAATAGATATTAATTCTATATTACTGCTATTATTCTTCCCTTTTGGAACCTGCTCTAAGAATATTCTTCTGCTGATCTCTTTGAAGCTTCCCCCGTTGGAAGGCACACATGGGTACTGTGCTTTGTTTTAAATGTATTACAATTTTGAAATAGTTTGTGTGTAAAAATGTATGATAAAATAATATTAAAAATTCATGTTCGGACCACCTGCTGAAGATGTAAGATTTCTCATAGTACTGAAGCTCCTTCCCTTCCCTTAAGGTGAAAGGGTGGTGTGAAAGGAATAAGATGAAAGCGTTAAAGGTTGAATAAGGTGTTTAATTTCACTGTGTGTCTGTTTTTACTTTATATGTTTGTAAATTTAAGAAAAGCATGGATTTATTTTATAAAATAGAAACAAGTAGGATTACATTTTGTAATTTTAAATGTTATGTTTGGAAATTTAGCCATGGTTATACATATGTCAAATTTATTTTCTTGCCCTTTTGTATAAAATTCCAATAGTTAATATACTATGATTTACAAATGCATTTTCCATTTAATAAATATGTTGGTGGTTTCTAACTTTTAACCATTAAAAACGTTGCTATGAATATTTTTGTACATGTACTTGTGGATAAGCGTAGGAGTGATTTTATGCTTTAAATCTAGGACTAGAATTTCTGGGTCGTAGAGTATCAAAATCCCTAGATTTTACCAAATTGCCCACTAAAGTTGTGTACCACACTCTGGAAGTTTGAGTTTCCCCTTTTTGCTACATTTGCAATACTTTGTTATGGTTGAACATCACAATTTGAATCCATAAATTGTCTGAAACAGAATCTCCTAGTGATTGATTTTACATCACCTGGGGTGGATACTTTTCACGTTTTTATTAACCATTCAGATTTCTTCTTCTCACATTTGTCTTGACCTATTGTTGCCCGTTATTGGATTCCAAAAGGATAATTTATATATGATGGATAATATTGTTTAGATATGTTGCCAATATATTCATTTAGATCAGTGGCAATGGTGGTCTATGGCCACTTTATAATGTAATCACATTTAGCACTCTAACGCACAAGTATTCTGTGTGTTGGAATAATGTTTTACTACAATGGAATTTTTTTTTTTGTCTTTTGAGGGCCGCACCTGCAGCATATGGAGGTTCACAGGCTAGGGATTCAGTCGGAGCTACAGCTACCGGCCTACGCCACAGCCACAGCAACGGCAGATCCAAGCTGCATCAGCGACCTACATCACAGCTCACAGCAACGCTGGATCCTTAACCCACTGAGCAAGGCCAAGGATCAAACCCGCAGCCTCATGGTTCGTAGTTGGATTTGTTTCAGCTGCACCATGACGAAGAGAACTCCAGGATATTTTAAAATTCAAATTCTAAACATACTTGAGGGCAGGACCATGCTAACAAGTTCTCAGGGAGTATTTGCTATTATTATTTCATGCAAAGCTCTGACTAACTGAGTTTTTGTTGTAATGCTTTCCTTTTATAGCCTCTTTCTGAGAAAAGTAAATTTATCCTAAGTCTCCTTTAAACTAAGAGTTTTAACTTTCAACTGGCCTTATACAAGAGTGTCAGTTTCACCTTTTCACTAAGCTTTGAACTAATCAAGCCCTCTGTGTTCTCATGGTAGGATAATTAAGTGCAAAGAATACAGGAAATCTGGTTATTATTTAACTCTGTCTTGGCCAAGGACTAGACCTAAAAAGGACCTTCAGTGCATGAAGTCAGTGACATTCTGGAGTATCACAGACTTGCAAAAATGGGAAAGTACAGAGAGAGCTTTTCATGGAATTTCATTTGGATCATCTTCAAAAGCCTTCTAGAAAGTCAAGTAAAGAATGAAAATCCTTTATTTAATTGCAGTTTGTTGACTTTTATTTATTTAAATGTGATTTCATTTAGAGATTCAGTCACAAGGGTCCAGATAGTTTTAATTTATTTACCTATTTATTATGTATTTACTTCAAGAAAAGTTGTGAACCACTTTGAAATGGAAAGAGAGATGAAGTGTGTGAGTATCTAACTAGCCTTCCAATCATCCAACCAGAGTTTTCTTCATTTCATTACCTCTGAGGTATTTTACAGTTCTGTTAGTTGTAGATTATTGATAGCAATATCAACTGAGTTGGATTTTTTTCGGCAATATGCAAGTTAGTTATTTCTGTTGGAGGGAAATTATTTCTCATTTAAGCCAATTTTGCATCTATTCATATATTCAGTTCATCATTCTTTACTTCCTCCCTACCTCTCTCCGTGTGTGTGTGTGTGTGTGTGTGTGTATACATGTAAAATCTGAATTCTCCTTTGAACTAGTTTTAATGTGTTAAATTCTTGGTCAAATATCAGATTATCGAAAGTTAAGAACATTCAAATAGCTTCCCATGACTTGAAGGAATATAACTTATATTAGAACTAAATTCCTTATACTAGAGTACTCACAACCACAGTACAAAATTTGTGAGAAAAAAAAATTGTTATAAAGTTCTCTGCTCTGAGATAATTCTTTAATCAAAAATTTACTGACTTTTATGATGATTAGTTAATGATATCAATTTATGTTCCAGAGTAACCTTTAATGCAGAAAGCTCAAACTAGCCTAAGATGAAGAATAAAATTTTTGATTCAGATCTTGAATTTTAAATGTTGTGAGAAACAATTTTATGGATAAATTTTGCTCTATAAAGACTTTTTAAAATCCTAAACTCCTTAAAAAGATTTAACTTATATGGTCTTTGCATTAGGATATTTCTGTTTTGATCTCAAAAGTAGATGTGGACAAAGTGGCTTTTCAAAAAAAAAAATATATATATATATCTTAAGTAGATTTTTTTTTTCTTTTTAGGGCCAGGCCACTCAGAGCATATGGAAGTTCCCAGGCTAGGGGTCGAATTAGAGCTATGCCACAGCCACAGCCGCAGCAACACAGGATCTGAGTTGTATCTATGAGCAATACCACAGCTCATGGCAATACTGGATACTTAACCCACTGAGTGAGGCCATGAACTGAACCTGCACCCTCATGGATACCAGTAGGATTTGTTTCCACTGTGCCACAATGGGAACTCCCTTAAACAGAGTTTTTAAATAAATTTATTTTTCCATGAAATAAAAATATGTTCATTGAATTTTAACAACCTGTCAAAATCCACGTTAATGAACCTAAAACTCCAACTCTAAAGGAATAAAATTTTAATTTAAAAAATCCACAGTTAACACTGTAAACCAGCTATAAAAGAAAAATAAAAATCAGTATTAAAAAATTAAACATAAAAAATTAAAAAAAAAACAGTTGGGAGTTCCCTTTGTGGCTCAGTTGTGTGTCAGCAGCTGTAGCTCCTATTAGACCCCTAGCCTGGGAACCTTCATATGCCGCAGGTGCACAATATAAAAATAAAAATAAAAATAGAAAAATCCATGTTAAAATACTGGCTAAATTCAAACTAGAACTTGAAATTACTTTACATGGTTTGGCCAGATGTCTTGAGCGAACAGCAATATAGAAAGGAGCCTAAAGATTATAAGAAATTAATCATAGTGGAGATTTGGGGCCAGCAGCAGTGGTAACATAGCAACAGAAAGATATTGCTCTTGGACAGATTCATAAATCTTGGAGTACCATTTTATTCACTAAGCTGATAATTATAATGTGCTTCATGTAGTGACAATCTGAAAGAATTAATTTAGGAGTAGTAAAATATCCTTAAATTGTACTTAGTCATATGATTTTCAACTAAATTCGGCAAATTAAAAGCCTAATGAAATATAACCACATCTTTATGAGAATGACTAAAATAAAAAATACCAACTACATCAAATGCTGGAAAGGATCAGAGCAATAAGATCACAGAAATAAAGAGCCCACACAGCACCAGGTCATAGTTTCTTCACGCCAATCTTCAATAAAAGGACAAAGGTTCCTTGGGGAATAGCTAATTTTAGGGGCTGGTGTTGGGAAAATACAGAACGAACTTGTAGCACATTGTAGTGCCAGAAAGTAACAAAATACTAAAAAATAAATAAATAAAGCATATAGGTGCCATCTTGAGCAGAATTCCAGTGGACAAAACGAACAATTTAGGTAATAAAAGTAGTTTTTCATTAAAGCCTTAAGAGTAAAAGAAATATCCATGAGTCCATAATGATATAAATAAATGATTGAATAAAAATATGTGTGGGAAAAATAACAAATGTTCCCTACAGAAAAATTTCAGATAATAATTGTACTAGGGATACATAGTAATAATTGCTACAGACAAGATCTAGTTATATCTGCTAAAATTTAAGATTAGGCTAAACTTTAAGGGAAGACAGGATATTTGTATATTCTCAAACTATCTCTCTCATAGTCATTAATTACTGTGATGTTTTTAACGCATATCCATAAATCCTTTGATACTATTTTTTAAGATGGAACTTAATACTCAAAATTAAATTAATTAACTTAGCTAATGATAAAGTTTGAAAAGGAAATATTAATTAAAATAAATAGTGTGTTGGTACTATATTACATTAATATCAATACTTTCATTTTTTAATCAGAGATATTAAATTATATCTTTTAGAAGCATCAATCTCAGCTATTAAAAGATGAAAAACACTGGAGTTCCCAATGTGGCTCAGCAGGTTAAGAACCTGACTAATTATCCATGAGGATGCAGATTCAACTCCTGACCTTGCTCAATGGGTTAAGGATCTAGCATTGCCATGAGCTATGGTGTAGGTCACAGATGCTGCTCAGATCCCGTGTTGCTGTGGCTATGGCATAGGCTGGCAGCTACAGCTCCAATTCAACCCCTAGCCCTGGAGCTTCCATATGCTGCAAGTGCAGCCCTAAAAAAGCAAAAAAAAAAAAAAAAAAGAAAGAGAGAAAAGAAAAACACCAATAACTGCTAGGAAATTAAGATAACCTCAAGATTGAAACTGTAACAATAATTCTTAGATTCAAACCATAGTCGTTCTTACCTGAAAATGTAACCCAGAAACAAAGGACCAATTGACTCCCAAAGATTGTCCTACTAAGCTTGCCTTGGGTCTTCCCCACTTGGCTGCCACTTTTATGAACTATATCTAAATTTAATGTAAATGTAAAAGGAAAAGGAATTACATTAAAATTCATTAATAGAAATAAGTACCAACAAACATTATGATTTATGCTTCTGATAAAAGTCCCACATGCTTGTGAGGTATTCCTAAAGCCCTACCTTGCATGTGGACTGGATTTAGTGACTCACTTCTTATGAATCGAGCATGAACAGGAAAACAACAGTAACATTTACAGTGGAGAAACCTGGCAGGCACTACCTTAACCTAGTGATCATGTTTAATATTACCAGTAGCTAAGGTAATGCCATATATCTTCTGATATGAAATCACAAGAGGGACACTTCACCTACATGACATTATTCCCCCAAATCTACAAACTCAGTTTAATCATGAGAGGACATCGACCAAACCCAAAGCGGGACAAAACTGTGAAATTCTCACAGGTTAGAAGAGGTTAAAGAAACATGATGATTAACTGCAATATGGTGTCCTAGACTGGCTCATGGATCCCGCAAAGGACATTAGTGGATAAACAGGTGAGATATGGATAAAATCCATAGTTTTGTTAATGGTATTGTACCATTGTTCATTACTTAGTTTTGAGAAAGAAACTGAACTTCAGGAAAACCTGGGTGAAGGGTAGGCAGCAACTACCTGTACTCTGTAACTTTTCCTTAAATCTACAATTATTTAAAAGTAAAGGGTTTAGGTGCACATAGAGAAATGATTATGAGAGGTATCAGAAAGAAGGTGAGCCAAGGAGAGCAGCCTCAGAAGCAAACAAATCTGCTCACCCTTGATCTTGGACTTCTGGCCTCCAGAACTGTAAGAAAATTAATTTCTGTTGTTTAAAAGAGAAAATAAGAGTTTAAAAGTAAAAAAAGTCAAACTCACATGCCAGGATATTAAATAGGCCTCTTTCCTTATATTTTGCCTGTCATCTCTTTTTATAGCTGAATTGTGTTTTACTAGTTAATTCTCACTATGAGTATGTTTTATTAAATTATCTATTTCACATGTACTTATTTATAGAATGTGTGATCCCCATACAGGGAAAAATTTTGTCCATTCCTTCTCTCTCTTGTCATTTTTCAGCATATATAAATTTGGAGTGTGGAAACATTTTTTGACTAAATAATAGGGTATGCTTTCTTTCTGTGCATACGAAGAAGCAATATGAACTACAGAACATTCATACAGGTTTGATTGTGTGTGTGGCACTTTAATGCATGCTGTGAAGCTACCTGAATTATTTCAAAATTTCATCCATTATTATTCAATGTAGATGGCACAAATCTAGAATAAAACCCCTTGCATGTAATTTACATGCAGAATACTTATATTGCACAGTTTTCAATGAATTTCAGTAACAGCTATTTACTATTTGAAATCATCTTTCATAGTTATTGGTGAAATTATGAACATTTCCTGTTTAACAGATTACACCTGACTACAATTTAAGTAGAAAGCAATTACAGTGGCATAATATTAGTGTGACCATTACCATATTGCTTAGCATATATCAAAAATAGTTGAAAAGTAACATTTTCTAGTTGATTTGTGAGAAAATTTGTTTAATAAATATGTTTGGACAGTAAATAAAGAGAAATGCTCTTTTAGGTAATAGGATTCCCTGTCTCATGTTTTGTATTTGATGTAGGATGAAAAACTAAATCATATGCTCAAGAATACACATATCAGAGTTCCTGTTGTGGCTCAGTGGTAACGAATCCAATTAGTATCCATGAGGACTCAGGTTTGATACCTGGCCTCATTCAGTGGGTTGAGGATCTGGCATTGCTGTGAGCTGTGGTGTAGGTCCAGACATGGCTTGGATTTTGTGTTGTGGTGGCTATGGAGTAGGCCAAGAGCTGCAGCTCTGATTTGACCCATATGCTATGAGTGCAACCCTAAAAAGCAAAAAAAAAAAAAAAAAAAAAAAAAAAAAAAAAAAAAAAAAAAAAAAAAAAAAAAAAAAAAAAAAAAGGAAAAAAGAGAATACACATCTCTTTCTCTATGGACAGATTTTCAACTGCTATCAGATGATATTACCATATTGTGATTAAAGCAATGTAGCCTTTATTTTCACTTGAATAACAGGGAAAAGGAAAGGGATCAGAGTTTCTCTGGTAAACATTAAGGTAAACCATTTAAAAATCATTTGTAAAATAAACAGAAAAACTGCCACTAGAAAAAAATATGTAAGACCGTTTTCCAACAGAATGATAGTATTGTGAAAGATCATTCTGTGGAATGGAGAATACATGAGGTGTGTGGCTGGTTTGCTGGTGATCAGGGTGTAAGAGAGAGAGAAGCAGAGAGAGAGACATGTCCACATCTCTTGCAGATCTACACAGGAATTCTTTTGGCCTTAGTAATGGGAATATCCCTAAGCAGCTACAAGGGACTTTTGAGTGTGAACAACTGTGTGACCTAGAGAGGAACTAGCATCAACGCGAAAACTAAGCATATGATATATCTATGCTACTTTCTCATAACCAACCCCTTCACTAACATACTGTGTTTTGGCTGGGGGAGTAATATGAAATCTAATAGGGCATATTTTCCAGATAGTTTATTGGTTATTGTTTTTTTCCTCACTTGTTCGCTCAAAATATTATTGTATCCATGAAATGCATATTGTATCCAATATGCATGACGTGCTAGTCATTAGGGATTTGATAGTGATCAAATCAGGCATGATCACCCCTGTGTAGAATACATAGACTAGTGGACAACACAAATGAAAAATAAACGAAAAAAATGTGATAGTAAAGTTCATACAGTTTTGTTTTTGTTTTTGTTTTTTTTTTAAGAGACAAGCAGAACAGGAGGAAAAGGGCTATCACAGTTTAAAGAAGTTGAGTTGGGGAGCCTTCTCTGTGAAGGTGTCAATGAAGCTAAGATAGGAATTGTGAAGAGAGCCCAGAGTACAAAGACTGTTCCAGGTAGAGGCAATAACATATGCAAAAGTGCTGCAGTGAAAGAAGCACAGAGGATTTCAGAATGAAAGACCTGTATATAAATGGTACTGTGTATGGGGAGAGCACTAGAAATGAGGTCAACCAATTAATTAACTAATTAGTCTTTCATTCAGTGAATATTTACTCATTCACTAGTAAAACAATTTTTGAAAAACATTTCTGGCCCACACCTTTGAGAGACTTACAATCTGGTTGGAAAGAAAGATATATCACATTCATATACAATCAAATGTAAATACAGTGTGTCCCTAGGAGTGCAGTGAAGTAAAGGCTGTTTTAAGACCTACAAGAGCTTTTGACTACTCAGGAAGGTTGAATAATGTTCCTAGGGAGGTGAAAATTGTGCTGAGATTTTAAAAATGAGAACAAGGTAATTTGATCAAGGGAGAACGAAAACATTTTAGAGAAGTATATAGATATAGAATGACCTTGTGTTAGGAGGGAATGCAGGAAGCCAATTAAGTGAAAGAAACCAAGTGGTGAGAAAGAGTGGAGCAGAGTGTGACAAGAGTGAAGAGAAAGGTGAGGTCCAAGCCATCACAGCCTCATAGGCACCCCGAAAGTGTTGAGGCCTCATCACAGGAGAAAAGGGTAGTCTTTGGACAGGAAAGATTCACATGTCCTAATTAAAGTTTTATAAAGTTCAGTGTATGGTACAAAAAAGAGATAAGAGGGATCAGAATTGGTGCTGGTACACCTTTTGGGGCTATTGCAACCTTTTGCAAGATGATGATAGACTGTACTAGGACTGCAACAGTGAACTTGAAGAAAGATTTCAAAGGTGAGATTTAAGATAAATGTATTTGTGGGTAGAATAGGCAAGCATAAAAGTTGACCTTAAAGGAGTTCCCTTGTGGTGCAGTGGGTTAAGGATCCAGCAATGTCACTGCTGTGGCTTGGATCTTTGCTGTGGCACAGGTTCGATCCCTGGGATGGGAACTTCAGCATGCTTTGGGCATGGCCAAAACAAAACAAAAAACCGCAAACAACAACAACAAAAAAAACAAAACTTGACCTTAAGATTCTAACCTAAAGATGATGAATAACAGTACTATTCACTAAGATTGGAAAGTCCAGTGTCTGGGCAATGTGTCTAAAGGGGAAATTAGAATCTTAAATTTGATTTGACTGTGAGACATACAAATCAAAATTTCTCAGCTTACTCCCTTGTTTGATTCATGTCTTGGCAGAAATTCTACCTCCTCAGAAAGGCCTTTCCTGGCAATTCTAAGATAATTCTTACAGCCAGTAGTCCTATCATTTTGACTGCTGAATAATCCATGGCACTTCTTGATCTCAAGTTTTACACTTATTTCTTTCTTTTTCCTCTAATAGAGTTCAAATTTCATGTGAGGAGGGGCACTGTCTGCTTTTCTTTATTTTTTATTGTAAAGTACCTAGTAAAATAATGAGTTATTTGGTAGGTAATAAAAATATGTGAATGAACAAATGAATAAGTGGATGGTAAAGGGAATGACAAATAAAGGTAATTGGATGTTTAAATCTAACTTTTAGATATAGGGAAATAGCTTCTTTTATACAGAGGTAGAAATAAAACCAACAGAACTATACCAACAGAACAATTATTGCCTGTGTCTGAGGGGGGCTCACATCAAGAAAGTAAGTTGAGTGTCCATTGTGATTCAGTGGTTACAAACCCGACTAGTATCAACCTGACTAGTATCGATCCCTGGCCTTGCTCAGTGGATTAAGGATCTGGTGTTGCCATGAGCTGTGGTGCAGGTCACAGATGTGGCTTGGATCTGGCATTGCTATGGCTGTTCCCTAGCGTGGTGTCAGGTACAGCCCTAAAAAAAAAAAAAAAAAATTGAGAGTGAGTAAAGACAAATATTTTTACTATCCTACAAATTAATTTCCCATAAGAAAAAATAATGGTTTAGTCCTAATTAAAATAGCATCTTTATTTCTAAAACCTGGGTTTAAGTTAAATTTATATTTCTTTTATATTAATGTAATATTTATGAGTTAGTCTAAGATTGTAATGAGCCAACTAACTTTCTAGAACCCCAGACTTAAGGTTTCTGTTTAGGGCATATATTACAACAGGAAAGGGACTGCTTGTTTCTGAAAGTGTCCTAAAATGGGAAAATAAAATGTGATATAAATACAATATCAAAGTTTTACCTAAAAATAGTGAAACGGTAATTTGGTATAGATATTTTTAGACCAAAACTCTCATTTTATGGTAAGAATGCTTATTTTATTAGAGTTAACAAGATTAAAACAGGGATTGTGTAACTGAATTGGCTAATCCAACTTTATTGTTGTACTACTGGCTTTTCTGGATGTAGGTCTCCGGAAAATACACATTTTAACAAAATTTTACAAGTTGTTAACCAAAATGTATTATGACAGAAACATCAGAGGGAAAACAGAAGACTATACATGGCCCTACTTGGCCTGTTTTGCATGAGGTAATTCAGGCTGAGTCTTGAAAGATCAATAGGAATCCACTAAAATGGAAGCATGTGAAAGGAAAACAAAAGAGAAGAAAGCTTGTGAAAGTTCAGGGAGGCATGAAAAACAAGACACCTAGGAAGCCTTCACATATTTACCACAGTGTAGTTGTGTTGGGAGGAATGGCTGGATATGAGTCCAAGCAGGTAGGGAAAACCCTCTTGTTCAGGACTGGCAGGTTTTGCTAAGTACCATGGACTTTACTTTTTATGAAATATGGTGCCATTTAATGTTTTAAATGGCCTGATTGTCTTTGTATTTTTAGAAAGGTCACTTCTAATTTGATTTGAAGAAAGGTCTACATATGAGCAAAGAAAGATACTATTTAAAAATTCTCCTGAAATACTGCCTTTGAAGACTCCAAATGGCAGAGGAAAGGGACTCATATGTCAGGGATTTAGTAGGGGAATCCCAAAGTGCCAGTTGGTTGTAAAGGAGCTCAAATTTAAGAAATAATTTCATGCAAATACTCCAATCTACTTTAAAAATTATATTTGCAAAAATTTTGCTAATTTCAATACTTAATATCCTTAACAATAAAAATTATTCTGAAGAGGGATTTCCACTGTAGCACAACAGGATTGGAAGCATCTTAGGAGTGCTGGGATGCAGTTTCAATCCACAGCCTATTATAGTAGTTTCAGAATCTGGCATCACTACAGCTGTGCTGTGCTTTAGGACACAACTGCATCTTGGAACTGATCCCTAGCCTGGGAAATCCATACACCACAGGGCCAAAGAAAGAAAGAAAAGAAGGAAAGAAAGTGTTCTGAAGGAAGTGGACAGTCCTATAAAATAAGCCTCAGTTTACCAGTTGTCACAGGATGTAGCCACTTGGTGGGTAATAATAACCAGTTTAAGCAGGATCATGCACTTAACCTTACAAAAGAGGTATGCTTAGAATGTTTATAGAAAAGCTACATACGTGAATGAGTGAGTACATATAGACAATTGAAACAAACAAAGCAAAGAATAACACAAATATTATTGCTACCTAATTAACATATGAAGAATGGTACAAGGAAATTTTACCTGATTTTTAATACTGTATAAATAAATCCATGTCATATATGGAAAATTACATTTTAGAAATGCTTACTATGAAATCCTTAATTTATTTAAACCTCTATTTTAAAAATGCATCTGTGAAACAGGCTTTCCCTCTGCAGATCTTATGCTATATTATTAGTATTTCCTTAAACTGTGTCTTTGCCATTGTTTATATTTTCAAGTAATTTTAAATTCTTAACTTTGAGGAGAATGAAATTCCAGAATTCCAGCAGCTCGATATCTATCCCTGTTTTTACTCCAAATACTAAACTAAGGGGCTGCCTAAAAAACAAAAACAAAGCAACAAAACAAAAAAAACCCCACTATTTTCCTTTATTATGCTAATTACATTTCTTTGAGAAATAGGAAATGTATTGAAAGTTGGTAATAAACATAGAGCCTCATTTTACCATGCTCTTCTATATGATTAGGAGTTTTTAGATCTTCCATGACATTTAATCCAAATTCATACACTATCGGAGTTCTCTTTGTGGCTCAGCTGGTTACAAACCCGACCAGTATCCATGAGGATCTGGGATATTTTCTCCTTTTTATTCTCGGTTCTCTTTCTTGGGACCAGTTCTTCCTGCATAGCATATTGTTCTCAAATTCTCATGGAGGTGTGCCTGTGCTTCTCAGCTTATAGGCATCTGTAGGTAACAGTGGGAGGAGCTGGAAATTATGTAGTCAGGTAATTGTCGGTCTCACCTTTACATTTATCTTGAAATCAACATTCAGGCCAAGATATCTGGCCACAGTGTGCCTTCTGACTTTGCTATATTTATCGCTTATGATGCTTTCCATTTTAGGGACCTCTTTTCTTTCCAGGAATACAGGATCATTCAAGGATTGACCACCTCCACCTACCTCCACTCCACCAACCCCACCCCCAGCCCACCCACAGGGATTCAGTTGCCTGAAAGAAGTTCACATCTAATAGGATGTGTTGGCTATATAAACAAATGACTGTAATATGAGATAATGAGTTTTATGTCAAAGGTATTTGTCTACGTGTTATAGGAAAAAAAAAGGTTTATTTTTTATGAAAACAAATAATGGAGAAACAAATATTTCCTGGAAGAATTAGGGCTCTAAGTACCATTTGACATTGGATAAAATGAAAAGTGAAGAGAATGTTTTCCTCAGTAAAGGGAGTGGGGGAAAAAGCGGCATAGAAACATTAATGTTTATAGAAATGGTTTCCAACTTGTGATCCTGGTCCACAGCATCAGCATCACATAGAAACTTGTTAGAAATGCAAATTCTTGGGTGAGCTCAGACCTACTGATTCAGAAACTCTGGGATAGAGACTAGTAATCTGTGCATTAGCATGATCTTCAAATGATGATGAAGCATGAGAAAATTTGAGAACTACAGAAAAAGTCTAGAAATATATAATAATAATTGCATATAGCTCAAATGTGTATGGGTATGTATTGAAGAAATGTTTGGGTTTTACCCAGTAGGCAATTAAGAGAAAATTGATATCTTAAATACGGGATCGACATGGTCATAACAGTTTCAAACAGATAACTTTGATGACAAGTAGATGTTTAATTAGTTTGATGAAGAAACAAGACCACTCACTGGGGAATGAATAAACCTTGAACATAGTGGCAGAAAGAAGCGAGGACAAAGAAAATAGTGTGTGGTCTTTCAATGAGATTTTCTGGAGACAGAGATTTAAACTCAAGAAAATCATATATAGGAAATTGTTAGGATCTAAGCATGTTTATAGAGGAATGAAGTTGTTTGAAAGGGCTTTGTGCTACCCTTCAAAACTGACCTTCTTCTACATACAGCAGTGATCAGTATGCAATATGGAGAAGCAAATCCGAGTCATGTCCTGTTTTATTTGTCTTTTTCTGGTCTGGATTGATGGAACATGGAAGTTTCTGTGGTATCATGCTTCATTTTCTGCCCATGTAATTCTAAATGCAATATCATTCTTTTATTTTAATGGGAATTAATGTTTGTGCATCTACTCAATCCAGAAATATAAGTACTAAACATGTTCTCCAATGCAGTAGTGTAAGTGCAAACTTGTAAGTTAGGTAGGGGAAAAAAAGAAAATAAAGTGATAAATCACTGCTATCTAGTGGACTACCATGTTATTGAAATGTCTTTTGGCAGACCTGTCATTTTTTGATCAGTATTTTACCCCAAACAAAGAGACAAAAAAGTAATTTTCCTACCCTCACTTTTGCTTTTTCTTGCAATATAAGTTATGACAAAAAACTTATTTTGGTGCCATCCTAATACATTCATAAGTATTTTGACTGTAAGGGCATATTTGCCTCTCATCAGTGTAACTGTCACCAAAAATTTGATATTTAATTTATCTTTTTCATTCCACTTCATACAGCTCACAATAAGAACTTTAGACAAAACATTTAAAGGTGGTTGCTTCAGCTGGAAGTTAGGTCCTTTTGCTTTTTTTCTTCTGTTTCTGTCTGAAACGTAGACAAGATGGATGGAACGTCAGCAGCCGTATGGTAATGAGACTACAATGGGGATATAAATCCTGATGATGAAAAGTAAAGATAGAAATTGACTGGATTATAATCATATGGTGCTTCTTTATTTGTACTGTATTATCTAAGCAACTCTCTTACAAGAGAAAAAAAATCTTACTTAATCTACAATTATTAAGGTTTTTGATTAAATATAGCCATGCAATCCTGTGATACATTTAAATTAATCATTAGATTTCTGAGCATGAATTTGTTTCCAGTCTTCATTTAAATCACACTCAGTAGGATGTTTCTGTATGTAAGTGCTAGTAGAGTCTTTTTCCTAAACGCTATAGGATAAACATCTTTCTACACCTATACGTATCACTTATTTTCACACAATTACAGTAATTAAACAAACCACCTATTGTAGAATAATCATTTTTTTATTTTTTCATTATTGTAATCAACAGTACATGAATGCGCCAGATTTTCAAATCCTAGGCAGCATTATGTACTATTAAAAATAGTTAATTGAAACAAAAGCAATTCAACCAAATAGAAGTTAATGCCAGATAATTTCATTTACATGAGGATGTTATATTTGTTGGGGTGGGGGGAGGTTATTTGAAACCAAGACAACTGTAATTAGGGGCAGTAAGAGTGCTGAGTTGAGTAATTGACAGTTCTGATTGTGTGATGTGAAGCTAATCATGATCATGGTGATGTAAAGTCTCATTTTGCTCTCTCAGGATTCCATTGCACATTGAAGAGATAGAAATGCATATTTAGGTGAGACTGTTGAGACAGAAACTTGTTATGTCATGTGTCACTGCTTACCATATTAAGTATGTTTTGATGCTAAAATAACTTTGCTTTGCACAGGACATATTAAGTCTTTTGTTTCAATAATTTGAACGTAATGAATAAATCACTTTGCCTATGGTTCTCAGTTTCAGATTCTTCCATCATCACATTTGCTGCCTCATACACATAATGTGATGCTGCAAAATGATAAAACCGACAAGGAAGCAAAACAGACATAATTGCTTGAAATTTAACTTCAGAAAGCAGAAAAAGTCCCCCAAACTTCAAAAATGTTAGTTTATTTTTACATCATTTTATTGTTATATTTGGTTTGGTTTTGAAAAAATAATGCATTGTATGTGTCAGAATCTCTCTTTTTCTTCCCCTCCATGGTGTGCAGATCCAGCTAAATGTGAATACATTTCATTAAGATTATTCTATCTTCTCTGACACAAAATAATAATAATAATAGCAATGACAATAAAAACAGTATCTTTTTCCAATATTATCATACCACTAGCAACTAATATCACTGATTTAGCAACCAATACCATTGCTTTGTTTTTTTTTGTGAATGGATATATTGAATTATAATTTAGCCTTTGCATTGTTACTTAACTTTTTTATTTTGATCCTAAAATGTGTTGTATTTATATCAGGCATTCAGGGACAGTCTTGGATAAGTGAATGGCATATTCTTGACCAGCATAGCAATTTAAAATTATTTAATGATGAATGACAAGATATCTTTTCATGGAGATAATATCATGATTATTCTATGAATAGCAACTCAATATTAGTTCTGATAACTTGATCGAATTATGCTGTGAAGCCTTATATACTTTGCAATTATAAGAAGAAAACTCCCCTTTGTACATTTTTCCCATGTCTTTAAAAGCACAAATCTTAAAAGATAAAAGAAATAGTAACTATACCAAGTGAATATCTGGAAACTTCTATTAGCTTCCAATATTTTATCTCAAAGTTGATGACCTTCTACTCACATATACTTTAGTCACAAGTACTAAGTAGTACTATATTATTCATTTACTGTTATCTAAGTGTCCTTTGGTAGCGTGTTATATCCTGGTATGCACAGGTAAACTTAAAAAATTCAGTTTCTCTTCACTTGGTCATATGGAAATCCAATCTGTAATCTTGATCTAATGCGCTTGAGATTTTACTCCAAAGAGACCAATGATCTGAACATTACTTTATATTCTTATATGGATGTCTCTAGTGCATTTACCCTGGGTGGAACTTGTGCACTGACAGCACTGAAATTGGCTGTTAGAACAGGAAACACTGACTGATGTGTTTCTTACATTTTTAAGAAGCTGGTTTTAAACCTCTTTTGGATTTTAAGTCCTCTGATAATAAAAATAAATTAGTTCCTTGCCAATCTCTATATATCGACATATTAATGGAGAAAAATACACTAGCAGAAATAAATGTGATTACTCATAGTTTTGTGATTCAGCTTTGGCATGTGAACCAAAATGGTAATGGCAACAAAAAAACATACTGACTACTAGAGAATCACTACTAGAGAAACAATGAAAAAGGAAACTGACATAAAATTACTCTAAATATCAATAGCAGTGGTTTAAGGCAATACTATGAGTGAGTATGGTGCTTCAAATATTAACGTATTTCAAAAGTTTCTTCAGAATAGTTTAGCCAAACACAAAGAGGTGAAATGAAACAACAATGAAACAGCAAACAAGAAAAATGATTTTCTCCAGTCATCTTATTTTTTTTCACACATTATAAAATCAAAGCATACATCCATCGAATTTTATAGACCCAATTTTGAGTAAAACATTTATCGAAATGTCTCAAAAGTGAAATAGAAGTTTGGGATTTCTGAGTAAATTTGGGTTGAGGAGCTATATAATCCATATGGGAACAAAAATTCAATTTGTGATAATTTTACTTGAAGTCGACCCTATTCTATAAACAAATCAACCAACTAACCCAATACCAAACAATCTTCTTAAAGAGACTTATACATTTCCTAGAAACATAACAGAAATATGAGATGTAAATTGTGCATCTGACTCAGAGGAAATATCCATTTGAACAGGCGTTAGTGGTATCAAATTCAGCAAAGAACTTAGCAGCTTGGAATCAACTCACTGCAATTAACTAACCCCTTCTGTTGCAAATAGCAGGGCGACTCCCAAATATTTAAGTCATAGTTTCTTTTTCTGTAGTGGGGGAAATGATCAAAATACAAACAATAGAAACTATCTATTGGATTTTCTATTCATTAAACAAATATTTATAGTGCACCAGATAGTCTCAGGTAGTCTTCAATTTACCAAGTAAGAAACAAGGTGCTCATGCTCTTACATGGTCTGTGTGATTATTGAGTTGATTGAAATAATGTACTTAACACTGCATCAAAAATCTATTAACTGTAAAAGAGAGCTCCTATAATAAGTATTGTGAGGATTCATATTGTCATTACTTCAACAATTTGTGAGCAAATATGAAATCCTTTGTCATCTGATGTGGTTTGGTTTGATTTAATATGGGAGAAGTGGTAGATATGGAAGTGATCCACATTTAAAATAGCTGGAAATAACCGCATTCCTCATACTTCCTTATATATGACTTGATGATAAATGAAATATGGTCTGAGTTGGTATCTACTGATAATTGGCCACAATCTGGCAACCTCTGATACATATTTAATCATTTTATTTTTACAAGTTTGGAAGTAAGTATATTTTCTGGGCATTTGCTTACTTAATTTATGAAAAGCTTTCAGAATCATAGAGTTTAATTTTTTAATTAGGTTAACAAAATAAAATGTTTATGGAACTCTTTATATTTACTACTCTAATGGATAATGCAATTTTATAGTAAACAACAGAGTATATTTTATTCACCGAATCCCTGGGAAGTTAACTCCATTTTAAATAACACAGAACTTATGCATTCTTGGGATTATATGTTAAGGATAAACTTTATTATTATTATTATAATTATTATTATTTTGCTCTTTAGGGCCACACCTGTGGCATATGGAAGTCCCTAGGCAAGTGGTCAAATTGGAGTGGCAGATGCCAGTCTACACCACAACCACAACAACGCCAGATCTGAGCCACATCTGCAACCTACAGCACATTTCACAGCAATGCCAGATCCTTAACCCACTGAGTGAGTCCAGGGTTCAAAACTTCATCCTCATGGATACTAGTCGGGTTTGTTACTGCTGAACAACAATGGGAACTCCGGACTG
>PVHT021183693.1:21869957-21900813 GCA_004024745.2 Catagonus wagneri
TGTCATATGAAATCTCTTATAACTGGAGTCTAAAACACTGCACAAATGAACATCTCAACAGAAAAGAAAATCACGAACTTGGGGAACAGACTTGTGGTTGCCAAGGGGGCGGGGGAGGGGTGGGGAGGGGTGGGAGGGAATGGGGATAACTAGTGCTTTAATGATGGAATAGCAAGGAGCTCCAACTGTATTGCACGGGAACTATATCTAATCACATGTGACAAATCCATATATGTACATGTAACCGGGTCACCACGTGGTGCAGTTGGAAAATCTGACAGAAATCTGTAAACCAGCTATAATGCAAAAAATAAATAAATAAATAAATAAATAAATAAACAATGGGAACTACAAGGATAAACTTTTAATTCTATGGAAAACTAAACGACTCTATTTCAATGACAAAGTGAACTAAAAATAACACTTTTTATTATTAGAATTCTAAGTTCTTGCTCAGTCAGTTCTATTAACCTTCATTTTCTCTTTTATTTTATCATTTATTCTTCTCAACTTATGAATTTCTATATAAATAAATATTCCATTGTGCACATATGTATCATTTCTTCTCTATGACCGATGTAACAACAACTTACCACAAACTTGGTGGCCTAAGTGACAAATTATTATTTTACAGTTCTGTAGTTTAGAAGTCTAACTTGGCCCACACTAGGCTTAAATGCAGTGTTTGCAAGGCTGAATTCCATCTGGAATCTCAGGAAGGATCTGGGAGGTTCTAGGGAAGAACCACTTCCTTTCCTTCTCCATCTTTCAGAAGCCTCACGCATTCCTTGGCTTTTGGCCCCTCAGTCCTCTTCAAAGCCAACAACAGTAGGTTGAGTCTTTTTCATGATACCATCTCTTTAGTTCTTTGCACCAGAATACATATCTACTTTTACAAATTCATGTGATTAGATTGGGTCCACCTGACTAATCCAGGTCACTGTCTCCATCTCAGGTCCTCACCTTCATCATATCTGTGAAGTCCCTTTTTGCCATGTAAGCTAGCATGGTCACAGATTCCAAGCATTAGGCTGTAGGTATCTTGGGGGAATCACTATTCTGCCTATAATGTCTGTGAAATAAACATCCACAATAATAAATAAATAAGTAGGTGAGATGTTATGTAAAGAAAATTATTTTAGACAAGAACATTTTGTATTAGTTGCTCAAAAACAGCAAGAATTACAAAAAGGATATTTTTTTTCTTTTTAGGGCTGCACCTATGGCATATGGTAGTGCCCAGGCTAAGGGTCAAATCAAGCTGCAGCTGTCAGCCTATATCACAGCCACAGCAATGCAGAATCTGAGCCACATCTGTGACCTACACAACAGCTCATGGCAATGTCAGGTCCTTAAGCCACAAAGTGGGTCCAGGGATAGAACCCACGTCCTCATGGATACTAGTTGGGTTTTGTTACTGCTGAGGCACAACAGGAATGCCAAGATATGTTATTTGTTAAAAATTTAACATAATGTTCTTAGAAATTTTAGGTGACTTCATTATCTTTTTTTCTTAATATAGATCACATTTTCTTTTACCACTATTTTTGTCTTTGCATAATTTCCATTTCTCCTGCTTATGGCCAAGAATATTCAAAATAAGGAATGTTTAGTTTGTTTGGTGTGTTATCCATGGAATGTGTGTTATATTCATTAAAATGGGGACCATATCACAATTTCACACATGCATCCTTATAACACTATATGCATAGAATTATTTTAATATATTTAATGCAGAGTACCACTCTCAAAAATGCACACTAGCACAGTGACTACTTTAAGGTAATATGAGAGTTTTCTTTTTCCTTTCCCCATGCTTCCAGCATCTCTAGCCTGTAAAGTGTTGTTTCCTATTTTGGCGTCTGTCTTAATAAAGAGTTAATTCTACTCAGTGTGGTTTCACCATTTTAGCTCCACTCTGGGGCCACTGATAATCCAAACCCTGGTTATATTTACTGGATTTAACTGCAATTGCACCTTCCTGGCTCACAACAACTCTTATTGCGTATAGGATATTCTCAAATTCCCTAAGGGAGAAAAAACTTAATTTCTTTTTCTTCTTCCTTTTTTCCTGTATTATGTTTTTATTTTTTCCACCCAACAATGTAATTTATCTTTAGTTTTCCCTTATCTTCTCCAAATTTTCTGATACCTACTCCCCTCTATCACTTACCGTGCTACTAGAGAGCATTCATGAACTCTTTATAGTGATCAAAATATTTCCATATTAAAAGTTCATTCTGATTGATGTAAAAATCTTTGTGGCTTCTCAGCTTTTACATTATTCTTTGCTACTCCATTGATTTACCTTTGTCTTCTTCAGGACATCACTGTTTAGGCTTCAGGGGTTCTTTTTGTCCTTAATTAAGTGGATTCTTCATGAGCCCTAGTTAAGTAGCTCAGAGGAGTCTGCACCAATTCCACTTTGTTGCTGGTCTGTTTGCAGAAATGGTAATTCCCTTTCTGTAATTCCCTAATGCTGTCTCTTCACTGAGCCCGGGCTCCAGTTACTGAATCTTCATCAGAATCCCACCTAGGGAGTTCCCGTCATGGCACAGTGGTTAACGAATCTGACCAGGAACCATGAGGTGGCGGGTTCGATCCCTGGCCTTGCTCAGTGGATTAACGATCCGGCGTTGCCGTGAGCTGGATGTAGGTCGCAGACACGGCTCAGATCTGGCATTGCTGTGGCTGTGGCATAGGCTGGCAGCTACAGCTCTGATTAAACCCCTAGCCTAGGAGCCTCCACATGCCACAGGTGAAGCCCTAAAATGACAAAAGGCAAAAAAAAAAAAAAAAAAAAAGAATCCCACCTAAACCTGTAGCTTTAGAAAAAGACAACAACAGACTGACTGCTGGATCTTAACATCTTGCCTCTTCAAGTTGCTCCCTCCTGGTGGGACTTTGCAATGCTTTGAATGACTATTTACCATACACCACTGTACTCAGAGGATACATTGAGCCACCACTGCATTCCTGTGTTTCTCCTTTCACATGCCTGCTACCTAACTCATGAATCGGTCCTTTTAAAAGTTCATCTAGAAACAAACAAATTTTCAAAATAATATTGGCAAATAAAATATTATCAGGAATATTTAGAAGTTTCATAGGAATATAAAGTTATTGAGCCTCTATAATTTCTCAGTAACAGTAAGCAGTAAGTATAATCTTGTTTTTATGGAGTTTGCAGTCTGGTAAAGGAGACAGATATTAATGGAATAATCACTATAATGAAAAACCAAAATAAATGTTCTGGATGAGAATCACTGTGCTCTGTGAGTGCATTATAAAAAGGACCTGAACTAGACAAGTGGGTCAGAGAAAGCTTTCTGAGGAATTAGCACCTGAGCAAAATTGTAAGGACAGAGAGTAGCTGAATATTAAAAGAGTCAGGGTTGGGGTGTAGAGGGGGTCTTCTTGGCAAAGGATAGAGTGCTTGCTCTGTGGTGGAAGAGCAC
The DNA here is from genome assembly GCA_004024745.2 of Catagonus wagneri. Classification (NCBI taxonomy): domain Eukaryota; kingdom Metazoa; phylum Chordata; class Mammalia; order Artiodactyla; family Tayassuidae; genus Catagonus; species Catagonus wagneri. The sequence continues at coordinate 21,873,416 of PVHT021183693.1, forward strand.
ACGATGTGTCTAAAAAATGAAACTAAATGCCACTGTGCTAGGATTTATTAAACCAGGAAGTAATATATCACGAAGCTTGAGAGGGAGGCAGGGACCATATAACACGAAGTTTTTATAGGTCATGCCATGCAATATTAGATTTTCAGCAGGGCAAGTGACCATCACAAGATTTACATATATCACCTTGGCTAAAATGTGGGAAATGGATTGAATTAGGAGCAGAGTGGGTGAGGGAGGTTACTTTGTAGGTGATAGCATGCTTCAACTAAGGAAAGATGGGGTATTGGAGCCATCTGTGGAAGCATACACAGTCAAAGAAGATTTTCTAGTTACATGCCAAATGTGCCAGAATTAAATGTGGGAAAAAACACCCAATACCCAACACTTCTCATTGGAATTAGCTTATATTGGTAGCAATAGAGGCATAATAAAAACCTTGCTATATTTGAGTGTTTGCTTCTTTTAACTCTCAGAGGTATCTTGTAAGGAAAGCCAGTAGCTATTTCCCATTTTACCAAGTCAATATAATTTCAGAAAAGGCAAATGTCTCCTTAAAGGTAAACAATAAATAGCAGAATCAAGTCCTGTTGGACCTTGACTCCACTTTTTTCTCCTTCTACTTCATAGTACCTGTAGAATTTAAGCTCTTCTCTTCGCGTATAAAAAGCTATCCTACTCTAGGAAAAAAGAACAGTTTTCTGCATATTTTCATGCTCAACTGCAATTGCCAATTTTTCTTCTCTTTCCTTAGGGTCCCACTCTGGTTAATACTGAATAACAATAATGATAACAATCAGAACTCTGTGTTGGGCCACCCTCATGATTCCATTTCTCCTTTTAAGCATAAATTGACAAAGAATTTTGATTCTACATGACCAATAAATCACAAGCATGCTTGTAATTATAACTCAGGACATTCTGAAGTAGACTTCAAATCCAAAACACATTCTGGATAGATAAAATCTAGTGCTGGTCCCAGGAAAACAACAGGAGGCAAACACTACTTAGCATCATTTAAGGGTTATTTCTTAATTAAATTTTTGTCCTAAAGTGGTCAGTAATCTTAATTTTTTTAAATGCCAAAAAAGGCTCAAGGCTCCTATCAGCTACGGCATTATGTAATCTGAAGTTAAAATTCATTAAATACAAATCGTGTGCAATAAACTAAAATTGCTGACACAGTACTCTAATAGGTTTTCCCAAAGGTTTTATTGCAGTTATATAGACAAATCATTCACTTACTAAGTTCAAAGAAACTTTTTGAATAGATTTTTTGAAGGGTTACATTTTTGAGAGCTGCAGCAGGCAAACTTGAGATATTGCTTACCATAATTTAAGAATGAACATCTGGTCAAGTAGAAACTCTGACTTAACTGGTATTTTCTTATTTATTCAAAATTCAAGATTTTTGAAGTTTCTTATGGTAAAAATCATTTAAAGTTTGTAGGGAAAAGGAAAAGATTTCTATCACTACCGAAAACAGAGAGCTAAGTTCTGTTATCACTACAGTTAACTTTTTTCTGGCATTTTAATGAAAGTATACAGAAAATATTCAATACAATTGCTTTGTAATGCTTGGTATTGGAAAAAATTAAATTGTACAGTTTCTGTTATATTCATCTTGCTTCTTCATATTAATTCAGACTTGCCAGTAAGCTCTGTGTTATTTTGACTCTCTTGTGAGATTTTTGTAATGAAAAACTGGAAAAATTTTCAGCGTAAGCATATGCAAGTCAAGAGAAAATCATCTTGGAAAATTAACATTATATCATGTATTATTTTAAGAGTTTTCTTAGAAACGACCTTCCTTCAAGAAAGAAAATAGCACATATTAAACATTACAGTCTGACAAATTAAGTTTTGATAAAGAGGAAGAAAAAGAGGGAATAAATAAAACCTTGATTTAGACATACAGCCTGGATTTGATACGTGAGGCAATAATCAGTTACTTGAATGTTAATTATTTATGTTTAACATAAACATATATATATATATACTTAACAGAAATAAGTCTGCTTCATGAGATAAAGCAAAATAATATAGGAAATAAAATATTTCGGAGTTCCCTTCGTAGCTCAGGGATTAACGAATCTAAGAACCATGAGGTTGCGGGTTCAATCCCTGGCCTTGCTCAGTGGGTTAAGGATCCGGCGTTGCTGTGAGCTGTGGTGTAGGTCGCAGATGCGGCTCGGATCCCGCATTGCTGTGGCCCTGGCGAAGGCGGGTAGCTACAGCTCCTGTTAGACCCCTAGCCTGGGAACCTCCATATGCCGCCAGTGCGGCTCTACATAAAGGCAAAAAGACAAAAAAAAAAAAAGAAAAGAAAATATTTCACTGAAGTTAAATAATTAAATATATTATTATAAAGTATCATATGTGTAATGTCAACTTAAGAATCACAAAATATTCACTTATCATCCAAATTCAGCATCTTTAAATGAAACAAATAACTGCAAAATATTTGATTACTCCTGGTCTTTTCTGAAGATGGTAGTTGCACTTCTCCTGAGACCTCTTTGTTTCCAAAGGAGAGGAGTCCTTTCAATTTTGGATGTTTTGGGCTTCGCTCATATGGCACAGAATTGAATTTTCTTTATTTATTTTTTTCATTCTAAGTAGCTATATACACAATTAGGAAAAGTGATAGGGCAGACGATTGCCCCCAACTGCCTGTTTCAAAGTTAAACCATTAAAAAGTCTTCATTCTAGTTTAAAGTTCTTGTGCTTTGAGATATCCATGGAAAATTTTACACATGATATTACAAACAGATCAAAGGTCTGAAATTGTATCCAAAGGAAACGTTATTCTAAAGCTAAATTCCATTAAAAAATGTTTCCCACATAGAGTTGTGACATATTTTGTAAGTTACATTATTGTATAATGGTGTCACATTTGGACTCAACAGTCTCACATTGAAATCAATGGCATCTATACCTAAAATTAGCACTTGCGTGAAATCCATTTAAAAGTGAATTGCAGCATCTTGTTATAAAAGATAGCGAATATTGGCTGAGGTCCATAAAATAGTTTCCAGGTTCCAACCGTATTAAGTAATTTTATAATTACACTGACATGAATGTGTTTTAAATCCTCTGTGCCTGAAATTATATGAAACATCACTGTGACAACATGATTCTAAGGAAAAAATATTTCAGAGCTTAAGAGTCTGAAAAGTAAATGCCAATTCTAGGATTCTTGCTCTTTGAAGAATTCTATATATTTATGTGACTATTTAGACATATCAAAACATAGGTTACAAATATTACCAAAAGTACATTTACTTATGAGTAAAATTACTTGCTTCATCCCAACAAAACAGTTAAATATCATCAGTACTGGGTACTTCTGAAGTGAACATAAACTATGATCACATTTGTGATTACAAATATATCCAGTGTTCAGCATTACCTTATGTTAGTATAGTGCTTTTAAATTTTCAAATTATTTTGATATATATATCAAATATATTTTATAATGATTTATGTAAAGAACACTAGATACCTTATACTTCTGTTACCTCTGATCACACAGTGTTTGTGTGTTAGAGACACAAAAGTATTTCAAAGACTATTAGTCCTTGGACCTATATTCACCAGTTTCATTTTAAAGCAATACACAAAACATTGTCTCAAATTCTGATACTAACTCTATAAAATTCCTTAATTTTCTAAAAGGAGTTGTAAAATATAGTCCCATATATAAAAACCGATAATGTGTGAGTCTTTACTTAAGTAAACTGCCTGAAATAATACTCAAGGTGTCTCTGGAATTATAACTGCATATTCATAATTGCTCAGCAGACCTGGGCTGATGCTTTTTTAAACCTTTATTTGTTTTGTGCCAGTGAAGAAATTTATATTGAAATGTCCTGGGAACTGAGTTAATATCCCCCAAAAAAACCCTAAAATGCAGATTACTTCATTTAACACAAACCTAATAGAGTATTCATTTATATACCTAAGTAGGGAGAGTGTATTTTTCAAAATTATAACAATCTAGCAAAATGATTTGCTAGAATTCTTTTAGAGTGTTAAGAACATAAGTAATGCACTTACATTATGTGAAATTTATTTATTTAGAACTTCAATGCTTTTAGAAAGTGTTCAGTAAAATTCTACCAAAATATTTTGCCATAGAATTGGGCATTACAGTTTTGTTGATAACAGCCATATATAAAAACTATATGCCAAAGTATATAATTTTAAGTACATCAGTTAATATTTGCAAATCTTTTTGAATGTTTTTTTAGGTTTCATGATATTATGCTTTCCTTGGGCATGCAAAAGGATCTTTATTACGATATAATGAAAAAAAAATCTCTGACAGTCTTTTAAATAGACATGATTCTCAGATTACTTCAAGTAAGGCATTTAGGAAAACAATAATTCAAATTACACTTGTAGGATGAGATAATCTTTTAAATTATACCAATAGATAAGAGTCAAGGGTAATTATTAGCTGTTTGAAGACATCAATCTCCTATAATTCTGTAGCTGAAGCAACATAATTAATGATTGTCATATTCTAAAACCTTATCTAGAATAGATTTTCACAGGATTCTAATTATTTAATAAGGAAATGTTTCCAGTAAATTTTTTTCTCATTTATAATTAGCAAAAGAGAAAGATTAAATAATCAAATCAACAAAAGAGTTATGTGAGAAAGGTTTAATATGTTAAGACTCATCAGTCTAGGATAAGACAGAGGAGCGTTTAAAATGAAATTACACGGGAAAATAACATAGCAAATAAAGTGATAGCATGAACTTAGACTTTGTTTATCAAATCTCTGACCTCGGGAACTAAAATAATTCCTTGAATAGAGAAGAATTTACGAAAGAAAAGCAGAACAAAACTGATTTTTTTGTTTGTGAGGAAAAGGAACTTTTTTGAGGAATATACTTTTTATACCCAGTAGAGTACTTTAGAACACTGTTTATGCTGTAAAACTCAGGATACAGGTTGTCTCTGGTGAAATTGTAGATTTTTCAAAGCATGCTTCATTTATTTTATTTTTGATTATACAAATCTTCCACAAAATATTCACAGGAAAAGTGAAGTGGGTTAAAATCAAGCAATTTTATGGTTAACAAAATTTTTCATGGTTTACCCATTTATAGAAATACCCAATGGCCAAAATACATATATCCTCATAATATGCAGGATGTTTCCAGAAAATATACATTTTCCAGGATGTATTATCTTCTTATTTATAAAAAAAGAAAATAAGATTAAATAAGACTTGATCTGAACAAGTCTAATGAAATGAATACTCGATGCAATTATTCACATCACCCACTTATTCAACAAATGTTTACTGAGAGCTTAATATGTACTATATATTGCAATTCACCAGGGAAATAAGGATCACAGATCAATCCCCTTAAGAAATTCTTAATGAGAAGTTCTGTTTTCCTCAGTTACCACTTTTCTTTTACTCTGGATGATCTGGAAAAGTGCCTTAAGTCTTGACTTTGCATTGTTTCTGTAGGTGTAGTTTTCATGGCCTGTATTTTTCCAAGTGTCTAAATTCCTCCCTTGTAGTATTTAGGCATCTAGAGCAGCAAATCTCTTCAGTACACAAGGGAACCACTTGGAATGTTATTGCTTCAGTCCATTAAGTCGTACCCTATTGGTTTAGAGTTAATAAGTTTTCTAAGAACCCAAGTCATTACCAGTGAGGAACTCTGCCCATAGAAATGTTTTACACATGGATAATGAGGTTAAATGTTAAAAGGTCAATTCATCATCTGCTCACAAGTAAAAGGAACTACTAAGCATAGATTCAAACTATCAAAATATGGGTTTTAATCCATCATTCAAGCAATGGAATGTCTTGACTCAGTCAAGGCTCCCAGAATTCCTAAAAAGTATTGATATAGGTATTGACTATTTGCAAACTTATTTACATTGTGTAAAAATCACTGCTATTTAAATAGTTAAAATATGTGTTAATGGCTCAAACGATCTGCATTATTTTAACTCCTCTTAATGTTTAGCCTGTCAACATTGGACTGTGCAGTAAGGTAACTTAAGTCAAAGGAGGAATTAATACAATGTGGACACAGTTCTCTCATTTTCCAAAAAGAGAGAAAGAGAATATAATATTGACTTGCATGACAACAAACAAGCAGAAAACTTATTCTTTCAGTTAAAGCTCTTTTTATATCTTATAATTTTACTCTATGCTTAATATTTTATCTTTACCCATTTTAAAAAATGTACATATATATATAATTTTAGTATATATTAAAAATGTACATATATATATAATTTAGTATATATATGTATGTGTGTGTGTGTATATATATGTGTGTGTATGTATATATATATATGTGTGTGTGTGTGTATATATATATATATATATATATATATATATATATATGGCTTGTTTTTCTCTCTCTCTCTCTCTTTTTTTTCTTTGCTCTGCACCTGCTCTATGTAGAAGTTCCCAGGCTAGGGCTAGAACCCATGCCACAGCAGTGACAATGCTGGATCCTTTATTCACTATGCCACAAGAGAACTCCCTCTTTTGATTTGTAATATGTTTCATGAGTTTGCCATTTCACATTGATTTTTAACTTGCCAAACAAGATGCTCATATTTATCTTTTCAAGTACAATACTGAGTAGATTTGTTACAGAATTTAATTTAAAATATTTTCTTTAAAGAGTAAAAGTTAGGAGTTCCCGTCGTGGCACAGCGGAAACAAATCAAACTAGGAACCAGGAGGTTATGGGTTCAATCCCTGGCCTTGCTCAATGGGTTAAGGATCTGGCATTGCTGTGAGCTGTGGTGTAGATCACAGAAACGGCTTGGATCTGGCATTGCTGCAGCAACAGCAACAACAACAACAACAGTTCTAATTATACTCCTAGCCTGGGAACCTCCACATGCCACAGGTGTGGCCCTCAAAAGATATCCTCCCCCCCAAAAAAAGTAAAAGTTAAACAGTTTGTTTCTACATTATCAAGATTTATAATTATTGTTATTCACTTACTCATCCATTTTCTAATTAAATTTCCAAATTAAGTACCTACTATGTACCCTAAAGTATTTTTGGCATCAAGTATGTAACTGTAAACTTGAAAGAGAGTTTGCTGCTTTTTTGGTGCCTACTAAAGGAGAACCTGAGAAGTAAAATAGGTGAGTAAATGAATGAATTAACAAACAAACAAGATAGGAAAAAATAAATAGAGTAGCATGATGAAGAAGTTAATTTTGAGTGGGCAGAAAAGAATCTCTCCGAGAAAATGACAGTTAAACTAGACATCCTACATGGGAGATGTAACCATACTACGATTTAAGGCAAGCGCATAGTAGAGATGAAGCTCAACAAGTCCAAAGGCCTTAAATTTAAAACAAGTTTAGGGCTTTTTAGGAACTAATCAAATTGAGATCTAACTTTACCGTAGGAAAGGAGCAGGCCAGTGTTCTAAGAATGGAAATTACTAATCAAGGGTCATGAAGTTGCAGTTAAACAAAATGAATAAGCTCCAGATATCTGCTATATATCCACAGTCAAAATAATGTATCATACATTTTACATTTGTTAAGATAATAGATCTCATGTTAAGATTTCTTATCACAACAAAATAAAATTTAAGAAAATTAACCAGTTTGATCCACACCCACCCCACTCCCCCAAAAAGGGGTTGGAAAGGGAGGCAAATCAGGCGTCAAGAAGTCAAGGTAAAGAGTTTGAAGGCTATTTAGATGCAACAAGAGTCATTTGAGAATCTTAATATGGAAGTAATGTGATCTGGTTGGAATTTTTTTTTTTTTTAGGGTCACACCTGCAGCATATGGAGGTTCTAGGGGTCGAATTGGAGCTACAGCTGCTGGCCTACACCACAGCCAAAGCAACTCCAGACCCTCAACCCACTGAGCGAGGCCAGGGATCAAATCCACAACCTCATGGTTCCTAATCAGATTCATTTCTGCTGTGCCACAATGTGAACTCCTTGGTTGGAATTTTTAAAAGACCGTTCTGACTTTTGGAGAATGGATAACAAGAGACAGAAGAATAGAGGCCAGAAACAGGAACCAAGGAGAACATTCAGGATTTTAGCTCAGACTTCTGTGTTTGTTTCCTGAGATGACCAATATTTAAAAGACTTCCTTGACTGAGTTTGAATGTTGACATTATTAAGTTTTGAGTAGTTACTTTGAAAAATACTACAAGAAAGGAAACAGAATAAGGCAGTTTTTGTGTCAAAGGAAGCTTAAAATTTTGGGATAGTAATCACTTCCTCATTTTACCAGCATAAAATCTTCGAGATTTGTGAGATGAGCCATAAATATATTTTTGATTCCATCTTTAAAAATTAATACAGTATGGATCCAAAATACAAATTTGGAATATCCTAGTTTTTTCTTTAACTGCTCTGATGGAAATTATTTAGGAATAAAGTTTAGCTTCAAATAGTCCATAAAGAAATAATAGTTCCCAATATCTAATGATATATCACACAGTACTCTGAGCATTTCACACTGCTAAAACTTTCATAGTCAGATTACCAGCTGGGAACCAATGTCCTGGGAACCACTGATTTGGAGGGCACTTGACTTTTGTAACTGTCTTTAAAATATTGCCTTCCTAGGAAGTGCTCCCAAGCAGCTTTGCAATAGAGAAGTACAATAGTTAGCTTACCCAGGTTGACATTCAAAATGCTCAGATTCAGAGAAATATTTTTCTGCATCATGTCAAGTTAAAGAAAAGGGTTATTTAATTATTCAGGCAAACTGGAAATGCTATATTTCATCAGCTTTATTCTTATAAAGCTCCCATTTCACTTGCATTTTTTCAATACAATTGTCTCTACTCCCTTTTTCTTAAAAATTAGCTTATCTTGCCTTAAAGCTTAAAGTTCAAAACTTGAATATTTGTGCTTTGACAAAAGGAATTCTTTCTAATGTCTCCCAATTTTTAAAAGAATCAGTTCAATAACTTTTAATGATATACCTCTTCATATTAAGGCAGCAGCTTTTATTCAACTATAATTCAAACTGTAATCATGTGTTACTTGGGATTTCCCTGGTGATCTAGCAGTTAGGGATTCAGCATTGTCACTGCTGTGGCTCAGGTTCAGTTCCTGACCTGAGAACTTGTATGCCACAGGCATGGCCAGAAAAAAAAAAAATAAATAAAAACAGGTGTTACTCTATTAATGAAGCTTACCACAATGACAATTTTAAGATAAAGAATATTAATAGGCCTAAAATCGGAAGGTTATTTTAAGCTCGAAACAATTAATATTGTATTATTCTTATTTATTTCAGGAAAACAGCTAGCATAATTAGGGTACATGTCAAGTATCTCAGAGCTGGCCCACAAGACCATGACCAATCTTACCCCAAAGGCCAATGCTTGTGAGGCAGACTCTATATATGATCCAACTCCTGAGGTGCTAAGGACCACACTGGGCTGGTTTTCCTTCTGCTTATGCATGAAGTCTAACTAAATTGAGGCGCACCAGGAGGAGGAAGAGTTGAAGAAAACATGATACAGAAGGTGTAGTAATAGCAATGTGAGCCCAAGTTATAAGCAGTATTGTCTCCAAGATGAAGGAGGGTCAAGGAAAAAAATGCATTTGTTCGAGTCCATTTCACTCAATGTAATTTCTGCATAGTGGGCTGTTGAAGTTGGGGTGATATTTGAATGGTGCTCATGCTTTCAAATGTCTGGGTGGATTTTATATTTTTGGACTTTAATTCCTATTATTCAAGGTCTTACGCTTTGTTAAAATGTAAAGGATAATGCATTAGGGGTCCACAATGGATTTTTCCACAGGACTTTCTTGTTATAGAGTTACTTTCCAACAGATGCTTGAAAAAGTAATCATATCTTAGAATAGTAGACAAGCAGATGTAAATGTGAAGCCCTGATCTGCTGACAAAATATAGCATTGTGAGGAGGATTCATCTTTGCATGAGTTTGTTTTATGATATACACTGGAGACAAAGACTGCATATATACAATGAATGAAACAGGTAAATGTTACCATACAGAAGAGCTAGAAAAACGTGTTTAATGCAATAGTGATCAAAATATATTAGTTGAATCTATTTAACAAATACCAGAAAATAAGCTTTATATGTTGATGGTGTTCAGAGAATGAAGTCTTGGGAAGAAGAATTTTGAAGGGCTTATGAAGTGAGGATAATAGAACCAAGTGGGGCCTTTGGATCATATAATACATGATATATATATATATATATTATATTATATTACATCCTTGACATATGAACTATAACTATAAGCACAATGGAGATAAAAAGAGCTGAATAAACTCAATTCAGTTTTTGAATTGAGGCAGTGGAAATAAGTCTTAGCTCATAAACTTATACATGAAAAAAATAACATTTCATTGTTTTATTTAACTTCAAGTTCAGTTCATAATTATCGGAGCCCTCTCCTAACTCTTGAAATTGCACAAGAATTTCGGAGACTAAGTTGTGCTTCCAAAATAGGAAATTGGCTTCTAATTCTCATTCAGTTGTCATCACTGATGGCATCCTCTTTTGTCAAAGACTCCTTGGTGCCTTGAATAGCAGTGACTCTGACTCTATTCCACCCTTGAAGCATGGTCTGTTTGTTTTTTATTACTACCATAATGAAGAACCACAAAGTAAACTCAAAATGATACATATAATACATAATATATAGTCTCACAATTCTGGCTTGTTTCTCTGCTCCAGTTTCCACAAGACCAAAATCAATGTGTCAGACGGCTTGTCTCTTCTGAGGATGCTCAATAATAATATGTTTCTGAGCACATTCAGTTGTGGGCAGTTCAGTACCTTGTGGTTTTAAGACTGAGGTCCAATATCCTTGCTGGCTGTCAGCTGGTGGCTGTGCTTAGCTCCTAGGACTGTCTTTCTCAGGTACATGAACAGAGGTTTTGTTTCAAATCCTTCTTACTCATAGAATCTCTTCTACTTTTTCTCCTACCTTTCTTTTCTGCCACATCTCTGACTCCAGCCAGGTTTTATTTTTTGTTTTTTGTTTTTTTAGCTGTTAAGCGCTCATGTGATTAGGTGCAACTCACCTAGTTACCTAGGATAATCTTCATAATATTAAGGTGGGGACCTTAATTACATCTGCAAAGTCACTTCATAGCAGTACCCATATTACTGTTTCATTAGGTAACAAGGGATGAGAATCTTCCTGAACATCTTTACAATTCTGCCCATCACACACGGACATTTTAAATGAGGTTGGAAACCTCATTTAGGCTTTGCTTAACCCACTCACCTGCACAAAATTTAATAATGAGGTTTTGCCTTCCTCAAGGGCTCTTCAAAGATGAAAGTACCTGCAAGCTGCCAACCACAGACATCTATATTACCCTGCTCTGCAAGAAATCTATCCCTTCTCTCTTTTCACCTTCCTCTCTGTTTGACCAAACATGATCTCAGTGAGATGAGACCCTCACCAGGAACAATTAGAGTTGTATCCGTAGTTGGTTTCTGTTTCAGCAGTTATAAAACCCCATGTCATCCATTCCCTTGAGATAAGAAAATATAAATTTTTCTGGCTATACTCCTATAATAAGAAGGTAGAAGTAGAAAAAAATACAAGTTAATATCTCAAAAAATTGCCTTGCCATTTTGGAAAACTAGTTTTGTGGCATTATTAATTTGTTTTGGAACTGATTTGAAATGCTTGCTACGTTGACAGTAGATTAACAGACAATACGGGATTACTAGATGAAAGTTCCTGCAAGGAATAGGTAAATTAAAAACACTTACAGTGAGATTAAGGAAGAGTTAGGGGCCTGTCTAAGCCTACCAGAATGAAGTATTGCAAACTGAGTGATTTAACAACAGAAATTTATCATCACCTGACTCAAGAAGAATCAAAATATCATCAGAGTCCTGTTATCCTTGAAAGCACTAAGAAAAGATCTGTTTTAAACCTCTCTCCTAGCTATTGTAGCTGCTTGGCTTGTGCCAGCATAACTCCAATCTTCAGATGGTGTTCCCCTGTATGAGTGTCAGTATTATAACAGCAATCAGATTGTGTTAAGACTCACCCTAATGACCTCATTTTCACTTACTTGCCTCTGTAATGACACTATTTCTAAAATAGGTCATATTCTAAGGTACTGAGAGTTAGAATGTAGGGAGAACACATTTCAAACTACAAGAGAGGTTTTTCTTACACTTAATAAAATATGTTACATATGTTTATTTTTGTGTCACCATAGGTATTTCAAAGAAAAACTTGTGTTTGTAATAAAAAAATTTAGACTTGATTTTAAGTTCTCTTACTTATCTGCAGAATTTAAGCTATCTCGTGGTTGGAAGGTGGGGAATGCAGAGACAGATTGAGGCAGGGTGAGCACAGAGCAGCCTCATTATAAGCTGCGGTTTGCTCTCCCTGACAACACTCTCCTGGGATGATTGGACATCTAAGTAGCACTGCCCAACTATTGGCGTCTGGAGGGGAGCCCAGAAACAGCTAGGAGCCAAAATAAAGCTTTAAACTCAAGCTCCTGGAAGAAAGTATAATGATGAAGTCCTCTTTTTTTCTGTTATGCGATGAGCTTAGAATAAGTAAAATCCTCATAGATTACACTGATTATTTCCTCTTAAAACCAAAGTGAAGTTAAAACATTATGTCCCAGACATTTTTAAGAGGCAGTGAACAGAAGTCACTTTCAAGAGAGCGTAATAAATCCACTAAGAGTTCAGGGCTGCTTGCTGCTTACTAACTAGAAGGTGCCAGCTGCCCCAATTTTTGAATCCAAATGTTTTGAATCCAAAAATTTCACAATCTCCAATGGTTCTTCCTTCCATCATCACTCATCTCCTCCTTGGAGTATTGAGAACATTTGCATATTGTGCTCCTTTCTTCTAAACTTATTTCCTCTGTAAATGATACATGGTGAGGCCAGAATGAGCCAGTCAAGACACAAACATGAGCATCTCTCAATCTAACAATTATTTTGCCAGTGAGTAGCCCCAGACCTACCCACTTTGTGACCTTGTTCATATAGTTCCTGTCTCTAGAATACCTTATTTCCTTTCCTGTCAAATCCATCTATGCAATATTAGAGATTCAACTTAAAAGCCAGCTCCTTTCTTTAACGCTTTCTTTGATTTCTGCAGGCACACTTAGCGGTTCACTTTTCAAATGTTGCCAGAAAGCCACTTAATTGTTACATTTTGGCTAAGCTAGATAGGAACCTGGGTTAGAGAGGCATACTGGCTTGCCTAGAGTCTAGGAACTGTTTTGTTTTGTTTTGTTTTGTTTGGAATCATTATTAACTCTTGTCATTTTGTCACTCTTTATAGACATTGGTCCACTTCCACATGAAAAGTAGGGAGCATCTATTTCCGCTTAACATTCTGTAGAATGATGTTGTACCGCAAACCAGAGGACCTTACAAGGGGGGATAATTACTGAAATAAAAAGATTTTATACTCGTGCCCTGTGATGTCCCCCAAATATGTTGTTGTGTGTATAATTATAAACATCTGTAACTCCACAAAGCTAGTTTCTTCTTAAGTCAATCTAATATCTTTAATATCCATACCTGATCATTTGCTCACCAAACTTTCAGAAGAGGTTTAAACAGCTATTGTCTGTCAGTCAATACAATTCCACATCTATGTAACTGTATAATCACGTTCATTGTTTAGAGTTGCTTGAAGTTAAAAGCCTTTTCTCTTGTTTCAGAGATATTTACATTAAATTAAGACATTTACAAATGGTTCATAGTATATAACAGCCCAAATAGCACTTTCACCTGTCCTGTGTAAATAAGGAAGTTAAGCATTTCAAATTCAGTGCATTTTCCCACCACAAGTAACACAAACTATTCTAAATGTTTTACATTTATTTCAGGGCATATTTCCAAATATTAATTGGAATGAAGTTATATTAAATGGTTACATCATAGTATTTGAGAATATTATGGAATTTATCTCACACAAATAAACTCACGTCAATACTACACTCTATAAGGACATCACAGGCACACACAAAATGGAGGACGAAATTTGTTTATAAATTTAAAGTATACTACCTACTTTAAACTACACTAAAGGATTTATTTTAACAAAACAGCCAATTTCCAAACCCCTGTTCTAAGTCTGGCATAAGGAAAGTTCAGGCCATTCAAATCTTCTGGTTTGTCATCTTATAAATGATGCTATCATAATATCCAGGATCTATGTTCCAAATATTGTAAGAGGTGATTATCACAGCCAAGGCCAAGACAATCATTATCCAAAGTATCATGTTCAAAACCACTGGATAGTCAAAATTATACTTGTCTGCAAGGTTATAGGGACTTGGTGGGTCCTTCACTTGTTTTGCCTCAAGGATAGTCCTTGTCTTCCTCACAAGGGATGTATGGAATGACCTAACAGTCACTAACTCGACCACTGCATTCCCACCATAAGAACTGTACATGTCATCTGCAAACTTTTGCAGAGCATCAACGAGGATCTTAGAAGCATCTCTAAACTGTTAAGAGTCTCCCGCACAATGTTTCCCAATTTCATCCAAACCTGCCAGCTCCAATGAGTATAAATCAGAAGAATGGTCCATGGCTAGATGTTTATGTTGAGACAACAAACATGAAATATCGAGTAGCATTTGCAGTTCAGAAAGAAAGAGCAGATCAACTTCATTGTTCCTACTCAGAGAACTGAGGGAAAGTAAACTGAGAATAGAGTTTTCTTGAAACAGTCGACTGTGGAGTTGTCTTAGCATTACTGAAAGATCTTCAAAAACCGAGTTTGCCTTCCCCACCATGTACACTCTTTCCTCACTGGGCACCAACTGCAAAACTACAGGAGTTTCTTCATAAAATGAGTGAATGGAATTTACAATGCTGTCAAGACTAAAAGGAACTGCATTCTCCAAAAGGTACGAAATGACACTGCCTTCGGTAGAGCAAGCTTGTCCACTCCCTTCACATCACCACCACGGTAGCCCGAGGACTGTGGAACAGGATACTCACTGCAAGTCCCGGCCAAGAGAAGCCCATGTATAATGCAGCCATGTCTGGGATTCGCTCTCCTGGTATACGCCAATTTCCAGCCCGGAAAACAACAGACCCTGGTGATCTTAATATAATAAACTTATTCCGAAGTCAGCCGCCATCACCAAGGACCTGAGTGCGACGATCACAGCCATGGTTCCACGACGGCCGCAGCTGTGCGGAACAACATAGTGCCGACCAGTGGAACGCCAGTGACCACCACAGCACTAGGGGGTGATGAGCTCGGGCTTGCTCCGACTCTGGGAACCATTTTGGAACTAATTCAAATATAACCCACAAATGGATTTTAAAGCTAACCAGATGTATCTAATTAACTTCAGTAACGAAAAGACCGCAATAGAGTGACAACTTCAATTTTACCATGTTGCCTGTTGCACATTTGCTATAAAGTAGAAGAGGTCAGTTTTGTTTTCTAGTATAGTTCCTTCAAGCAACCCTATGCCCCCATCTCTCCATCAACATGCTTTGGTGCCTACAACTTCCTATACTGGATAGTCTTTGGAAAAACTCTGTCTCCAGAAAATCCTGTTGAAAAACATACAAATTTTCAGAAAATTTCTACATCTACCCTTTCTCTTGCATCTGTCACCTGCTCTCCATCCTTCCTGTCAGTATTCATGCTATAGCTTTATTCATACCTACCAATGGTCCTCAGCCTCTTCATCAACCTGGTTAAATGCCAACAATACCATCAGAGTTATCATTTAAAAACTCTTAGGAACATGTCAATTCTATGCTTGAGACACATTGCATATCTTCAATCACCTAATGAATAAGATCCATACCTGTTTTCATTTCAACCATATGGATTATGTTGGAGTCATACAAAATAGTTACTTTTTTTAGATTTTCTCTGTAGTTCTCAAAGGATGCCTCAGAATCATCTGGGGGCATGATTATTAAAGTTATCAGTTCCCACTCCCAGGGTTTCTCATTCAACAGGTGTGGACCAACCCAAGAATTTCTATTCCTAAGAAACTACTATGTGATGTTGGTGCTCCTGATTTTAGAAGAAACTCTTCTCTAGATAGTCATTTCTCCATATTTTGTTCTTGCTGTTTTCTTTGCCCAGCCTCCCTTTCCTTTCCATTCACTTTTTAATTTTTTTTAAAGGTCAAATGGTACTCGCCCCCCCCCCAAATTTCCAAATTACAATTGTTTCCTGGAAAAATTTATTTTTCCTTTATTTGTTTTTATAACAAATAAATCTTTTTTAAAAACGCATGACATATACCTTTATTATAATAATCATTAACTCATACGTTATTTATGATAAATCATGCGTTAATTTTATTTATGTTAACTTCTTGGTGCCAGGTCATCATTATTTTGATGCTTTCAAGATTTTATTTTTATTTTGGCTTTCAACTTTTGGACTACAATTCATGTGGATTTACACAATGTGGAATTTGTTGAGTTTCTTGGAAGTATAGCTTAATGTTTTCAAGATATGTGCAGTATTTTAACCATTATTTCTTTTAGCAAATTTTCTGTCCTTTACTTTTTCTCCTCTCGTCCTAATGATAATAATCCCATTTATGTATACATTGGTATATTTAATGGTGCCCTACATTTCATTAAGGTTCTGTTCACTTGTTTTTACTCTTTTCCATATTTCAGATTGCATAAGCTCTACTGATATATTCCATGTTTACTGATTCAGTAATTTCTCATTTCCATTATTATAATTTTCAGCTCTAAAATTTCTGTGATTCATTTTTATAATCTCTATCTCTTTATTGATTTTGTTCACACATAATTTTTTCTTTTCTTTCTCTCCCTCTCTCCTTTTTTCTTGTTGTCTTTTGTCCATGATCTTCTTTAGCTATCAGAGCGTATTTAAGATTTAAGACAGTTTATGTAAAGTATTTGTGCAATGTTTGGCTTAATCTAGGAGTTTCTATCAGTTTAGCTTTGAGAACTGGATATTTCAGATATTGTAATGTGGTAAATTGAGAAATCATATTTTCTCCTTTCCCCAGGATACGCTTTGTTGACTTGTAAGTCTGGAGTTGTACATTTGTTTAGTGACTGTTCCAAACTGTTTTTCAAAAGCTATATTCCTTGTCATGTGTGGTCACTCTCTGTTCTGTTATCTCAGCGGTCACACAGTTTCTTGTCAGAGACTTAACAAAATGCCTGAAGCCAAAAGAAAAAAAAAAATACTGCTTTTCTAGTCTTTGCAGCCTGGCTCTCAGCTGGGGGCTTTCCTTCACAGCTATGCCACGCTGCTTACAACTCTGCCTTAGCCTTTACCTCAGGCTTTGTGGAGCCCACGAATCTGCCAGAGATTCAAGCTTAGGGTTCTCTCAAGGCATTTCTGAGCATGCAGCAAGCCCTGGCCATGCACATTACACTCTGTTTTCCCCATTATGTGGAATGCCCTTCTGAGCCCTTATCACTACAAAAAGCTTCCTTCTCAGATTCCTCTTTCCTGGGCTTTTGGATCTGTCTGCTGTTTGCCCCATCTGTTGCCCCCTTCCTCAGGTAAGAGTGATGAACATATGTCTTTAAGTATTTCAAAAGCACATTAATATCCAGAAATCCACAGCAATCCAAGGAAAGGGAGTGATGATCCAAAAAGTCAGCTTCTTCTCATGTCCTTCAGGCAAAACACTAGACAGGTCAAAACATACAACCACAGTATTTTTTAAAGACAAGATCCATGTTAGCCTCCTAGTACCAGCAAGCTAGAACAGAAATGAGGGCCACCACGCAAATGACCTCCACCTTGCTAGAAAATGGGAGATGGTAACTAGAGAGTATATTGTCACAATACTCTTTTACTAAAATTCAGCTGTCTCACTTCACTAAATAGTCACTTGATTGCTGTGAGCTTGGGATTAGTGTTCAGAATTCCAAAAAGTTGATTCTGTCAGCCCCCCCTTTTTTTTTGCCATACCTGTGCATTTGGAAATCCCTGGGCCAGGGATTGTACTCTCAACACAGAGATGACCCCAACCACAGCAGTTATAGTGTTAGATCCTTAACCTATTCCACCCCCAAGGAAATTCCTGATTTTGTCAGTTTTTGCCTAATAATGGTTATTTCTATGGAAGGACTGATTTTTGAACACCCTATCCAGTCATTTTCTGTGATGTCACTTTAGTTTTTCACTAATGTTTTGCTGGTATTAAAAATGGAACTGATATTTTTGTATTTATCTTATATCCAACAACCTAGATAAATACCCATAGTGAATGTTAGTGATTTTTGTGTATTTTTATACTAGTAATATCATTTGTAGCTTTGTTTTTGGATGCCCTCAGATTTTCTACACTAATTGTCAAGGCATCTATAAAACAGTTCTACTTCTTCTTTTCCAAAATAGATGCCTTAATTAATATTTTCCGACATATTGCCCTGGCTAGATTGTCAATAGAAGTGGTAGAGTAGAAATGATTGTTTCTTACCTTAGAGGAAAAGTATTCAATCTTTCATCATTCCATATGATGTTTATTGGTTTTCTTTTATCAGTTTGAAAAAGCATCATTCTCTTATGAGTTTGCTGATTTTATTGTAAAACAATTTTAATTTTCTCAAGTGCTTTCTCAGAATCTATTGATAACATTATCTGGTTTTTTTTGTGTTTTTATGATAACATGACAAGTTTCATTAATTGGTTTTCTAATGTTAATCTAGCTGTGCATTCCTAGGATAGACCCCATTTTGTCATGCTGCATTATTCTGTTTATATAGTGTTGCAATTAAAAAGTGAGTTACCATGATATAGCAGATCCAACATTAAAAGATAAATGAAGTCATATTAAAATTTCATAACTCATGCCAATTTCAAAATTAATCATGTATAACTTAGGAAATGAGCAACTCACCTTTAAAATGTTATATTACTTATTATTCACAAAGTATTTGAAAGCACAAGTATTAACTCTTCCATAAGTAAAATACAGTGATATGAGTAAAGCCTGGGAACAAAAGCCAGCTCTGTACCCTGCTCTGCAGCATAAAAATGCACATACTCTAACAAGGCACTTCACTATTGCTACATGTATGTAGACTTTATGTTATTGCATATATATATTATGGTGGGAAGTGGTATTTGGTAGCTAGAGTCCCTAATAAGATACTTCTTTAAGTTACTTCATATCTAAATATTTATAGATAGCTAATATCAAATGTTTCGTTGATAATGTTACAAAATATAAAAGAAAAAAATTATGAAATAACCTACTAAAAATACCTGAGATAATTATTAAAGCAAAGAATAAAAGACTTGTGGTCACTATACACATCTTCTAGTGATCTAGAGAGAGATCAATTTTAGTAATAAATAAAATGAGGTTTTTGCCTGGAAAAGTTTTTTTTTCCCCCTTTTGTGTAACATGCCCTCAATTACACATCTCTTAACATGACTGAATATCCTACCTCTAATCACCCTGCTTTTTATATTTCTGAGTAACCAAGTACCTACATTTTGGAAACTTAAACTTTACTCTTAGCACTCAATTAGTTTCTCCAGTGAAGCCAGTACACATGCAGATCCTGTGGTTATTGTTGTGTCATCTGTAGACAGCCTCTCCGCAGGGGCTGCCATATCCCTGTCGGTCCCATGCCTCTGCCATTTACTTCTACTGATTTTACTGCCAAGTTCAGTACTCTGAAAAGAGGATAACCAACCATGAGCAATATGCTCTTTTTCTGCAGACTGACAGGGCTGTGCTTTAATCTCCTCTTGTGCCTCGTAACAGAAGCTTTTACCACAGTTTTTGTTGACTGTCAGGCTATTCCAAACCACTACTCATGACCTAGTGAGGAGAAGAATTTAGAATTATTTATATTGATTTGACAAGAAGGATGTTGAAAATGAAATATACATAAGGGGAGATGCTAGGGTATGCTTTAGAGCTGGTATTCTAAATGGAATTTTTTTCCTTAAAACATACACGTAGAAGTTTTTTCAGTATGTAAATAAGATATACCTTGTGAAGTAGAAGGGATAGATTCTAACCTAAACTAATTGTTTTTTTTTAATCTTTATCAAACAATTTAATAAATGGCCCTCCTATTCTAGGCCTGACTGCAGCATTCCACCAGCTATCTTTCCACTTCTTACTTATTATACAACAAGCTGAGAAAACCATTCTCCTAAGTAGGTAGAATTGAATAATTGAGAGAACACTGAAAATGGCTTAGTGTGGTATATATTATAGTTCACAGTAATTGTTTGTTTACGTATTTTCAGCTTCACTAGTTTCTTGAAAGATCAACCTGGGGCTGGCTTGTGAATTCATCTATTACCTAACATCTGAGAGGCACTCACATATTTCTTGAGATTAATAACGATAGCCTGGCTCTACCACTAATTTTGAGAATTTACCACTTGACGTCCTGGATATCAGTTTCTTCAGTAAAATAGGAAGTTTGCATTAGATTAGAGGTTATACATTCTATATTTATTCTTCTTATCTTCCATATTGCGAGGATAAAGTATCTTTTTAATTAAGAATTCACATAAAGTTAAAATCTGAGGAGCATCTCAATTATCTCTATCTAATTAACCACCCCCAGGTTTAGTGAATAAGGACAATAATGTATTATAACCTATCATTCTGTAGTTGATTAGGTAGTTATTCTCATGTGTGGTATAGGATGAGAGGCCAAGAGTAGTCTAGAGGGAACTCAGCTGGGGCTATTGACTGAGCATCTTGGTTTTCTGGTGTGGGCCTCCCCGCCTGTCTATTAGGGATGCTTCATATCATGGTGATGAGGTTCCAAAGGGACTTTATAAGAAAACTGCCCCTAAGTGCAAGTGCCTATCTCTTATCAACACTATACTTTTGTCACACTTAAAATTATCGAACTGGACAAAGTTAAATGGCAAATTCCAGGGTTGTTGTAGAAGGTGATTTCACAATAGCAGGAATAATGGAAAGTGTGATTAACTGGAGTTCCCCAAAGCAATAGTCTACAGGAAGTCTTTGGGAATGCTCGAATCTCTGCTTAAACTACATGGAAACTGATCCTTTTAAATAATCCTTACATTCTAAAATCCCTTTGTTGTCAACCATTTCACTCTGCTAGTATATAACTTCCTTGGTCCTATAGGCATTTGAGTTTCCCATCCTTGTACTAAATTTTTCCAACAATTTTGGTAAGGCATGGAGTATGTTCTGTTAAAATTACCTTTTCAAAAATTTGACATGTAATGTGTTCAGAAACTTTTTAGGCACTTAGTGCTTATCTTTACCAAAACATTTGTAATACTAATATGAGGTAATTATACCCTTAAAAGAGCTCGATTGCTTTGATATTTTGCCAGTTAATTACTTCTACATGACCTAAAACAGCCTTTTTCTGGCAGTCATAATTTCTAGTGATTTATTTCTTTAAATCTGATTTATGCATCTACAAATGCCAATAAACAGAATCAAAATGTGAAGCTGAATTGAAAATATATTTTTTCCATGTGTAGAATTTTCAAGCATATTATGATATTTAATTTACTAGGACTTTATTTTTAGCCAATAGTCAACTATAAATAATTTTATACTGTGTGGGAAAAAAGTTAAAATACATTGAGAGAAAGATAGATAGATAGATAGATAGATAGATAGATAGGTGATAGATATTAAAGTAACCATATCAGTTTAAATGATTTCATTTATAAATAAGCAAAAAAACATGAATCCAGTTGGCTTAAAAATATAATAATCTATTTTATCACTTGACTAGAATTTCGGGGGTGTGACTGTGATCCAAAGCTGGCTCAGTTGATGAACCAGTGATATCATCAAAAGTACAGACTCCATTTCTCAATTCTGCTATCTTCATTGTTTGGTTTTCCCTTTCATTAAGGCTACTCCTCTTTCAACTTACTGATCAGGTATCCCATATGGCTTAAAAATTTTCAAGTGAGAAATGAGCATGGGTTCTCTCTTGTGTCTTAAGATAAGTCTTGGTGCCAAAAAACAATTTCCAGAAGATAATCAGTATATTTTTCCTCAATTTTGATTGGCAAGAAATGGTTCACATTGCTATTCCTAGACTAGGAATTTGCAAAAAGAAAGAGACTTAGATTAATCATTTGGGATGGAATGGGTCTTGAATAATCAATTGCTATTACAATTTCAATTGTTAGACTGGATGCATTTTTTAATGGGAGATAGTCTATTGTGATAGAAAAAATGAGGATCTCAGTATCAGAAACACTTCTAGTGACTCTACCTGCACAAGTTCAAGACCTTTAGAGTGAGATGTGTTCTCAATTCATGTGTATACAATATATACATTGTATATTGCCTAACACCCCTAACAGGAATGGAACAACCCCCTCCCCATAATCAAACACATTAATATTTTAGGAACAAAATTTATGAACAGCCTCCCTTTGGTTCAGGGCAGGAATTACCACCAGCTCTAATATTATGCAATGAGGATAACATTTATTTGAGATTGCTCAGATTCTCTCTCCCACATTATGCATGAAAATATTATACAAAGATACAAATCTTTTCTTTAGTTTTAAGTTTGAGTGAAGTAAAATTCTATCAATTTTAATGTTTTATATACAATTAAAAATTACTGATTAACACAGTAACCTAGTTGTCACTTGATGCCTCCTGGCTCAATCCCTTTTTCTAGGCTCTTAGAAGGCTCAAACCTCCTTTTAAAAAAAACAGTAGAAAAACAAAACAAAACAAAAATCCCCAAACCCTTCCCCAAATCTCTGTTAATTCCTAAGAGCTAGGTTATTGAGGTAGTTTCAGATTTATACATTCTAATTCCATTGATTGCTTGTTCCTATGAAATAAAATTCATATTATGTGGAAAGACAAGAAGAAATTAAACATAAAAATTCTTCTCTGCCCTTTGGCCTCCTTTCTGTCCTCACTGTGCATTGTGTATCTGAGTTATGCATCCCCATTGGCAGGAATACCTGCTCAACCATAGAAAGGAACATTCTCCTAGCATCAAGGAGACAACTCCTTAAAGATAATATTGCTTCTTGATCTCGTAAGGTGTCACATGACCCATCACATTACTGATTAGATATGGATTATGAAAACCATCAGTAATATGTCATTTGAGGTACAGCCTTCTGTCTCAAAAAACTTATGTAACTGTGACTTGACTTCTAATAGGTGGAACAATTCTCAAAGCTTTCTGAGATGCTCTTCCTGTGTTATAATCTACAAATCTGGCTCAAATAAAATTCTCCATTTCTCTTTTAGATTAATTAATTTTTCTTCGAGAAGATTCTACTTCTTTTAACAGACACTTTATGCTAACTGTAACACTAATCTAAATATGAATTACAACTTCATATTTCATTGTTTTCCAAAATGAACAAAATAAAAACACAAAAGGAAGGTAAAAGGGAAAGGAACAAAGAGGCAAACGATAGAATAAAAAGAAGAAAGAAAAGTCAACTGTTTTGTTACTAAAATTTGACTAAATATATGTACAAACCTTACTGAATATATAGGGAAAGAATTTTTAACACTGACATATCTAAATATACTGTCAAACAACCTTGTTTTGTGTGTGTGTGTGTGTGTGTGTGTGTGTGTGTGTGTCATTTTTATTTAAAAAAATTATACATGCTTCTAGTTTTATAAGGGAAGGGACATTGACTCATGAAGAATAGCAACCCTGTTCTCTAAATCTACTTTCAACGTTTAGCCATTTCCTCTGGTATTTACCTCCCATTTTAAATTAATTTTCTGTGTATCTCATTCATGATTTTTTTTTCCTCGTTCGTAATTTTTTACTTTGTATGTTTGTTGTTTGTTTTTGTCTTTTTAGGGCCACACCCATGGCATATGGAAGTTCCGAGGCTAGGCAGCAAATTGTAGCTGTAGCTGCTGGTCTACACTACAGCTACAGCAATGTGGAATCCAAGCCACTTCTGTGACCTACCCCCACAGCTCAAAGCTATTCCGGATCCCTAACACACTGAGCAAGGCTGAAGATCAAATCTGTGTCCTCATGGATACTAGTCGGGTTCATTACCACTGACCCATAATGGGAACTCCTAATTTTTCAGTTTTAACACTATCCTTTGGGTAAAAAATTACTATAAAGGATAAAATTTAATGCCCTACACCTAATATGCTTATTCCTGTTATTCACACCATAACATATACAGAAAACTCACAACTTCTTCCTATCCTCCCAGTCTATTCATACAATAGTTTTTTGTTTATTTGACACTCGATGTTTATTATTATCATTTAAATAATATCCCCTATATGTTATAATATATGATATTCTTTTCTTTTTTCCTGTTTTGGCCACACCCATCACATATGGAAGTTCCTGTGCCAGGGATCTAATCTGAGCTGCAGCTGTGAAGTATGCCACAGCTGTGGCAATGCTGGATCCTTTCACCCACTGTGCCAGGCCAGGGATTCAACCTGTGCCTCTGTAGAGACACGGCTGGATCCTTAAATACTGAGCCACAGCAAGAACTCCAGAACTCCAATATGATATTCTTGTATATATATTTACTCTTTAAATATTATTCTTACCTGAAATTAAGCCACCTAGTTTACAAAGATTAAATTTATTTTAAAACTTTTATTTTTATCAGGAAAAAATTAGTAATTTTATCCCTTTTCTACCTTTTTAGTTTTCCGTGTACTTATAACTAACTCTTTCTCATTTTGCTACGTATAAGCCAGTTCCATCTTGACCGCGATCTTTATGTGAGTTGTTTTTTCCCTTCTTCAGGCTTTCAAGTTTCCCTTTGTCACTAATGTTTTGAAATTTCATGATCACTCATTTTAGGGTGGGTATTTTAAAAATGATTGTATCAAATACCCAGTGGACCTTAGTAATCTAGAAATTTATTCTATGAGACAAGAGTGAAAAAATGAAAAGTTTTTTTTTAAATTAATCTAGAAGATCCAACATACATCAAATGAAACTTCCAGTGAAAAGAAAACAAGAAAGATAGAGGAGAGAAAATTATCAAAAATAATGAAAATTTTCTTAAACTAAAGGACATGAATTTCTCACTTCTTGCTCTTAATTCTGTCTGATATCCCAAGACCAGAAAATAAAGTTTAGTTTTCTATCAATGTGAAAAAATAATCTGGAAATCTGTTTTATTTCTCCAAAGAAGCAGAACCAAGAAGATAGGTATCTATACCTATACCTGTATTTATATCTACACCTAGGTAGATAGGTGATAGACAGGTAGATAGATGATAGATAGATAGATATCAGATTAAGTTTATTGTAAAACTTTTTTTTGTCTTTTTGCCATATCTAAGGCCACACCCGTGGCATATGGAGGTTCCTAGGCTAAGCCGGCCTTTGCCAGAGCCACAGCAACACCAGATCCGAGCCACGTCTGTAACCTACACTACATCTCACAGCCATGCCAGATCCTTAACCCACTGAGCAAGGCCAGGGATCAAACCCACAACCTAATAGTTTCTAGTCAGATTCGTTAACCACTGAGCCACAACGGGAACTCCAGTAAAACTTTTATTTTTATCGGGAAAAAATTAGTAACTTTATCCTTTTTTTTACTTTTTTAGTTTAAAAAAGAATAATGTTGGAGTAATATATATATTAAAATAATAAAAGATTATTGTGAGAATTGGCTCATGCAGTTGTGGGGACCAAGAAGTTCCATGATCTGCCATCTGAAATCTGGAGAGCCAAGAAAGTTGTTGGTGTGATTCTATCTGAGCCCAAAGTCTAGGAGTCAGGGAGCCAATAATTTAAGTCATGGTCCAGGTCTGAGGGCCAAGAACAAAGGAGTGCCAGTGTCCAAAGGCAGGAGACAATGGATGTCCCACCTTTAGCAAACAGAGCAAATTTGCCCTTTCTCTGCCTTTTTGTTCTTTCCAGATTCTCAGTAGATTGGATGATGCCCACTCTCTAAGCCTCTGAATTTCTGAAGGAATTCAGACATTTACAAATTTCTGATGGCAGGCCATCTTTTAGTTCATGTTTCAGCCAAGGACCTAAATTGCTACAGCCCTTTCTAACATCCTATGACTCAACATTAAATGTACAAGATCTGCTTAGGAAGCCTACCTATATCAATACATTTGGTCCTATTCAACTTAATGATGTTCCTTCTGCCATTATCTCACACCCTTAGTATACATTTCCAGCCACATTCCCTGGATTTCTGCTCATATAAATTTGCAAGCTCAAGTAATTCTTTTGGAGTGTAGCACATCTCAAAGTTCACACTTTGTACTTCATCTTTAGGGGCCTGCTGGGACAGAGTCTAGTTGTAGGTTGGGAAGAAGAGAGTGATGGTAGAGGTGGCACCTTAGGGGAGCCAGCATTACATTGTATGGCAGCTGCCTCAGGGGAAGCCATTATCATTTCCTGAGGTAATTCAGGCTTAATGCTCACAGACAAGGAAGACAGATACCACTGTAGGTAGGGAGGTCGCTACCGCTAGGGGTATGTAGTTCACTTTTGCCAGGGCTGTTGAAGCCACTTTTGCTGACTAGAGGGAGACTTCTTCTACTGGTAGAGAAGAGGCATCAGAATTTGGGGACTCAATATCCCCAGCTTAATCAAGGTCTACCCATATGTCATCACCTCAGGTTATAGAACCTCATTTCTTCCCTATCAGTGTCTTCACTTGACCAGTGGATGCCCGGGAGATTAACTTTCAGAATTCATATAATTGGCAGATGCAGTTCTGTGTTTAATTTTCAGCAATTTCAGCTCTGCAGTTACAGGAGTTAAGGCTCTCCTTCAAGGCACATGGAGAAGATCTTAGGTCATTTATGCAGCATTTGAACTGGGAATTCAAATCCCTGAGCTCATCCTTTTCTTTCATCCTTTGTCCAGCAACTTTAAGAACAATCAACTGACATCAATACATTCTGTATTGTCTAAAAAATTCTTGAAAGTATTGCCGATGGAAAAATCAAGTAACAGTCAAGCTAAGAAGAAATAAAACAGAATTGTATTTGAGCCAAACTGATGATTATAACCCCAGAAACAGATTATCAGGAAATCTGAGAACTGTTCCATTGATCAGGTGTTAGAGATGCAGTTTTAGACATTTTGAGACAAAGAATTTGTGTATCATATTGACAGGGTATCATTATACACAAAGTTCATCAAAGAAGTTTTGAGGTTTTGTTTTTTGTTTTGTTTTACTTTGTTTTTGGCCAGTTATGCATGTACAGAACAAGCCTTTGGTCGATGGGACTCCTTGAGATAAAAAAGAAATATTGGAGTTCCCGTCGTGGCGCAGTGGTTAACGAATCCGACTAGGAACCATGAGGTTGCGGGTTCGATCCCTGCCCTTGCTCAGTGGGTTAAGGATCCGGCGTTGCCGTGAGCTGTGGTGTAGGTTGCAGACGCGGCTCGGATCCTGCGTTGCTGTGGCTGCGGCGCAGGCCAGTGGCCACAGCTCCGATTAGACCCCTA
>PVHT021183693.1:21900913-21975071 GCA_004024745.2 Catagonus wagneri
TATTAATTCTAAAATTGTAATATTGGCATCTGAAAATAAGGGATCAATTTTTCTCAAATTTTTATTTCATCCTGCTTTAAGGATGTCTAGTTAATGTATATTGCACATTGGGAAAGTCCTACCTCAAAAGAGGCATGTTATGTATTTTTTTCTTTCTGTCTTAGTTTAATAATTCTGCCATAGGAAAAAACTATGATTTTTCCTCATCAGTGTCATCTACAGAGTTACATAACTCCTTTCTTAACCAGTGGTAAGTTAGGAGTATCCAGTGCATACAGTTTGTGTATCTCTGCAATGACTCTACAAATACAGTCATTAACACCTTTAAATCTAAATGGATTTGAGAGCCAATCCCAGAAACCCCAGAACCAATTCAGAAAATTCACCATTAAAATTGTGTTCCTCTAGAACCACTCTCAGTATCACAATCTGTATTAATCAGGATTCTCTAGAGAAGGGGAAGCAGTAAAATATATATATAAATAAGAGGAGGTACATTATAGGAATTGTCTCATATAATTATGGAGGCTAAGGATCTCATGACCTACTGCCTGCAAGCTACAGAATCAGGAACATCCATAGTCCTGACAACCAGGGGAACTGATGATGTAAGTCCCAGTCCAATTTCAAAGGCCAGAACACTAATATTCCAAGGACGAGGAAATATGGAGTCTCAGCCCCAGCAAAGACAGCAAAGTAATCCTTCCTCTGCCTTTTCTTTCTATTTGGGCCCTCAAGGGATTGATGCGCATCCACACTGATAAGAAAGATCTTTACCCAGTCTGCTGGTTCAGATGCCTAACTTTGTAGAAACACCCTCACAGATATACCCAGAAAACACAGCTACACTTAACCTAGTCAAGTTGACACATACAATTAGCCATTACAGACTCTCAAATTTTAAATTTTCAACCCCACCCTCTCCTTGGAGCAAGCAAATCAGACTTGCTTTTGTTTGTTCTATTCTACAGCCCTATTAACATTCATCTCTCTCAGTTTGATAGTTATTACTTGCAGAATCTCCCCTCACCTTTGCTCACCTCTCTGTGCCCTCTGTCTCCAGGAAGCAGAAGGCAGGCTGAAGAGAGGTGGGCAGGAGCAGCATCCTGGTCCCAGGATACCACCTTGTGGTGGTGGTTGTGCTAGAGGAGGGCACAGGGTGAGGGCTGTGGCTATTAATTTAACATAAAATGTATGGAACAGCAAATAATTTTCTTCTATATGCCTATATAAATCAGACATATTCATGCATATCCCCAAAGCTGCTGATAAAGTGACATTTAATAGTTGATGATACTGTTTAAACAGCATTAGAAAGTCTGCCCAAATAAATTGATAAGTAATTATTTATTTGAAGTTAACAGTATATTTAATAAACTTGGAACATAATATAATATGCATTTTATATAAAATTACATATAATTATATAAAATATATATATGTGTGTATATATGCACGCACACACATACACACACACACATCTCTGGCAACATTTCTTTCCTAAATATTTTTATTATTTTTCTGTGAAATTATTTATTTACCATGTTTTCTGCCTAGAAAATGGAAATATATAAAGAGGTAAAGGTCAAGGTTTCTTGCACTACTTGAGTGGAGAACTGCTCTCAGAAAAAGTTATAAATGAGAAAGTTTAATACTAAAGTTACACTCTCACATTTACAATACGTAATTTGAATTTTCTGTTCTTGTCATGTTCTCACCTACTCAAAGACATTTTTTATGTTGATATATACTCATAATATGCACTACTCAAGAGTATTTAAATGCCATTTTAATACAAAATTAATATTGACCTTTAGGGACTGAGATGATACCTATTGCAAATAAATAACTTATAACCAATGGATAATCAGGGTGTTACTTCAAATATATCATTTAAAATGGTACGTAGCTTAGGGAAATTTTTGTCATGTGTTATTAACATTAAATTATGCAATACAGTTTGTGTAAACTGTAGTTGAATTTAACTCACATTGGATGTCCCTTATCTTTTATGTACTGAAGAAAGGTTTTCTAAGAAAACAACTTTCAGTGCCCATCACGACAGATTCTGAAGATGAAATATTTATCAAATATCTTTTTAATTCCTAAGGAATAGTCACTTGAAGGAGTAGAGGCTCTCTAAGCCATGACCTCTAGTATTGATACCGGAAAGGTGATACCAGAATTTGGGTTCTTGTTTATGGCAGTCGAAGAATGAACTCCTTGAACCCACAGGCAGCATGCAAGCAAAGTTTCTGTTAAAGGAAAGCAAAGCTCCCAGGGCTGCTCAGATGGGGGAGAAGAGCCCCCGCTCTCTATTGTCCTATAGGGAATTTTATCTCTTAAGGTGGGGAGAGACATCAACGTGGGCTCCAGAAAGAGGTCGTTTTTTTCCATTGGCCTTGCTTAAGTACCTATATCAGTCCTTGTCCAATAGGGGTTTTAGGGCTGGAAATGTCTGGTAAATTTTGTGGCTTTTTTGTCCTTTTCTTTCATTAGATTAAGTCACCATTTCTCTCATTCCTAGAGATAGGGCTAGAGATGAGTGGGCTAGAGATTTGCATTTCCTATGGTATCTATGGTATGGTAATCTCATTCCTAGAGTTGGGCTAGAGAGGAGTGGGCTAAAGATTTGCATTTCCTATGGTAAACAAAGTCTGTGGGAATATGCATTTCCTATAATAAAACAAGGCATGTGGAGGTGTTACTCCCTGGAGCCCTTAAGCCACAAATGGTAATCAATAGCCTTGTCAAAAGAATGTATCAAAAAGCCCATTCTCCTACACTACCTGAGTTAATATTCTGCCTCAGTATGAGTATTGGAAAATGACTTCCATTGAGAGTGTGAAGAAACTGATGTGTCCTTTAGAAACACACAGAGACACATACAAAATACAAACTGGATAAAACTGTCAAAATCCATTCTTTTAGGCTTGGAAAATTGCTAAAGGCAGACCACAAAATGAAAAGAGTATATTCTTAGAAAACTATTAGAGCTTTGGGTAAGAATGGCACTCTGCTGCCAGCTTGCCTGAGGAGTAGGCATCAACACCTTCAGTTCTTCAGTTGGTAAAAACAGTAGCATCAAAAAGGTGGGGATTGTAGAGGAGGGAGATAAAAAGGGGGTGAGACCAGAGCCTTTGCTTCCAGAGCAGTGAAATGGATTTATGTTGGGGCACAAACGCCTGTGATATTGTCAACTAAAATTGACAAACTTGGTAGAACATGAGAATGGGAAAAAACACAGCTTTGCTAGCCTAGGATAGGAGTCCCAGTTGGGGTAAGCATGAAACTAACCAAAAAATTAGCAAGGAAATCCTGGAAATGAGGGCCACGGAAAGGATTAAATTGTTTGAGCACAAGCTCTGCATAAATCATTGACAATTAATCTATGCAACTTCTAGTAAGCCATGGGGAAAAAAAGAAAAGAAGAAGGAAAAGGAGGAGTAGAAAGAGAAGAAAAAACACTGAGCAGATATCAGTAACTCTATCCCCTGGGGGTAAAGAGTCTACAGTTGTAGTCTAAGTAGGTAATTTAAAGTTGAATGCAGATATAATGTCTGTATTATATTGCCTAAATTTTTTAGTTTTCAATTAAAAATATAAGCCATCCAAGGATATAGGAAAAAGTGACCCATACTCAATAATAAATGTCACCAATAGAAACTGACTCAGATGTTGGATTAGTAGTCAATGATTTCAAAGAAGCCATGA
The DNA here is from genome assembly GCA_004024745.2 of Catagonus wagneri. Lineage (NCBI taxonomy): Eukaryota > Metazoa > Chordata > Mammalia > Artiodactyla > Tayassuidae > Catagonus > Catagonus wagneri. The sequence continues at coordinate 21,904,628 of PVHT021183693.1, forward strand.
TAGATATGTTCAAGGAATTCAGGCAAATCGTAATGACAATAAGTCAACAACTAGGGAATTTCAACAGAGAAACAAACTACAACACAAACCCAAATAGAAATTCTAGAAATGAAGAGAACAAAAACAAAAAATTAACTAGATTGATTCAACAGCAGACATTATATTGCAGAAAAAAAAAATCAGTGTACTTGAGATCATTGATAGTGATACAAGAAATTTTCACATCTTGATTTATGGGGGTTATTCTGTCTTCTATAGGGGTTAACCTGAATTTTATGCTAACTAAAACTGTTATCTATCAAATATACATTGTACATCTGCTATAATTATTAAAGAAAAGAAGGAAAAGGGTATACACATTAAAATTAAGTGCCTCCCTTCCTGGCACACCAGTGCTGGTACTCTTTCAATAAGACTCTCTTCTCAGTGCCAAGGCCATACTGACTGTGTATGAGCTGATCTGTTACTTATGAAACCTTGAAGGAATGTATCCCTGACATGCTTGATGTTCTTTGTTCTGACAAGATAAGAAACTGTGCTGAAAAATCATGCTTTTCCAGATCAGTTCCTCAGAGTATCTGAGAGGCTGTCTATGGGGTCATAGTCTTCAGTTTGGCTCAAATAAAACTTTTCTATTCCTATTATAGATTGTTTACTGATTATTTTCATCAATGATAGAAATTAATCAGTCCGTAAAATAGAGAAAACAAAAACTGAATTTAAAAGACAAACTTCAGCATTCCCCCTGTGACACAGTGTGTTAAGAATCCCATTGCAGTGGCTTGGGTCACTGCAGAGGTGCATCCCTGGCCTGGCACAGTGGGTTAAACATCCAGCATTGCCTCAGTCACAGAATAGGTTGCAGCTGCCTCTTGGACTCAGTCTCTGGCCCAGGAACTTCCATATGTTGGGGGTGTGGCCATAAAATAACAAACAAACAAAAACAACAAAGAAAAACTACACAGGAAAACAAATCATCAGTGGCCTGTGAAACAACAATCTTAAGCACTATTTATCAACATTGCTGTAATGGGAGTTTTAGAGGGATGGGAGAGAAAGAAAGGAACTGAAGAAACAATTTGAATAAATAACAGGTAAAAACTTTCTAAATGATTTTATAAGCACATTTTTCCAAGTAAGTTATGTAGATTTTCCAACTCTTAAGGAGGCAGAACATAACTCCGGGTATAAGCTGCATGTAGTGATTTTCTTCCAAATAATACGGTATGGAATAAGATAGTGTAATGCCCGCGGTCGCGAGACCCCCTCGCAATGAGCACACCAGAGTCAAAAGTCAAAGCCAAAATGGCAAGGGTCCTTTATTGCAGGTTCGAACCTGGACCCCTGCGCACTCATTACCAGTGACGCAAAGAGGTCCCGACTGTAGTGAGTACAGGGTTTTTATGGGCACACACAAACAAGTCCGGGGCTTAGGGGAGGTTTTCAAAGGACAGGGACGCCGATTGGCTGATATTTGAATTGGGACACCGTCTGCTATATGATTGGCCTGGGATCACGGGATCGATATTCAGAAACAAGCAGGTTTACAGAAGCAGATGTGGCGGTTAGTGACTGGCTATAACTGGCGCGCGCGGGACTTTTGAAAGTTGCAGACCTGGGGGGATGGAAAATTTCCTAAATGGTAGTCTGTTATGTCTTGGCCGGTTTTATTGACCCTTTGTTGCGAAACACTGTCACAACTGATATTTAGCAAGCAAGCGATGTTACAGAAGCGAGAAGGGAGCGTTAAGTTTCAATTGCCTTAGGTTTCGTTTCTCAAGAGGGGAAAAAAGAGTAACTTCAGAGTGGAGAAGCTTTACAAACAGTACCTAACGCTAAGTGATCATGGTTAACATCAACAATAATAAATTATATTGATAGTTTAAACTCTTAATGTGATGTGATGAGAATGGCAATTTGTCTCTGTGATCTTCCTCCCCAAGACCCAAGACATACTAACCCACCCAATCATGGAAAAAAACACCAGAAGTATCTCAATTGAGGGACATTTTATGAAATATCTAATCAATAATCCTTGACAATGTCAATGTCATAAAACTTAAGAAAATCCTAAAAAACTGCCAATATCAAGAAGTTTTTAAGGAGACATAACTAATAAATATAACATAGTAGCCTGGATGGGATCTTGGCGTAGCCAAAGGGCACTAGAGAAAAAACTGAATAAAGTTTGGACTTTAGTTAATAATGTGTCAATATTGCTTCATTAATTGTGACAAATGTATCATACTTATGAAAGAAGTTAATAATAAGAGAAACTTAGTGTGGCCTATTGGAAAACTTTCTGTACTATCTTCCCTATAATTCTTTCAATCTAAAAGTGATCTAAAATTAAAAGTTCATTTTACTTATTTTTTATTATTTTTATATTATTTTTGCTGCACCCATGGCATGCAGAAGTTCCTGGACCAGGGACTGAATTCATGCTACAGCAGTGACCCAAGTCACAGCAGTGACAACACCAGATCCTTAACCCACTAAGGCACCAGGGAACTCCCAAAAGTTTATTTTAAAATGGGGTGAAAATTGATTTGCAGATTCAAGCTTCTCAAAAAATTGCAGGTATGGCAAACACACAGTGATCCATATCATGACAATCATATCCAAACTGCTGATGACAAACATAAAATTTTAATAGTAAATAACAAAAGAAAAAAAGAAATTTAATTATTTATGGAGTAATAAGAAATAACACCAGTAAAACATTTGAGATCAAGATAAACTATATCTTTACAAAATCTTAAATTTAGCTTATAGTAGTAAAATAAGTTAACTAAGAACACTCATATCATGCACATCAAAAAAGAAAGAATGTATATTCCTAATAATGAGTCTTGGTCCCAAAGAAATGTAAAAGGTTAAATATTCTATCAATAAAACTCCCACACCTTGGGTTTATAATGCATTTTTCTTTTCAAATTTTGTCGTCTTCACCACGTCTTCAGCTACTTTGACATAGAAAATAAATGTACTTACAGACAAATAATCATTCTTTTAAAATATTGCTACATTATCCTTCCCCCAGTTCAACAATATTTTGCAGATTTTTTTCAGACAAATTTAGATGAAAGCAAAGGAAAAGCAGAAAACAATTAACCCTGCTTGTGTTGTGCAGATGGTGGAGAGTCATTAGGGATTTTTAGAAGAGAATGATAAGATAAAAGATGTACTATGAAGAGATTAATCTAGCAGTCTGTGTGTATGGGATAAATTAATGTTTGATGGAATGAAAATCAGTTAATAGAGATCTATTAAGAAGTACTTTTGTGACAATACCAGAATGATCTGATTTGCACAGATTGAATTTAGAGGGGATAAGAGATGCTTCATTGAAAGCAAAAAATGAGGTAGAGAATGCTTAGACCAAACTAAAAAAGAGAATGGATCATAAGAAAAAGGGAAACTGTGAACAGCTATCTCAGTGCAAAATTCTCTCCCAAATAATCTCTCCTGTCCTATCCTTTTCCTTCTTTACTGAAATCAAATACTCCTGCCAAGCAGAATTTTATGCTGTTTTCCAGTTATATCGTGAATTGTCATCTCTGAGGACATTTACTTAAGACACCCTCTACACTTTGGAGTGCACAGAAACTTCTACATTCAACTGGATCATTCATTTTTTTAATTATATTAAGTAGGTATTTATTAAGTTACTACTTGAAGTCAAGGTACTATATTCTATGGTTAGCAGCTTAGCAAGGAAGTAAACTAGCAAACAAAGATTTCTAATAGAGTATGACCAGTGATATTATAAATTTATGTAAAGCATCAGTGCTCTTAGGTGGGTAAGGACCAGTGAGGTTGTGACAAAGTAAAAGGACAGAGAGACCTTGCTTCAATGAACACAACTTAGAGCTTATCCTTCAAGATTCATTTTTCTAAATTTGGCTGACAGTTAAAAATCACCTAGGCTACTAAAGAAGAGACAGTGGAGACTCTGTTAATGATCCTTGAAAGAATTTTAAACAAGGAAAACTACATAATCAAGTTTGGATATTAGAAAATGATATTGGCAAATACATATAGGAAGAATTGAAGGGTGTTGACTTTATTAGCAGCAGATAAATAGTTGGGAGAAGTAACTAAGGCATCTAGAGTTGTAGCACTGGAGATAAAATGGAAGATATTTGCAATATGTACTTAGAGATAGTGTAAATGCGACTTGCTCAATGAGTCTTCCACTGATAATTTTTAGGTAAAGGGATTTCTCTTGAATCACATCTTGATCTAAAACATATTGCTATGAATTATCAAATATATTTGTTTACATTGTGCATCACTGCTATCTTCCAGACACGCACGCGCGCGCACACACACACACACACACATATTTCTGTGTGTGCACAAATGCACATGAGTATATTAGTTTATCATTTTTTTGTGGAAATAAGATCAAATTTATTCAGAAATTGAATGTGTTGCATTGCTGCTCAACTTACTACTTACTGAATATTTGAATTAATGAACCCAACATAATTATAAGGGTAGCTATTAAAAGAAAAGTTTGGTGGAGGAAGGTCTGTGTAATAGGCTAGAATTCAGCTTCAGAGATCTGGCTGAGTCACTAACTACTCTTTTTTAACCACTTTACCCTTTTTTGTTAAGTGTAAAATGGGAATAATAATGGTTACCTGCCTCAAAGGGGTGTTGTGAGGACTAGCTGGTTGACAGTTTTAAACTATTGTGAAGATGGAATCTTCTATAAATGCTCTAAGGAAAGTTTATAAAAGCACAATGGAATAAAACTCTTGAACCATAGCATTAGGGAAGTTAGTATGTTTTTTAGGCTGTCAGTCTTCAACGGATAAAGAATTCTATGGGAAATTAACTCCACAACATTATTTTTTGCCTCTTTTCTACTTTCCTCTGTAGCCAATATCTGCCTTGTAAATCAATTCAACAGGAAATTTCCAATTATGCCATATTTTGAAATAGATGTTACTCATAAAGAAAGAAATGCAATGAAGATTATAAAATGGTCATTAATCACACCAGAAAATTTAGTCACTTCAATGTAGCACTATATTCAGAATTTATCAGAACTATTTGAAAATTCACTTTATCACTGCAAATTCAAGGGTATGGTTGTAGTTGCCTAGAAGTAAAAGTTCACTTTTGTGTAGAAATACTCCAATAATTTTCCTAAAATATAAATATCAGACTTAGATCTAGGTCAGAACCTCAGACCTTGCTTCAGAATTTGCTTATTTTCTTCCAAAGGTCAAATGAAATATTTAAAACTGAAAAATAAACTATTTCCTATCATCCCTATGATTGAGAATGTCAACATATTGCACACATTAACATACTCTATTTTAAAAACAAAAATCCGCACATATGTGCATAAGATGGACAACTGCATGTTGAGTAATTTTTGTCAGAAGGAAATGTTCATAAATAGAACATAATGACGAATTTCACATATTCTTTAACAAAAGATAGACACATCTTCACTATTCTAAGTTGAACAGTTTAGGAAATAGGGTCATTAATCTGACTTCAATCTTTACGAAAAACAAGCAAACAAAAACTGAGATTGGAAAAAAAAGAATTTCTTAATAGATATAAGCATTCTACATCTTTAATTCACTAGTTTTGCCACAAAGACCATGTCAGACTTTAACTATTAGGTTTCCAACCTGCATGGTAAAGTCAAAAGGGCATAATTATTTCTTAACTATATTATAGTACATGATGATAATAGCATAGCAGAAAACCCCAGTCTAAAATATATTTACGTGTTTTTATTAAGTAAATGCATTTATATCGAGTAAGGTGTTTTCACCTTAAATGTGTATTAATAGTGTTTGTTGAGGAGTTCCCTTTGTGGCGCACCGGAAACAAATCCAACAAAGGAAACATGAGGTTGCAGGTCTGATCCCTGGCCTTGCTCAGTGGGTTAAGGATCTGGAAGCATGAGCTGTGGCGTAGGTTGCAGACGCGGCTTCGATCTGGCGTTGCTGTGGCTCTGGCATAGGCGGGCAGCAACAGCTCCATTAGACCCCTAGCCTGGGAACCTCCACATGCCGCAGGTGCAGCCCTCAAAAGACGAAAAAAAAAGGTGTTCGTTGAAAATGTCCTCTGATTTAAAGATCAATCAGATGTTCATTAAATAGTAAATACTATCACGTGCTTTTCAAAAGTTCACTTTATAGCACTTTGCTTTTACAAGAGACTCACATTAGTACCTGTTTCCATTAACCAAAAGATAGCTGAAGAGCACTTTTGCTTTTATGAAAAAGGATAATAAATGAAAATAATGTTCAGCATTTGCTTTGCAGTGAGCCTTTACAGAGGCAGTGCAAACTCCTAGTAGTAGCGAGATCTACACCACCAAGCTCCTTCTCCAGCAGCTACACTCAGTATCTCAGTATCAAGCCCTATATTTTGAACTGTGTCTATGAACATCTGTATTCTCTCTCTTTTTTTTTTTTTTTTTTTTGCCTTTTGTCATTTTAGGGCCCCCCGGCGGCATATGGAGGTTCCCAGGCTAGGGGTCTAATCACAGCTGTAGCCACTGGCCTATGCCGCAGCCACAGCAACAGAGGATCCGAGCCGCGTCTGCGACCTACATACACCACAGCTCACAGCAACGCCAGATCGTTAACCCACTGAGCGAGGCCAGGGATCGAACCCGCAAGCTCATGGTTCCTAGTCGGATTCCTTAACCACTGCACCACGACGGGAACTCCTGTATTCTCTCTTGATTTATTTTGTGCGTTCATTAGCAAGATGTGTTCTTAGGTAGTTGTTTCTTTGCTTCATGGCATTTAGGGTTCTGAAAGTTTTCATGGGACTGCTCTTCTTTCAGATATTGGAGAAACCGTATACCTAGAAATTAGGTAGGCACCACAGTGAGTACATTTTAATGATATGACCATATACCTGGCAGCCAGTAATTTAATTAGGAAGAGACTATTAATAAATGCGGATATATTAACAAATAAGTAATAAACTGTGCGTTGGTAACTCTAGTCCAAGAATGTGCTGTAGAGAAAGTAGAAATAAGCATTGCTAAGAAAATGGTTTTAGAACAACTATGAGTATGATGGACTGAAGAAAGAGCATGAGCATCTCACATCATGGTTAAGGGCAAGTTGATCTCTTTGGTTAAATTTATTATTCCTATTGATGAAATTTTGACCCCGCCCAAAGAATGTAGACATTCCAAGGTCAACCGATTGGACCCACATCACAACAGTGACAATGCCAGATCCTTAACCAGTTGAGCCAGCAGGGAACTACCTCGTTGATATAATTGTTGATGGTATTTCCTTAATTTCTCTTTCCGATAGTTCATTCTTGTGTATAGAAAGCAAATAATTTTTGTATATTGCTTTTGTATCTTATACTTTTACTAAATTTGTTAATTGATTTTGACAATTTTCGTGGCATCTGGGAGAAAATATTTACAAGTCATACATCCGATAAGGTATTCATATCAAAAATATTTTAAAAATCACACAACGCAATAGCAAAAAAAATCCAACTAAAAACAGAGAAATTGAATAAACATTTTTCCAGAAAATACATGTAAATGGCTAAGTGGTACATGAAAAGGTGCTCAATATAACTAATCATGAGAAAAATGCAAACTAAACCCCAGTGAGATATTACCTCACATTTATTAGGATGGCTATCAACAAAAAGATGAGAGAACTGTGGGCAAGGATATGGAAAAAGGAAAGCCTTATGCACTGTTGATGGGAATGTAAATTGGTACAGCCACAATGGAAAATAGTATAAAACTTCCCCCAAAAATTAAAAATAGAACTACCATATGATACAGCAATCCCACATCTCGTTATATGTCCTAAGAAATGAAAACAAGATACCCAAAATATGTTTGCACTCTCATGTTCATTGCAACATTTTTTCCAAGATATGGAAAAAATCCAAATGTCCACGAGTGCATGACTGGATGAAGAAGATGCAGTATATGTATATCCATTGGAATAGTCATGTGACAGTAAGACATCCTGCTGTTTGGTACTACATGGATAGAACTTGAGGGCACTATGCTAAGTGAAATAAGCCAGACAGAGAAAGACAAATAATGCATGGGATCATTATATGTGGAATATTTTTTTAAGTCAAACACAAAGAAACATAGAATAGAAAAGTGGTTGCCACAGGCTTGTGAGGTGGGGAAAATAGGGAGAGATTGGTAAAGCTATAAGATAAGTAGGTCTAATGTAATGTAACTCTAGTTGATAACATTTTATTGAAATAAATGAAATATGCTAATAGAATATTATGCAAATGTTCTCACCAAAAAAAAAAAAAAAAGATAAAATGTGAGGTGATTGATGTGTCAATTACCTAGATAGAATTAACTAAGGGGGAAATCCTTTCACTATACATATAAAAACATCAAGATATACTATTAAATACCTTATAATTTTATCAATTATACCTCAATAAAACTAAAAGAAAGAGCAAGTTGAAAGTCAGAAAACTGAAAACTAATCTACATTTCATAGGTGGAAATCAGTCAGGATATATAAATAATCAAATGGAATAGTTATAGTAGACTTGAATTAGGCATACAATCAATAAGTTTTAGAGAATTAGATAAATCAGATTCAAGGATTTTGAACATTTCTGTATTAATCACCATTTCTAGCCTCTAGAATGTTTTCACCTTATAGTAAGGAGCTCAAGAAACATTTGTTGACTCAACAAACAAGAAATATGGATTTGTAACTTGAAGTGGTAAGCATTACGGATCAATTGTAGCTTCTTGAGCCACAAAGTAACAGGATGAAATATATTTAGAAAGCTTATTTTGGCAATGGTTATGTGAGATGACACTAGAGGAATAATTACATTGCATGTTGATGGAACCATTTCTATTGGAGGTTTCTGCTTGGCTCAGCCATCTTTTGAACATACCATCATCTATGCTTTCAAATGCAAAAAAATCCAACATTACAAATACTATCAATTGAATCAATCTGACATTTATGCCTTATGATATCTTGTTGAGCTATCATAGCACTTGCATTATACATAAGCAGTGAACCAAGCAAGAAAGGCTTTGCATCCAGTACATTTGGCAGCAAAGCTATATAAAAAAAAAATCTACTCTACATTTATATTAAAGTTGACATCAGTGTGCCTGTGCCTGCAGAAAATGGAGGGCCAAAGAATAAAAAGTGTTTGCTCTTGAACTTGTCTTAAAACAAAATTAACAAAATTAAAACTAAGACAAAATCATAAAAAGAATAAACCATAAATATCTGTCCTTTCACTATAAATACGCTTGTCAACATAGAACCTAATTTTGAAAGCATCAAGAAGCTTAACATTCAAATATTTTTTTGATGATTTTTTTTAAAAAGGTAATAAATAATTTCTTGTTATCCTTCAGTTTCTCCTCATTTTCCTTGCACTAAGTAGGTTGAGTGGTGATAAACTAGATGTCCTGATTTTATTATCATCAATATTAGCTAAAATTGTGCATACTATTACTACATTAGCTATAATTTATTTTTGTTACTGATAACAATATTTTTCACTCTCATCTGTATAAAGCTCTATTTTCATGTATAATATTTCATTAGCTTCAATAATCAAGGTGTCTAGATGGGGCATATGTTATTATCTTTATTTTATAGATGGAGAACCTACTAATCAGAGATATTAGGTAATTCCATGTCACTCAATCATTACAGAACTCAAGTATTCTAAGCGCTCATTTATTTTATTCCACAACACTGAATTTCTTCCTATTGCTTTGATTTCAGCAGGGATCTCTTTCCTCCTTTAATCTCTGGCCAGAATTAAACTTTATCACTGAAATACTGAACCTGTCCAAATTCATTATTGACCTAATTGAGAATGAAACATTTTGTCTCAGCTTAAATGGGTGAAATTATATTTCATTTTCAATATGGGAATAGAGCTGTATTAAATAATTTAATTACCCTGCACAAACATATACACTATAATATAGCCTGATAATTTTCCTCACTCTTCTGATAAAAGGGAACTTAGAAGAAAAGAAGATCAAAGGGGCAATATCAAAAGTTTTTTTGGAAGTCGTTTTTTAAACTATATCTATCTCTAAACACTAGCATAAACAATTGTATGCTTTCCTAACTAGCAACAAATTCAGATAATTACCATTCAACAAATGTTGTGCTACTCCATAGAGAAGTTCTTTTCTTCATTCTTAATTTTACTGATTAATCAATATTGTCACTCAATATAAGCTCCTAATACAAGGGCTTATAGAGGTATTATCTGCTACACAATTGGAATTGTTATGCTAAAGTATTAGAGTTTAATTACTACACAAATGTTAAAAATGACAAAAATTAGCTTCTATTCAAATAATAAGCTTCAATTCTTTCATATAACAGAAATAGCATAAACATCTTGTCAAAATACTAAATTCTCATAAATAGAGTCATGTCAGACATAGAAGAAAATCATTCCAAAGGCATAAAATTACTTCAACAGGAATTGACAAAAACCTCATTAAAGTAATTAATGTCATTAATAAAAAGTGTGTTTCTTTAACAACAGCTCTGCTTGGCTCTGGAAACATCAGGAATGCATATTTTGCACATTCTCATTCAAACACAAACACACCTAAATTGCTTTAACAGGCAGAAAAATCCATATTTGGATATGAATGAATCAGTTTGTCTTAGAATTATGCTTTTACACATTCAGATCACAGTGACTACTTTCCTGATTCTATGCTTATAAAACGTATTTCTTATTGTAATTTAACTTTTAGTTTAGCATATGTGCAGATAGCATCTTGGTCATATTGGGGCCTTTAGTGTAGCTTGCTCAAGGAGAGAAAATGTGCTGATTCACCTTTGAGTTCAGGCTTTAAACATTTGTCTCTGGGGGCTTGTTTAATGTGAGCCTGTTCTTGTGAGACAAATCTATTCTTAGTGTGTTGATGCACCCACTCCTTGTGCTTGCCAAGGCTGAGGAACTGACTACAGGTAGCTGCAGTGAACACTCAAAAATAACGACAGATGAGGCATCCTAAAGAGAACCAACACCTTTCTTGCAACCCATGTCCCCAAGGCAAGTTATATTTCAGCTTCAATATTTAGCATTTACTATGTATTCAGAATCATGATAGCAATTTCTGAGAATTCAGAGTTAGAAAAAATTACCTTTTTCTGAGGAACTCGCTGTTTGCAACCAACAAGCTACCATACGTAGAAAGTTCTAAACATGCTACTAGAAAACTGTTGGAGCTCATCAATGAATTTAGTAAAGTTGTAGGACAGAAAATTAATGCACAGAAATCTGTTGCATTTCTATATAATAACAATGACAGTTCAGAAAGAGAAATTAGGAGAACCATCCCACTTACCATCGCCTAAAAAGAATAAACTATCTAGCAATAATCCTATCTAAGGAGGCAAAAGATCTGTACTCTGAAAACTAAAATGCTGACGAAAGAAATCAAAGATGACACAAACGATGGAAGATATACCCTGATCTTGAATTGGAAGAATCAATATTGTCAAAATGAATATACTATTCAAGACAAACTGCAGATTCAGTTCAATCCCTATCAAATTACCAATGGAATTTTTCACTGAATTAGAAAATTTTTTTTTTAATTTGTAGGGAAACACAAAGGACCCTGAATACCCAATGCAATATTGAAAAAAAAAAATGATACTGGAGGAATCAGACTTCCTGACTTTAGATTATATCCAAAGCTACAGTAATCAAAATAGTATGGTACTGTCACAAAAACAAATAAAGGAGTTCACTGATGGCCTAGCTGTTAATGATTACATATTGTCACCACTGTGGCATGGGTTTGATCCCTGGCCTAGGAATTTTCATATAAAAAAGCATAGGCCAATGAAATAAGACACAAAGCTGAGAATTACACCCACTTACTTATGGTCAACTAATCTATAACAAAGGAGGTAAGAACATACAATGGATAAAAAAAGACAGTCTTTTCAATAAGTGGTGCTGGGAAAATTGGACAGCTACATATGAAAGAATTAAATCAGAACATTCTCTAACACTATACACAAAAATAAACTCAAAATGGATTAAAGACCTAAATATAAGGCCAGATATTATAAAACTCTTAGAAGAAAATATAGGCAGAACACTCTTTGACCTAAACTACAGCAGTATCTTTTTGGATCCACCTCCTAGAGTAAGGAAAACAAAAATAAACAAATGGGGCCTAGTTAAACTTAAAAACATTTCCAAGCAAAGGAAACCATTGACAACAACAACAACAACAACAAAACTGAAAAGATAACCCACAGAATGCGAGAAAGAAAATATTTGCAAACAAAGTGACTGATGAGGGATTAATCTGCAATGTATAGAGACACCTCATGCAGCTTAATATCAAATAAAAAAAACAATTAAAAAATGAACAGAAGTTCTAAATAGAAATCTCTCCAAAGGACACATACATATGGCCAAAAACAATGAAAACATGCTGAACGTTGCTAGTTACTAGAGAAATGCAAATCAAAACTACAGTGAGGTATCACCTCACACTGATCAGAAAGTATACAAACAATAAATGCTGAAGAGAGTGTGGAAAATGGGAACCCTTCTGTTCTATCGATGGCAATGTAAACTGGTACGACCACTATGGAAAACAGTATGGAGGTTCCTCAAAAAACTAAAATTAGTACTATCATATGATCCAGCGATCCCACTCCTGGGCATATACCCAGAGAAAAACATAATTTGAAAAGATATGCACCCCAATGTTCACTGCAGCACTATTTACAATGGCAAAGACATGGAAGCAACCTAAATGTCCCTTGACAGAGGATTAGATAAAGAAGATAGGATACATATATACAAAGGATTATTACCCAGCCATGAAAAGAATGGAATAATGCCATTTGCAGAAATATAGATGGACCTAGAGATTATCATATTAAGAGAATTAGGTCAGAGAAAGAAAAGCATTGTATGGTATCACTTATATGTGGAATCTTAAAAAAAATGATACTAATGAACATGTCTACCAAACAGAAATAGACTCACAGACTTTGAAAACAAACTCTTAGTTACCAAAGAGGGAAGGTGGGAAGGAGGGAAAGAATGGGAGTTTGGGATTGGCATATACACACTATTGTATATGGAATGGATAGTCGATAGGGACCTGCTGTATAACACAGGGAACCCTTCTCAGTATTCTCTGATAACATATATGGGAAAAAATCTAAAAAAGAATGGATATGTATATAAATGAATCACTTTGTGGTACAGCAGAAATTATCACAACATTGTAAATCAACTATACTTCAACAAAACTTTAAAAGAAAAAAAAGAAAATTAATTAAAATATAATTTATGAAATAATTTTATTCTTCTAAGAAAGACAATAACTGCAAATTCTAAATATAAAATACAACAGAGTATTAAGATTAGAATATCAGTTCCTTTATTTTACATCAATAGGTAGGAAGAAAGCTCCATTCTATTTCCATAGAGTGACCAGGGTGATCACCTTAAATCATATTTGACGATTTCTCTATTAAAAATCCTTTAAAGTAGTCTACTATTGCATGTAGAACAAAATGCATTTTCTTTAACATGAGCTTGCATCTGTCTTGTGCCTGTCTCAAGTGTCATCTCACACTGCTTTTCCCCTTTCTAACTACCCTCCACTTTCAATGATCTTGGGTCAGGTTCCATGGTAACAGACTCTGAGAGAGAAACATGCACTGAGGAGGTTTATTGTGGACTCCTACTTGAGCTGAAAGGCAGTGAAAGAAGTTTAGGCAAAAGTAGTTGAAGGGGGATACAGTTAGACCAAAGCCTCAGTTGGTCTCACAGGGAACTCTAGAGCTTGAACAGCCCTTCAGTGTTACCACAGATTGAGGCAATGGACCCATACCTGTGTTGCCGTTCTAAAGGAGGAATCAAGACAGTGCCTCACAGCATACACAGTGTCTGTATTATCTGAATAGATTAATATTTTTTCCCAATTCAGGACTTTGTCACATGTTTTTCTGTTCTTTTTGTCTGGAATATTTCCCTCTTCCACCGTCTTACCATAATTGCCTGGAAATTTTGGTTCTTCAGATCATTTGGGAAATTCTTAATTCCTCAGAAAGCTTTCCTCTGATCCCTGAACCTAAATTATATATTCTTTTTAAACTCATAGCAACCTATACTTTTTAAGATAAAATTAACAAAGTGTGTAATTATATTTTTTGTGTGTGGTATTTGCATTTAGTATTGCCTTTCTCCATTTGTATTATATTGTGATCTTGAAAAGTACAGCTTTTACTACATCTAGATAGCACATAGCTCCAATGATTTAAACATCACAGATGCTTAATAAATAACTTTAAATAAATGAATGTCATGGTTCTTCTTTCCCTTAGGCTCTAGTAATTGCTGACATTTCCCACTCACTATAATGATTTAAATTTAATTATGTTGATTTTTCTTATGAATTATATGCCTTTTGTATTAGAATTGTCTCTGGTACGTTAACACAGATGTTCTCAAATTTGGCTGGCATTAGAGTTACCCGCAGGGAATGTAAATGCCAAGGGCAGTTTTTGGTAAGGAGAGAGTATACAGCGAAGGGAATGGAGAGAGGCATAGCATAGATAGGAGCCCTTGTGACCAAAGGATATGGGAAACAGTTTTATTAATCCATAGACAGAACACAGGAAAGCTTTCTGTGTACTGAGCCGAATCAGATCTGGGTTTCCATTGCTTTTATTTGTATGAATACGAATAACCCAATAAAAATAAATATAGATATTACACACAAACACAAAATGAAACATTATTCAACCTTAAATAAAAAAGAAGGATATCCTTTTATCCATATAAACATGGATGGAGCTATAGGTTACTGTGCTGGAGAAAAACAAATTCTACATGGGGTCACTTATATGTGGCATCTAAAAACACCCACCCAAAAATTGAACTCATAGAAACAGAGAGTAGGAAATTGATTGCCAGGGGCTGGTGACTGGGAGAAATAGGGGAGAGGTTGGTAAAAGGGTACAAACTTTCCATTGTAAGATGAATAAGGTCTGAGGATATAATGTATAACATGGTGACTATAGTTGATAACAAAGTATTGTGTAATTGAAATTTGCTAAGAGAGTAGAACTTGTTCTCCCCTAAATAAACAAATGGGCTGACAATATGTTAATTAATTTGATGGAGGAGTATTTTCACAATATATACGTATATCAAAACATCACATTATACGCTTTTAGTGTTTAATTTAGTATGAGGAATAGGCTCATTGTGGAGTCTGAGAAAGCCCAGTGATCTGGAATCTGCCAGCTGGAAAACCAAGGAAAGTTGCTGGTGTGATTCAATGTGAGTCTGAAGGTCTAGGAAACAGAGGATTTGACGGAGGACCAGAGAAGATGATATGAAATGTCTTCATTCAAGCTGTGAGGCAAGAAAAAAAGGAGTAAATTCCTCTGGCCTCCACCCTTTGTTTTCTTTAGGCCCTCAATGATTGGATGAGGCCAAACCCCAGGGAGGATGAGTCCACCTATTCAAATACTGACCTATTCTGGAAATATCTTCACAAATATGCTCAGAAATAACCTGGACACCCCACAGCCTGTCAAGCTGACACATAAAATTAACTGCCAGAGCTATTTAGCAATTGAAAGTATGTACTGAATATAGAAAGAGCTTATCTTTAGCTGATATGCATATCTACATATGGATATTCAGAAATCTAAGTTATTTCTCTCCTTGTAAATTTTTGCAAGCCTCAGTTAATTCCTCAGTCTCCCAGACTGGATCTTTATACAAATTCATCATTCTTATTTTTTTTTTTTTGTCTTTTTACCTTTTACCAAGAGCCGCACCCGCGGGATCCGAGCTGCATCTGCAACCCTCACCACAGCTCACGGCAATGCCGGATCCTTAACCCACTGAGCAAGGCCAGGGATCGAACCCACAGCCTCATGATTCTTAGTCGGATTCGTTAACCACTGAGCCAGGAAGGGAACTCCTAAGTCTTCTTCTTCTTGACAATATGTGATTATACAAAAGCCACTTATTTTAAGTCACTCCGAGACTGCTTGCCAATTGTCCTTTTTAAAACATCAGGATCTTTTCTCTTTTGAATTTTTGATTTTGTTTTCTTTAAATTCCAAACTGATGAACATGTTTGTTTCTATCAACTCATCTCTACCTTGCTTTTCTTAACCCTACAGTTCTTCTAAGATACCTATAAATTCCATTCCACCAAGTACTTCCTTATAAAGAGAAAAATAGCACTTCCTCTTGTTATTTACACTTTTTACTGAAATGTCAACAAATCCTTTTTTAATATATACAAAAAGAAGGTTTTAATTATGTGGGAAGATACTTGTAGAGGTAGGAATGAAATCAAATGATTCTACCTATACAGATAAAGTAAGGGGTAGTGCATTTATGAAGTGATTAATAAACCATCTCAATAAATGAGTTAAATTATTAAAATTAATAACATACCAGTAAAATATATCGATACATTAATTAAATATTAATATAATTGATAGAAAACAATGTCTTGTATACATTCTAGGATCAGGACAATTTTTTTTTTTTTTTTTGCATTTTAGGGCCGCACCTGTGGCATATGGAGGTTCCAGGGTAGGGGTCCAAGCAGAGTTATAACTCCCGGCCTACACCACAGCCCAAGCAACATCAGATCTGAGTCAAATCTGTGACCTATACCACAGCTCATGGCAACACCAGATCCTTGACCTACTGAGCGAGGCCAGGGATTGAACCCACAACCTCATGGTTCCTAGTCGGATTTGTTTCCACTGTGCCACGATGGGAACTCCAGGACAATTTCTTTTTGTTTTCATTTCTGTTTTGTCCTATTTTAAATGTCTCTTGTCAATTTTTTCTATTGAACTTTCATTCCAATTATATAATACTTTTCTTTAAAAAATTTTAATGGTGGGTATTTTAGAAAAGAGGACTTTTTTACGTTTGCAAAGTAAACAGCCATTTAAAGAGATATAACATGTTACTAGAAAAGTTATCTAATTTACTTTCCATGGCTTGTATGTTTTAATTTTGGGACACTGATTTATAAAGTTATAACAAGCAGAAACATACTCTACATTAAAATGTTGAGAACTAAACTTGAGCTTAACTAAAATTAGCTAAAGTTTCACAAATGTAAGCATATATTTGATGGTACACATTATTTTAGAGTCATAAGGAACTAGAAAAATAACATGATAGAATCTTATTTAGTATTTGCTTAACATGGTTAAGAGTCATTGTGGCATATTAAAATTGCAACTGCATTTCCAGAGAACATATGCATTACCAGGCAACATATGAAACAATAGGTAGATATTTCATCTTTCTATGTTTTCACTTACATAGTGATGTATTTTCTACCAATCACAACTAAATATTCCTCTTAAATATCAATGATGCACTCCTATTAACAAGCAAGTGCTAATCAATACATGAACATAAATCTCACGACACACTGAAACTTAGTGTGTGGTAAATAAGTAAATAAATAAAGAATATACATTTGCAAATTAATGTGCTGAAATGGGGCTAAGCCAATTTAGTATTATAATATTTTCATAGAAGTCTTACATAATTTACTAATATTTAGACTGAGAATTGAATGATGTTGAGTTGGAGAGAGATTATAGCTGGCAGAGGGAGATGCAGTGTAGGACAGGGCTAGGGTAGGGTCGAAACGGGCATCACATGTCCACACATCATATGCGGGGTGAGCAAGGGGGTGGCCATTGAGCTGCAGGACACTCAGACAGATGACACTGAAGGTAGAGGCAGTGGAGAGGAATTTTCATTTTATTCTAAAAGTAACAGGAAACCTTTGAAGTCTGAGAGACAGATATATGACCATGTCCAATTCATATTTTGTTTGTAACAGAAGAAGCAATCGATCACTTCAGGGAAACTATAGTTGAAATATTCCAACACTAGAGCAGGTATGAAATAAAACTCTTGAACACATCTCAGGAAAAAAATAAGCATTTAGAACTTTAGGATATACTGTTTACAGGGCATCAAACACAGATGACAACTTCTAGTTAAATGGATTTTTCTCTTATGTCTTTCATCCTATTACCTGTTCAATTCTAGAGCATCCTACCCAACCTGTAAGTGGAGGGAAGGGAGTAAAAGAAGGGAAACAGGGCTCAACCATAGGAAAAGAAAATTTTTGAGTTAAATTGTATTTTTAAATTTTTTTAAAAAATGTTAGAGTGGACCAACTTTTATACCTGCAAGTGACTATAAATTTGTGGGTTCGAATTTATCCTGGGAAGTGCATAAAGTAATACATTCTTATTTATACCTATTGAGCCTGTCTTTGTAAATAAACACTATCATCTGTATGCTGAAGTGCAGAGAAAGGAATTGGTCATTTCACAAACTGAAATTTTAATTACTTTTTAGACCATTTAAACACAAAGTAATTTTCCTTGAACCCTAGGTTGGGTATGTTTGGAGGACGAGAATGTGAGTGCCACATAAGCTTCCTGAAGATGGGCTTTTCCATTCTTGCTCCCTTGCTACACTGCCAGTGCTCTGAAGAGTACCTTGAAACCAGTGTGTCACTTAATAGTGAATCAGCTTGAACAGACTACATAGGACTGGCTTATTTCCATCACCCTCAGAAATTTCCAAAATAAAACCCTCATACTGTGTAGTGGAATAGGATGATTAAAAATAGAGCTAATTTTCTTTAAAGAAAAAAATCTATACAGACCCTCTTCTAAAATATTTTAAGGTAGCATGATTGTTACAGCAAAACAGGGCAAAACTCTCTTAGTACGAATTTTTTTCAGATGTCCTCCAGGATAAGTATTATTTATGAGTCTACAGAGCATGAAAATCTGCAATAGCCTGCTTTTGATGATCTAAGGATTTAATTTTCTAACGATAGCGTTAAGCTTATCTTTAACTCATTTGTCAGGAATTCATTCCTGCCCCTTGGGGGAAAATACGTTGTATAATACCTTGGAACATGAAAACATGTACAAGTTAGCCATACCCTCAGGAATCTAAAGATTAATAATGTATTTGGAGAGTGGAGAGCATGTCTGGCAAATTGGTAAGGTAAGTACATCTGGTGAGTGACCTATGTGAGAATCAGTCTTTCAGACAGAGAAATCCAAGTAGATGAACTGATTAATTAACATTTCCTGATATTACAAGGGTGCGGTCTGGTGGCTGTTAGTCAAAATTTTGTCACAGCTGACGCCCAGATTGGAGGAAAGCGATACCAGATAAGTAAAATGAAAAAAGGCTATTCACTAAATCTCTGTAAGTCATGTGTGCCATAAACACTCCTGACTTTTTCTTTTTTTCCCCTTAGGGCCACACCTGCAGCATATGGAAGTTCCCAGGTTAGGGGTTAAATCTGAGCTGCAGCTACTGGCCTGTACCACAGCCATAGCAATGTGAGATCCAAGCCCATCTGTGACCTACACCACAGCTTATAGCAAGGCTGAATCCTTAACCCACTCAGCAAGGCCAGAGATCAACTAGCATCCTCATGGATACTAGTCAGGTTCATTACCACTGAGCCACAATGGGAACTCAAAGCATCACTTCTTTGATGCTCAAGTGGATAGAAAAAAAAAATTTCTCAAGAGAGAAAACTCAGTCTTTTAACTTCAACAACTAATAGAACATGGCTCTTGTACAAAAATACTGTTTCAATCAATACCAAAGAAGTGCAGAACATTGGCAATAGCAGCAGTGCTGAGTGCAGTTTGGTAGTTGCTGAAAGATCCAAAACAGCCCAGGGGAAACAAAAGGGATGGCTGGAGGAAAATTTCCTATACCAGTAAACCACAGTGTCTGTATCTGGCAGGATACTGTTGTACCCCAAATGAACACCATGGCTGAAACTTAGAGAATATTCAATAGAAGAGGCCAAGGGGGCAGATCTGACTGGAAAGGTGGCTGAAAACATACTAGCTGATAAGTAAATGTTAGAGAAATTCCAAATGCATTTAGATAAGCAATCACAGGGATTGCTACGGTAGGTGGCTAACAGAGGCACTGAAACAAGTTTCAGCTAAGCTGATAGTTATATGATTTGGAAAATACAACGTATTCATTCTCTATATTTCCTTTCTTTTTGGTACACTCATCTCAATGAATGACTCTGTCTGCCACTGTATTACCCAAGTCAAAAACTGATAATCCTGTCAATTCACACTCTTCTCTTCATTCCACATATGGTGGTTGCACATAATACTGTAGACCCTACCTCTTGAAAATGTCTTGGAAAATGCAGTAACTTAAGCCTTTGTTACTTCTCATGTTAATTGCAGGAGAATTCTGAGCAACTCCCCTGCCTTCAATGTTTTCCCTATTTGTCCAGTGAGATGATTACAAAAACCTCATTTTCATAATTTCGTCCCCTCTCTAAATCATTTAGATCCTTCCAATAATTTTAACATAAATTTCAAATTCTCAGCATATTCTTTCAAGAGCTAGAACCTATTACTCTTTTCTAGAATGTCTCAGCATACACAATTTCCTGAATATGCTTTAGTGTTTTTCGTTTAATAATTTATACAGACTGTTCAGTATGGACCTTACCCTTGCCCACTGAATCCTCAAATAATTCATTCATAATCATCTTTCAGTTTTTATCTTATAAATCTCCACTTCTAGGAAGGTTCCATCTTTTTACCTGATTCATAATAGTAGCAGAGTACATTCAATTACCAGTAGAAACATGAGACAGATTAGGGGGTGGAATCAAAGCCTCAAATTCTGAGAAACTCTTTTTTTTGGGGGGATACAGCTTGCTTCTGTTTAGTTTCATAAATTAATTCAGGGGCGTAAAAATACCCTCAAGAAGGAGTTCTGTATTGATGCAGTGGGTTAAGTATCCAGTGTTGTCACTGCATGGCCTGGGTAGCTGCTGTGATATGAGTTTGATCCCTGGTCCAGGAACTTCCAGATGATGTAGATGCAGCCAAAAAAAGAGAAGCCCTCAGAAGACTGTTCCTCTGGATCTCTTATCTTTCCTGGTCTCTGTTTTGTTTCATTCTTCTCCCAAATGTGGGCAATATAAACTGCTGGCAAATCCAAATTCTCACTCCAGTTTAGCAAGGTCAGTTCTTTTCTAATATCCATGTCTCTGTCCCAGTACCAGAGAAGACTTGAAGAGGCCTGACAATCCCGGAGCCAAACACGATGTCCTTGGAGTGAGAAATACTTCTTGGCACTCTTGGGTCGCAGGCTCACTTACAGCAGGTACAGGGATATTCTAATTGACAGCCTCGTAAGAACGTTAAGGAGTGAAGATGGAGATACCCAAATAAACCACATTACACAGGTTAACACAACCTCTTACATACACACAAAGTTACCATAGTTTAATAACCACTTTTTCACAAAAACCAGAGCTAGTCATATCTCCTTTCTGCTCTTACAGTAAAATTATATATACCTTTACCATGATATATGGTACCATAAAGTAGATATGTCATTGTGCCATGTTTTAAAATTCTTCAGATTCTCTGAGAGATAGTAACATCCCCAATAATAGAACGTTTGGTGTTGGTATTTTTTTTTAATTTCTTTTTCCCTTTTTTTTCTTTTTGGGTTGCACTGATAGCATATGGAAGTTCCCAGGCCAGGGAATGAATCTGAGCCATGGCTGTGACCCACACTACAGCTGCAGTGACTCCAGATCCTTAACCCACTGTGCCACAGCAGGGACTCCAATTTTTTTTATTTCTGTATCATCAATACTTTGTATAAACTGGCAAAAAAAAATAGGCATTGCACAGATATTTGATAATAAATAAGTGCCAAAATCATAGCACCTGCACCACGTTTTTCTCTAAAATTGCATGTGATTAAGCTCTTTCTATTTGCCTTTTGTCTTTTATTGAACAATGGAAAAGACTAATTTTATACTTGTTAAAATACTTTATTGCATGGATAATATATTTTGTTTAAATGATAAGTTTTGTTATATTTAACAAAAACTTTCCAAGAGACAAACCCTTACAGACCCTAATATTAATCTCAGTATATCAAGTTTGGAAAATTTGAGTATTGTCATTTAGTTTATAGGATGTGTTTTATAGTAGAAATAGCTTGTTTTGTTTGCTTGTCAATTTGTATGTTGAATAACTTTTTAAGAAAAGCATAAGTTGAGCCAAAGCCACATCATTTTTTCTGATTATGCAGCAATGGAAAATGCTTGTGCATTAACAATTATTAGGAGTACATTTAAATCATTATTCATTTATGGAATTGCATTAATTTCTGAAGAATGTGGCACCACAGATGGATGATTCAAGACAAAGCAGATTATCTTGGAGTCTTTCAGTTCCTCACTATATCAGTCTATCATTCTCTATTGCCACCCACTAATACCTCTCAATCTAAAGAAAAGTACTTATCAGTTCAGATAACTGAATGAGACTTAACAAACAAATAAAATAATAATTTTAGTTTAAAGTACTACATTCTCAGAAGGCGGAAAAATAATTTATAGCTATTTTGAGGTGATTAGCTATAAAAATTTCAAAACATCTTTAAATTAATTTTATATCAATAATTTTCAGTTATTTCACTCAGAACAAATTCTGTTTTTTTGTATGTTCTTAATGTTTCATTAATGAAAGCAGGCTTAACAGCAACAAAGGTTTTTTCTGTCAAAAGATTTATTGTCTAGTAAATAAAAATGCTAAAAATGTTTAATGTATTTGCTATCTGAATTATAATCACTGACTATAACCACTCATGTAATATACATTTATTGGATACAAACAAAAACTAAACAATACTGTTAGGTATTTGGCTTTTTAGTTGATATGAAATTGAATATCTATGGTATATGTGTAATACTTTTTGCATTATTTTTCATTTAATTTTCTCATGATTATAACAGAACAATATGTAGAATATGTATTAATTAATATATTTAAGAGTGAGTATGATATAATGGATTGGTTGAGAGTACCACTCTGGAGCCAGTCTGCAGTCAAAATGCAAATTTCCTTTTCTGTTATGTATGTGCAAGACTCTGAAATGTTCAATTTATTCATCTGTCAAACTGCAATTACAATAATGATACCTCACTCAAATTATTGTGAAAATTTTTTTAATTAATATTGGTATTTCTTATCAGTGAACATGATGAAAATAAATGAGGTATACATTCTTTACTGGTATCAAAATAAGAAAATGTAGAACATTCTTAGTTTCTAAACATTTATACATTTACAGTCTAATTTATGAAACAACTCATTTAATATGAAATTACAAAGTAGAAGGTTGTCATGGTCTCATTTTAATAAGTAGCTAAGAAACAAATTAAGCGATTTTTGAACCAAAAATAAAGTTTCCATATGATCCAGCAATTTCACTCCTTTGCATATACCTGGACAAAACTATAATTCAAAAATATACATATACCCCTATGTTTATAGCAGCACTATTTACAATAGCCATGACATGGAAGCAAGCTAAATGTCTGCCAGCAGATGAATAGATTATGAAGATGTGGTACATACATGCAATGGAATAGTACTGAGCCCTAAAAAATAATGAATTAATGCCATTTGCAGCCAAATGGATGGAGCTAGAGATTATCATACTAAAGTGAAATTAAGAGAAAGACAAAGACCATATGATATCACTTATATGTGGTATCTAAAATATGACACAAATGGACTTATCTATGAAACAGAATCAGACTCACAGACAAAAGAACAGACTGACAAGGGGAGCAAGGAGGAGGGAGGGATGGATTGGGAGTATGGGATTGACAGAGGCAAGCTATTATTTATAGAATGGATAAATAAAAAGGTTCTACTGAATAGCACAAGGAACCATATTAAATATCTTGTAATCAACCATAATAGGAAAGATTATGGAAAAGAATATATGTATATGTATAACTGAATAACTTTGCTGTACACTAGAAATTAATACATTGTAAATCAACTGTATTTCAATGAAATAATTTTTAAGAGATTTCTGAAACTAAGAAACTGCCACATTTAGTTTTAAAAGAAAGTATCTAGTTAAAATAACAACTTAAATTTAGAATGAAATGAAAAATATTTCTAACATTAATTTTATGTTTTCAGGATCAAGGTTAATGACATTTGTTAAATTTCATTTGTTTTTCTTGATTGTATCTACAGATTTAAATCTTCCCTTAAGACTCATTGATATATGAATCTCCTTGGGGACACTGGTTAAAGATGATATTAAGTGATGCCATTAACCATTCAGCTTTTGTGAACTCTGAGGGAAAATACAACTAAGAAAAAGAGCAATTCAAACCATCTACAGAATTACAGATTTTGGAGCTCCCATTGTGATTCAGTGGGAACAAATCTGACTAGCATCCTTGAGGACTCAAGTTCCATCCTTGGCCTCGCTCAGTGGGTAAATGATCAAGTGTTGCCCTGCGCTATGGTGTAGGTGGCAGATGAGGCTAGGATCTGGCCTTGCTGTGGCTGTGGTGTAGGCTGGCAGCTGCAGCTCTGACTGGACCCCTAACCTGGGAACCTCCATATGCCGCAGGTGCAGCCTAAAAAGACCAAAAAAAAAAAAAAAATTTACAGATTTTTGCAGGAGTATGTAAAGAACTGCTTTTACCTATTCTGATGAAGCCTACGTATATATATAAAAAAAAAAAAAACAAACAGTAATGAACCTGAGGTGTATCCATGAGGACACAGGTTTGATCCTGGACTTACTCAGTGGGTTAAGGATCCAGCGTTGCTGTGAGCTTCTGTGTAGGTTACAGATGCAGCTTGGATCCCATGTTACTGTGGCTGTGTCATAGGCCAGAAGCCTCAGGTCTGACTTGACCCCTTGCCTAAGAACTTCCATATGCCATGAGTGCAGCCCCAAAAAGACCAAAAAATAAACAAACAAAAAAAAAAACCTGTAAGTAGATTATGTGTGCAGGTAATTAATACAGAAAGTGGCTCTAAATAAACATATATATGTACACATATAACTTTGATATCAGAGCTTCATATTGAATGGTGAAGAAACTGTCATTGGACAGTGATTTATATTGTTTGGTGGTAAAACAGTTTGTAAAAACTATCACTGTGATAATGTAGAAGGTAGGCAACGCTCTTTTTTTTTGCTTTTTAGCGGCCCCACCTGCAGCATATGGGGGTTCCCAGGCTAGGGGTCGAATCAGAGCTGCAGCCGCTGGCCTATGCCAGAGCCATAACAATGCCAGATCCGAGCCGTGTCTGTGATCTACACCACAGCTCACAGCAACGATGGATCGTTAACCCACTGAGCAAGGCCAGGGATTGAACCTGCAACTTCATGGTTCCTAGTCAGATTCGTTAACCAGTGTGCCACGAGGGGAACTCCAGGCAACGTTCTTGAATAATCTTTTAACTGTATTCAAAAAGGTTGGGAAATAAGATATTAGGACTGTTTCTAAGTTGCTGTGGCAGCATTTGATAAGATACTACAAGATAGAAATGAGCTCAGAAAATACTAGCAAGAAAGGATAAAGAGAAATTAGAGAGATTCTAGAAATTACAGAAATTTGGAAAGTTAGGATATCAAACTGATTCTTCTCTCTATCCAATAAACAAATAAAGCTAAGATCACTGAGAAAGAAAGGCAACTTTAACTCATGAAAAAAATGTTTGACACAATTAAGCTTGTGCCCAATAGATCTGTACAACCGCACAAAAGAGATCAAGGCTCTTCCATGTCTGGACAAAGGTTGCTTCAGGCTCCTTTGTGAGACTGAAGTCTCCAGGTATGTTACTCGAGTATGAATGGGTGTAACTCCTCTCAGCTCCCTTTGTTGGATGCCGGCAGGACCCAAGACAAATGAGACCCTAGCCAAATCTGTAAGGGGACAAGGCTGGTTTTGGGTCTGCATCTGGAGCTATGCCAGTGCTTGCCACCTGGGCATGGACCTGCCTTCTCAAAGCAGTCCTAGTCAGTCTTGAGCTCCATGGAGATTTCATAGCCTCAAATCTGGATCCCAAAACTCCCACAAAAACATTTTTATCTCTAGTTAGCTGCCAAAGTATTGTTGCTGTAGGGGCACATGAGTATGGGGCCTCCTATTTCATAATCTTGCTGATTATATTATTGCTCCAAATAATTTTCTTTATTCTCCCAATAGATTATATATCTCCACCTTTTAATATCTGGCTAGAACATGTAACTTGCTTTGGTTAAGAAAAAGTAAATAAATGACATATTACTTCCATACAGAAATGTTGAAGGACAAAACATTGCTTGTTGTAATGCATTGATTGCATCTCCCCCCTCCCAAGACTTTTAGCGTTTAAGATACAATTCCTATTTTATTTCATTTTATTTTCCTTTTTTAATGCTGTACCTGCAGCATACAGAAGTTCCCAGGCTAGGGATCTAACTGGAACTACAGTTGCCGGCCTATGCCACAGCCACAGCCACACCAGATACCTGACCCACTGAGCAAGGCTATGGATCAAATCTGCATTCTCATGGATACTAGTCATGTTTGCTACTGCTGAGCCACAATGGGAAGTCCTTTTTTTTTTTTTGACAGTTCCTGTTTTAACCTTTATCTTGGAGTGTACATAAATGACAGAAGCCACTTCAAATTTTTTCATTCTTTTTAAGACAACATAACATTAGTTAATTGATACCCAGGCAAACAGCCTCCATTTCTCACTTTTATGACTAACCTAAATCCAAATCTTTACATTTTTTCACTCACATAAAGAGACAAATTCATATCACAATAGCGAGAGAAAAAGTTAAAAGAAAATAAGTTAAACTAGACTTTTGCCGAACTCAGCCTCGTTACAGTTACACTCTAGAAAATGTGATTAAATTTGTAAAATTTACTTGATCAGTCTATACTTTTCCTTGCAATTAAGAATGACTTTGGATAATGCTATGGAAAAGGATAAGCCATTACTTGTCATAAATAATCTAAAGTATACACTTGCCATGTAGATACCAGTACAATGTCTCAAACAAAATCCATTTGAAATGCTTTCTTCATCTTGAGTTGTTGTCAAAATTACTAATATTCATGTTTATGTCAGTGTAATTTTCATTGTGAAAAGCATTTTCTTTTTATCACTTGGTCAAAGTTAATGTATGTTCACAATAAAAATTCTTAGCACTAACTAGTAGCAGTGTTTAATTAAATAATTTAGAAATACATGGCTACACATTGCCAAAGCCCATCGGGATCTCTTTTTCTCCTCTGCTTTACATTTTGTTTTGTAAAGTTTTCTTCTGCCTGCACACATTGCCACTGTTCCTCAAGACCTCCATATTTTTAACCTGAGACTTATTCTCTCTGAAGTCCGAATAGTTTTCTTGTCCTCATTATTTGTGATGGGATGAACTGTCACAAACAAATCCTGTAACTGAGTTCAAGCTTGTCATACTTGCCACACAGCAGGCCAGTGAGTCAAAAGACAAGATGTTGGAATATTGGTGTGTTGAGGCAAGAAAAACAGATGTATTTGAAAAGCCACCAAATGGAGAAGGTAACAAACTAATGTCCTAAAGAACAATCTTATTTCAGGGAAGAATTCAAGACTTTTTTATTCCAGGAAAGGTGAAGCAGTTTGCTTCATCAGCTCAGGGACAGTCTTATGTTTGGCTGGTGGTAAAGTAATCAGGTGATATTTTGGGAGTCAAC
Source organism: Catagonus wagneri (assembly GCA_004024745.2). Classification (NCBI taxonomy): domain Eukaryota; kingdom Metazoa; phylum Chordata; class Mammalia; order Artiodactyla; family Tayassuidae; genus Catagonus; species Catagonus wagneri. The sequence continues at coordinate 21,932,295 of PVHT021183693.1, forward strand.
ATTGTCAACCTACTGGTTCCAAGCTGTCTGAGGTCTACATGATTGGGGTCATCACTAACCATCACGTGGGAGTCTGGTTTCTAGAAAAACAGCTTGGGAATGTGTGTCAGACAGTTATCTATATCCTTCAGGGAGGGACTAAAGATTCTGTGACTCTGATACATGGCTTATCTATTGTTTAAATTGTTACCACTTTTGCTATGTCTTATCATTGCATGTTCACATTCTTTTCATTTTTTTCACTCTTAAATTAGCCTTGAGGTGTTCCTATTGTGGAGCAGTGGTTAACGAATCTCACTAGGAACCATGAGGTTGTGGGTTCAATCCCTGGCCTTGCTCATGTGGGTTAATGATCCGGCGTTGCCATGAGCTGTGGTGTAGGTTGCAGACATGGCTCGGATCCTGCATGGCTGTGGCTGTGGCATAGGCTGGCAGCTGTAGCTCCAATTCAACCCCTAGCCTGGGAACCTCCATATGCCACGAGTGCGGCCCTAAAAAGCAAAAAAAAAAGAAAAAATTAGCCTTGAGACTCAAGGGGATGCCTGGAAGAGTAAAGCAAAATTTTTTACTTCAAAAAAAGATAGGCACACGGGGGCTTGTATAAGGTTTCAATCCTAAGTGTGCTTCATCTACTCTACTCTTAATAGTGGAAGATATGGGAAGATACATAGTGATCTTTATTCAGTTTTTTGTATACTGCTATACAGTCAGACCAAGCAGTCCAGAATATCATGCAAAATTATTTTTAATTTCAGATTTGTTTTAAAAAGGTAAGCACTTCTATATTTTACAAATGGGGAAAATTGGGTATGGGTCTCTATGATATTCAAATGAATGGGCATAGGACCTTGGTTTCGAAAAGGAAAAATAATAGTTTGCTTTTATAAAGGAGCGATAATGTGCATGGCAGAACTTGAAAGTGAGCATCAATACTGTGTTCTCTGCTTCTTTCAGAGCTCATAGTAATCATGATTTTTCTGCCTCCTCTAAAGTTAATGTGATCATTTTACTGGGTTCTGGCTAAAGGACTGTTCAGTCTCTTCTGTCATTTGTTTATGGATATTCATGACATAGAGATGGGCAAAGAAATCTAATGGAAGAACTGTGAGTTCAGTGGATGGTCCTGTGAGAATCCTGTGAGGTACAGAGCCACCTTCCAGGAATCACCTATCTCCATCTGCATCAAACTTAGGTGGGATTGAGAAACTTCAATTATTAAGTCGCCAAAGGCTACTGGAATTTTGGGGCTTTCATAGAAGTTAACTCTTCTCTGACTACTAGAATACTAGAAACTGTTCCTAAAGTATTTTATCTTTTATCACAATTACTGGCAATCAGGTGAATTATGGGCACATTTACAGATAAAGAAATCAAAGCCAAAAAACTTAAGTTGTCTCAAGTGCCAGAGATAACAAATATCAAACTTAGAGCTTGCATCTAACAAATATGTTTCCAGATCCAACTTTCATAAACATAATGCCGTCTCTTGAGGCGTCTCTTAAAGGCCAACTCTGTCATGACTGGCAGAGGAATTTCTACGCAGGACACTTTTCTTCCTTTTAATTTCCTTTCTAGTCCCCCCATCATTTTAACCACTTGTTTCCTTTCCTGTGTGCCACATCATTTTCTGATAGATCACAGTCATTCTGCTCTGTCAGGATCTAAATTTAGTTGGATGAAGTGAGGCAGGAGAGGGAGGACTTGAAATTCTTTAGATTCAGAGAAACAGTTTCAATATCACATTTCTTCTTCAGGTCAATAATTTATAACACTTATTTGGCACTATCAGAATTAGCCTCATCTTTTGATATCTCATAAATAGTGATGCCCAGAATCTCTGACTTATCTACTTTGAATCATTTTAACAATAGTTTCTTCCTCTGTTTCAGCTTTGATTTGGGCTTGGCTTCCAGCAAGAAAACTGAGCAGAGACGAAGTAATAAATCCAGGCAAAACTCTTAAGCAAATCAAAATAGAACTTCCAAAAACCAAATAGTCCTTTCTCAATTTACCTAAAACAGTTTAAGCTCTAGTTCATTCTCATTCATCTAGATTCTTAATTTCTGAACCATCGTTATTCAGAAATATTCAGTTGTGCCACTCATTTAAGTACTTATTTCAATTATTTTTGCTAATATATTAAAGAGATATGCTATGTACAAAAGAAGTAGCCAGGTGATTTGGGAGATAAACAGATGGATAATCATCATTCTACTCTCAGGGATATGAAGGGGGAAAAGCACAGGTACAACAATAATTATAGCATAAGACAGTGTGCTAAACTACCCCAAAGAAAGAATATTTTGATATCTTACAGACCTAATCTAATTAAATATATGCAAATAATATGCACATTATTAACAAAATTTTCCGAAAAAATTTTCTCTTTCTCTACGTAAGAGTGAGATTTACCATAGTTATTTGCCTTCATTAAGGGAATGTATACAGACATGCTTAATCCATGTTTCACTTGAGAATCTTTTCCTCACTACCATTCCAGACCAATGTAGTTATTTGTCCATGTCTATCACTTGGATTATTAACTATTACTTTAAGTCTCACTCACAATAATTAGGTAACTGATGGACACTTCAAACTAGAAGGATCAATCAGAATTTCCTAAAACTCTTGCCAAACTATTATTTTTCAGGAATGGCACTGTAAGTGTAGAAGTGTCTAACTATCAGTAACAGTCTTATCGGTCACCATGGCGACGGTTTTCTGAAAACATTTATTAACAAGAATTTAGAAATGGAGGTTGATGACCCTGGATCAAAATATGTCTGAAACTAGCTGCAGCTCCTTAGAATTATGGTAGATTGATATCCACTTGGTAATATTTACTAAATAAACATTGATACCCTTAGCTGGAAAGTGAAGTAGAGGTTGAGTCCCTGAAGCTGATACAGAGAATGTAGTCTGAGATCTCTGTGGAAGAGATTTCCTTTTTTGGTGGGAACTTCCAATTTCACTTTTCTCTTTACTGTTCATATTTTATTCAGGAGGCTTATTCCCAAAAGTTCTAATTCAAAACTACTACTTTATTTCTGAAGTAGTAAAAACAGTGTATCTGGAGAAATACTGATCCTTTGAATTTGAATCTTGTAGGAATAGGGAAATCTACCTACATTCTTAAATCATTAGACAGACAACTCCTGTGTTTAAATTGACAGGCCAGACATGTTTTCCTTAGGCTAATGACAAAACAGTATGGGAAGCCTTTTTTTTTTCATTTTTTACTTTTTTGCTTTTATTTTTACTTTTCTTTTGATTTTACTTTTCTTGCTTTTAACCCCAGGCTAAGGCTCACTTCCTTACCTTGTGCTTTAGGCTATAAACTAGGGCCCATCTTATGAATTTTTTTCTTGCAAATCAGACATTTTCAGAAATAATTTGAAAATGGGGCAATGCAGAAAGGTGAGAGAATGCTTTTCAAGTGGTTTTTGTTTTTAAAGTGAAGAAGGCATATGTATTTGATTCATAAGCATTGTACACTATTATTAATAATGTGGACTTAACCTATAAGGAGACAACTGCCCACTCCAAGTCACTGGCAGTCCCTTAACTCATCCTTGATTCCTATCTTTTCACTGGGGACAGTCCTTGTCAACTTTCTTTCTTTTGTTTTTTTTTTTGGTCTTTTTGCCTTTATGTAGAGCCGCACCCCCGGCATATGGAGGTTCCCAGGCTAGGAGTCTAACAGGAACTGTAGCTGCCTGCCTTCGCCACAGCCACATCAACGAGGGATCCGAGCCGCGTCTGCAACCTACACCACAGCTCACGGCAACGCCGGATCCTTAACCCACTGAGCAAGGCCAGGGATCGAACCCGCAACCTCATGGTTCTTAGTCGGATTCGTTAACCACTGAGCCACGAAGGGAACTCCTTTGTCAACTTTCTCATCATTGGAAAGAAAAGGGCTTAAGATCGCAGTATGCTAGCAGTGGAGTATCATAGCACAGGTTTACCAGTGGAGTTCCTTTTGCCCTCAGCCTGCTATCTGTACAGAAGTAGGCACTGCAGGAGTTGTAGCATAATAGAGAATGGTTATTTTCTACTCTTCCACAGGCTAGCCTCACTCAAGATTGTCCTCTGCCTGCTTCCTCTCAGTGTTCCATGACCTACAGAACTTGCCATTGCATGAATACCTCTTTGGCTTGGTGTGGTGGACCCAAGGAAAGACTAAATGAGACATGAGCATTCTGGAGGTGAACTTTCCTGTTCCAGAACCTACTAATTCCTCTGGGACCTCCTTATTTTCTGGCCTGTCTTTTGTCCTCGCTTACTTTTCTAGCATATTTCTCAGACTTTTATTATGGATTGTCTTACATATTTTGCTTGTTATTTCATCTTAAATTTTTAACCTTTCCAATTAAGATGCTAGACTTTGTATATATAAATCATGTCTGACTTTTCTAATGTATGCCTTGCATAAATCTAATGTATGCTCATGCTTTCTAAATGTAAAGCCTAAGACAAACTTTAAGAATGCTATTAACTTAAAGTTGACTCATGTGAGGGGAGGAAGGAGTAATATCTATTTACATTACTCACATCACACTATAGTACTGCTGGGCACTTATAGAAGGAAGGTAAAGTTGAATTGTATTTGTTAGTCTTTTAGTTCATTTCATTTCCATTCTCAAGACAATTATATATAATCTTCTGACCATAGAAACCCACAATTTTGAAATGAATGTTTAATTTTTTTTCTTTAAAGTGTTAATTTACTTCTAATGATAAGGTTTTCTAAACAGTTGATGAAGTGTGGATTCTAACTTATCCGTATGTATTTGTTCCTTTTTCCTCACCAATAAACAGTAAGAGGAATCTGGAAATGAAAGTCTTGAGGTATTTTTTTATTTATTTATTTTTTTTTACTGTGCCCATAGCTTACAGAAATTCTCAGCCCAGGGATCAAACCCACACCACAGTAGTGACAACACCAGACCCTTAACCTGCTGAGCCGTCAGGGAACTCTCTGAAATGAATATTTTGTAAAACAAGTTAAAAAATGGATTGCATAAGTCAAAATTTAAAATGTTTCCAAAATTGTAACTAGAAAATTTTATAACTGTTATTATTTTTTCTATTTTATTAAAGTTACAAATACAATGATGTATTAACAAAGTTCTTACATTTAGCATCAATAGCTATAGCTATAATGAAATAAGATTCAATAAGAGGATAATTGAGAATAAATGGGGAGCCTCTGGACCAATGTTTTCTAGCACTGTTCTCCTTTGCTTCTGCAGTCTTTTGGAATTAACTTCAGATATTTCAGAGAAAAGAAATATATAAATGCAGCTTTTCTTTTCTACAAGCTCTTACCTCCTAACTAGTTTAAAATTACAGTTTTAAAATTAAAATTTAAGTTTAAAGTTTAAAATTACAGTTTTAGCTCCTAAAAACCTGTAATGCTCTCTCATTATTTTCCTATTAATTGAATATTCTGGAACAGCTACTTTTCGGCATGCTGATTTTTACAAATGCTTTGTACTTCACCTTGTCTTCTTAGGCTCATTCCAACCATCTGAGAAGATCCTGGCCCTGGTAACCAGTGGAACTTCAGCCTGGACTCTGAAACTAGAAGCACAAGGAGAAAATCTGAACTTGATCTGCAGTCTGGAGCTGAGACTGGCTATATGCCTGTATACCAAAGAAGTAATTAATAATTGATTTAAGTTTCTTTTTATGTCAGCAATATGTGCATGTGTTTATATATATGTGTGTGTATATCTCAGCATACCACAGTTGAGCCTTATGGAAACCAGAAACAAGTAGATATTGGAGCAATCCTAGTGATCCAATAAAAACTTTGGTGAATTTGGCTGTTTGTTGTCCTCTAGGAAATGGGAGACTTAATCTTTATTCCTCTGATTCCCCCAAAATCATGAATTTGCTTCCCTCTCTATTCTGAGAAGCTCTTGTGTTGTCTTTACTATTTTAATCACTAATTCTCTCAGTATCTTACATTCAATTTTCCTAAGAGACTGAGATTTGATGGAGTCAGTCAGTTATGATGGAATATGTATCATTTATTTCTCTTATATTAAGCCTGTAGATGACTGTCTCTGCCTAGGATGTAGGTTCCATGTCTAATTTATTGTGTCCCAAAATAAAAGTGGCGTATCAGGAAAAATTTTGCATGCTACATGGAAATAACTGACTATAATACAATTTGAAAAGATCTATGGAAAAAGAACTATGAGATCTATGTAAAGAGTCACCTAATCCAGGCTGACAGAAAGGGAGAGTTTTATAGAAAATAACCAACAGGTGCCTTGCATTCTCTTGAGTATAAATCACTTTCTCATACATAGTAGATCTTTCCAGATCATTTCTTTACTGTGAATGCCTATCATTTTTAATCATTGCCTGGGATTCCACAAGCAGTTGATTATTGTTATTCATGGTAGTTGTACACTATAATGTCTCTGCAAACGACAGTTTAGTGAATACTGAACCACTGCTCCTACAGGAGAGATGGGTTTAGTTTTCTGTAAACCTGTGGTCACTTTTCTTTATCAACTGATCAATAGACCACCTTATTTCATGTGTTTCTATTTAAAAATACCTTATATAATACACTTACAGCCAACAAGACTATAACTCATATCTGAGTAAAGTTTATCTAAAGTACACAATTTTTCTAAGAAGCACATAAAAAACAGGTGCCTAGAAAGTACTTCAGCCCTATGCTTGGAGGCCATTTTAAACAGAAAAATTACCAACAAAAAGCACAGAAATGTGGAAAATAAAGCTCTACATAGACCATGAAAAGGATGCTTGCTTGCAATGTAAGACATAAAACAAGAAGGAAGAGTATCACCCTTGGCTGGGAACATGTGTGTTAGGCATTTCAAATTTTTTGTCACTCTACACACATTATTAAATGACCATGAAGTCATTGTGAGTGTTGATTTGTGGTTTACAAATACATTTTAGTGAGTAGACAGATTTACAAATTTAGGATCAACAAATAATGAGAACAAACTTGACTTCTACTCATGACCTTTTTTTTTAAATTTTTTAAAAATTTTAGTTATAGTTCATTTACAGTGTTATGTCAGTTTCTACTGTATGACAAAGTGATCTAGTCATATATCATGTATGTATATATGCCTTTTTTTTTTTTTGGCCTTTTCTAGGGCCGCTCTCACAGCATATGGAGGTTCCCAGGCTAGGGGTCTAATCGGAGCTGTAGCCATGGGTCTGTGCCACAGCCACAGCAACGAGGGATCCAAGCTGTATCTGCAAACTACACCATATCTCACGGCAACGCAGTTGCCTTAACCCACTGAGCAAGGCCAGGGATCGAACCTGCAACGTCATGGTTCCTAGTCAGATTCATTAACCACTGAGCCACAGCGAGAACTCCAATATATGCCTTTTCTTATATTAGCTTCCATTATGGTCTATCTCAAGATATTTCATAAAGTTCCCTATGCTGTACAGTAGGACTTCCTTGCTTATACATTCTAAATGTAACAGTTTTCATCTTCTAACCTCAAACTCCCTGTGCATCCCTCTATCCCACTCCCTCCCCCCATTCATGACTTCTCCACTCTTCCTCAGTTCCTTGCTTCTTGCCCTTCTTCAGACCCTTGGAAAGTTTGCCAGTCTTTCCTACGTGCTTTCACAGCAACCTTCTCAAACCTGTTAGTGTTATACTTAATTTACTGTGTGTTTAGTCTCCTTTTTTTCCTCTCAAAATACACAGTGATCAATTTGAAAGCATAGATTAATTTTGACACTCTCTGAGTCTAAGTTCCTGGTACGTGGTAGATACTTAACATCTGTGTAAAAAGACAGACAGTGAAAGACTTAAGATGTAAATGAGCAATTTTTTCTTAATAAGCCATTAATATGCAACTCTCTTAAAAGTAAATCTCTCTGTTTCAATGTAGTATCACAATGTGCCTTCCAATATTTCATTTTAATTACTTTTCATCTTTTAGATAAGAATATAATTTTTTTTTAATTTTTTTCAGGAGTGTCTGAAAATATTCAAGGGGGAAATAAACTTACTTTGAGCTGATGGGAAGATCTTGTCTAAATTTGAGGCCAGTGGTAGTATTAGTGTGTTATAATTATTTTTGCCAAGGGAACTTAAAATAGCATACAAATAAATAAAATCTTCTGAATTTGTTCATTGTGCTTAGGGTACAATAAAATGCATTTCGCTTGGGGTGAAATAATTTTTTTTTTTTTTTTTTTTTTGGTAACCAGAATAGCTTATTCAAATGAGCCTTCTTGTGTTGGAAAGGAAAAAAATAACACAACTTTTGACATTGTACCTTGACCTATAAGCAGCCCCCTACCATCACTGGCACCATGCTGTATCCTTTTTTAAGTGCAGAGGCAAGTTTCTACTGGTTCTCTGACCTCAACTGGACTGTGTCCTTTTGAAGCTCTCTGACTGAGGAATGTACTTTTGTACAAGATTTAATATGCATATACATGCTACTAGACTGATCCTCTCTCCATTCCTTTTTTCACAAGACTAGAATAAGATTAGTCAAAGTTTCTGCTGTTCAACTGTGTCCTATTAAGACCACAAAAAGAGAAAATGAACCAAAGAAAAGTGACAAAAAAGGTGATAGCCTATGGATAAATTGGTATAAGGAGAAGGTTTATCTCCATTTATTTTGGACACACTTCCTATATGATCCAGAGATACTTCTCTCCTTACAATTTAATGTGAGAGTCATGTCATGATTATACAAAGGCACAATCAGGGTTACCTTCTTTAATAAAATAGGTGTTACTTTTTTTTGAATATAAGTATTTTTAAAAAGCACTTGAAGAAAACTGGTCATATTGTCTTCTTTAAATATCATAACTTTAAAGTTGACATGATTTATGTAAAAGCATGAGGTATTTAAATATTTTAAATTACTTCTCTGGACAGAGCTGATTTGTATTTTAAAATAAATAAATATGATAAAGAACAGAAAACATTATCTGCCACATTCTCAACACAAAGCAATGAATGTTTTACTTCTTTCAAAACAAGTTATTAAAATAATCTTCTAGTCAACACAAATGAAAAAGATTAATTGTTACATAATTGTAGGTATTTATAAATATTAAGATTATCCTATTTTTAGTCCCACTTGTTTTAAAATAACGGTTACCTAATAATTATCTAATATTTGATTATTTTATCCGATGTCTCTTGTGTATATGTGTTTGCTTATATGAGGCTATTTAGACTTAATGCTCGTTATGTCCAAATATGCACAAAGACCATGACTAAAAGCCAGCAGAGATAATCATAATTTGCCCTACTTCCACACTGCTACGTTGTCTTTATTATTGAACAACACACATGACTCCTCTTGTCTCAAATGTTTCGCCTCAAATTTAGTGTTCCTGCTATCTATTGCTATATTTTAAAAAATCAATACATGACATATAATGGATTAAAACAATTATAATATTTGTTCAAGAATCTGCTCTTCAGTCAGGTCTTATCTGGGACAGCTCTTTCTGTTTCATTACCTGGCATCAGAGGCTCAGAGACTGACGGCTGGAATCAGCAGAGATCCACTTACTCAAATGTCTGGTACTTGAGGATTTTTATCAAGTGGAGTTGCCACCAGAAAACCCAGCATGGCTTCCTCACAGCAAGGCAGTTGCAATCCAAGAGTGAGCCTCACAAAAGAAAGGTAACCTTGCGGAAGCTGGATTGCCTTTTATGACCTTTCCTCAGAAGTCATAATGTGTGGCTTCTGCTGTATTTTATTTAGTAGGAGCAAGTTACTAAGTTTAGCTCATATTCACAGGGAGAGGAATTAAATTTCACATTATAAGAGCATGATAGATATAATACATATGACTGTAGCCAGGTCCAAACCTGGCTATAATTCTCCACAGTCTCTTTAAGTAAGTATTGACCTATCCAGTTCTACCCCTTCATCTCATGTCGTTGTATCTGTTGTTTGCCTTATTGTTTTTTCTTTATCATTCAGTGGGTAGGACAATTTATCTTGTTCCATTCACTCTGAGTGAGAAGTATTTCCTGGGACAATTATGATATAAATATCTGTTGTCTATCAAGTAATAAAGCTACAATTTATAAGTGGCTATACACAGTTGGAGAAAAGTATTATAGCATTTTTGGAAATCTCAGTATTTCTTTCCTTCATCTTTGATGTCTGAATTATATAATATTTATGGCAAAAAAGGGATCATATGAATTAAATTCAATAATAATAACATTCCCAGGATTCTAAGTAAATCAATCACTGTTTTCTATAAATCAATTTTTAGTTTGCTCTTTTTAAAAAGGTTCACATAAGTGCCTTTTGAGCCTCCTGATGAAATTACTTCAGTGCTAAAGTTATTTTCTCAGGAATATTTCAAACTAGCAATCTTTGCTGTTTCTTGTCACCTGTAGCTGTGGCAAAACACTGCTTCTGTATAAATGAATGAGAGAAGGCATCATAAAAGATTTATTTCTGCTGCCTCATTTTTCTTATTTATTTCTAACATTCTGCCCATTTACCATGAGCTTCCTCACATTCCAGAAACAGCTCGTCATCTTGAGAACAAATTGTGCTATTTACTTCTGTCCTTAGAGAAAACGAATGGTTTAGTGGGTGAGATGTCCAGAACAATAAGGAAAACTTGTGCTGTGTATTCCCAACAGAAGAAATAGATCTTCTGTAAATAACTCCCAGCACAATCCTGGCAGGTCTCAGAACTGCACACAGTTAGATATATTTTTTTTCTTTATATAACTTTAAAGCCTTTCAAAGGAAAAATCAGCAGAAAACACTGTTATGCAGATACATAGACTCACCACAAAGTCATGGGAGCAGAATATTCATAACAAAGTGTTTTAGTTATATTCCTATCTAATTTAACACACGCATACATTGGTTTCTAACTTCAATGAAAGAAAATCCTTTGGATAAAATGAACACAACTAAAGAATAATAGACAAAGAAAAAGAATTTTCTTTTTTTGAACAAATCAAAGTTAATTGATTATAAAGTTCAATAAATTGTCATGGTATATTTTATTTCAGTCAGAAAGGAGAACTAGATACTAGCATTTATGGAGCTCTTACCACATACCAGACTTACTAGATAGGACATTTACATCTTTATAAAAACTTCATTGTCAAAGATATTTTATGTAATTGATCTTTTTATTCTCACTACCCAGATAAGAAAACTGAGATTGATAGAGATTAAATAGCTTCTTTCCCTCCTCCCAATCCCTCAAAAAGAGGTAAGGAAATAATTGTTCCCTGAAAATTGAATTTATGATTTGATGAGGTTAGCAAAGTGACCTCTGATGATACAAATTTTGGCAATCTCAAAGTCATTTTCACTTCTGACTCTAATTGCAAATTTTAGGGTTGGTCCCCAAGACCCATGTTAGGTGCAATTATTTAGTAGAGAGACTAACAGAACTCAGAAAAACTTTTTAACTCATTGTTAGGGCTTATTATAGAGAAAGCATATGGCTGAAAAGCAGCAGAGGAAAGAAGCCAGATAGCTGCATCCAGGAGACATCAAAGCACAGAGCTGTCAGTTGTTCTCTCCCAAGGGAGTAGTACAAACAGCACTTATTCTTCCCAGTAGTGACATGGACAACATGCATGGAGCATTGCCAACCAGCAAAACTCATCGGAACTTGGGTGTACAGAATTTTTATTGGGACTCAGTTACGCACAGTTGACCTGACTGACATTAGTCTCCAACCTTTGCAGAAATTGAGCTGATACTGAGTAGGGCGAGATTCCCCACCATAAGCCACATTGTTAGCATAGATTACCAGTCAAGGAGAGGTCATCAGGTAAACAAAGACACTCTTATCAGGCAGGAAATTACCTTCTAGAAGCCAAGGGCAAAGGCCAAACCTCCCTTTGGTTAAGGTTAATCCTTCGTTGCACAATTATCCTGTGCATGACTGGAAGTATACTCAGTGTTATATATCCTAATGATTAAACAACAGCAACAAAGCTTTATAAAATTCCCAACTCGGATAGTTTAGTGGAATTTTATTTGAAAGTATAAAATGTCTTTTTAATTTATTAAATTAATAATACCAAAATTATAATACCTATTAATTTATTATTAAATTAATAATAATACAATACCTCTTCTCAATTATTAAAGATTATTTCCTAAACTCTATTTTGTCCTAAGCTGTACATCAGAGGAAAGGATTTCTGTAAATCACACTATAAGATAGACTAATACTGCACTTAATTTTATTAAAATGTATAGAGAAAAACTAATACTGCTCTTAATTTTATTAAAATGTATAGAATTACTATGTTTTGCATTAGAAAAGAACTTATTATCACAGAAGCCCCTTGTTTTCTACATACTCTGAGATACCAATTTGTCATTGTGATTTTTAAAACCGTAATTATCCTGTAGTGACAACTCAACACAGAGGGATTTGTGCAAAGGAAAATAAAACAGATTAGGAGGCTCTGAATAGGGCCTCTTCCACATCTATAATTGAATAGGTATTCCTTCAGGTCTATAAACTTGACTTTCCCAAGAAAGTCAAGAAATTAAAAGAAATTTAATTATATTTGAAAGTTGAGTATATATTTTAGTTGAATTTATTATTATGGAACTACAAGTTCTAGTAGAACTAATAACTATAAAAAATTCTCTGTGACATTCTGAAATGAGGTTTTCAGATGCCTTTTTAGTTACAAGATCAAATTTAGAATGTAGTCCTGACTGACTCACTTGTTTTATTCTATAAAATATCATGTCAGCAAAATTTTCATCTTCCTCATTATACACAGAACTATTACTGTGATGCATGTGCATGTTTCAAATAAAATGAAACTTGAGTGTAATGGACCAGATTATACAGAGCATGTTTTGGTTAAAGTCTAATACCTCATAGAAATACAGATTTCAAAGGGAGTGAAGAAATTTTCACAGGTACACAGCGTTTAAAAAATTCCACACTCAAGTGCCTTGGTAGAAAATCAAGGCACAATGGCATTTAAGTTGTTCTTTATTTCTTCAAGTGCTATTATCAACTTAACATTCAATAAAGATGAATTTATAAAACTATGATCCCAACTGTATACTCCCTACTCCCTATATTATTTCTGACATAAGATTTACTTTATGTTGGAGCTATTAGTTTTAAAACCCAAAAATAATTTCTTTCATGCCCAATTCCTTTCTGATTACTCAATAATAGAAATCGTTGTATTCCTATTTATTTGAATTGTGAAGAGAGTGACTATTTGGGAAATGAAAGTGCTAGGGAGATTTCTGGACTGGATGGAGATAAAGCTTGCTGTTGCCAATGTCAGATTACATCAAGTTATTTGGCATCATACGATTTAAAAGGATAATGGATCTTGATTCATTTTGACATTTATGTCTAGTCTGAATATAATCTGCAATGTGTTTCATACTGCCTCTCAAATTTAATGCAACACCTTGCTTCCTTGAAAATGATACAGTACATTTCGTAAGCTTTCCTAAGTATGTTATGTTTGTCACTGTGAAATTATAAGCAGAGATGTTGAGTTTACCATAATAAGTGAGATTTTACATGAGGACTTTTGTTGTTTGGAAAAGAAGCAAAAGAAGACTTGGCCTTATATCACAAATATTTCAAGCTTCATATCAATTGTAATTTCCATTCCCTAAAAATTAGTCACATTTTAATCATATAAGAGGAAAGTGACAAAAAGACATTACAGATTTTAGTCTAGGTTGTATTTTATATTAAAAAAAAAAAAAGAAAAACTTTCTTTATGATGTAAGGCTGAGAGTATCCAGGATTTTACCAAACAGTGATGTAAAGAGCTTCTACATGAAATGAAGTCATCGGTTCTATAAAGGTAGACTAGGAAGATGACTTCTCACAAACAATTCAGAGCATCACATGAAATTCAGTATTAAATTATAATAAGATTTTGCCCTCCAGAATTGTCGGTACTCAACTGTTTTTGACCCTGCCCAAATGTAACTTTCATATGGCTCCACCTAATAAGGCCATGAGTAGATGCTTGTCTACTCAGTTCTCTTTTTCAGACATGTTTTTACCCATTAATTTGTCCAGTTACGTTGTTGATAGATGTTTTTTGATGATGAGATCAGAATCTAGGGTAAGATATTTCTTATAAAAGTGTCACAGCAAAATTACATGATGTACAGTAACTTGCAATAATATATTTTCTATTTCAATCCATACATGTCATGATTTTGTCACCAGTCCATTGACAATAACAAAAATCATTCTAAGCTAATACTTAAAATACAAAAAATATCTTGAAGATACTGAGTGCACTTTTTCTTAAATGAGGAGATTCATTTCTGTAGAATCTGTGAGTAGTAGAACTACAGTGAACACTGTGACTTAGAACATGTCATCTATTAATACCATCTGTTGTCCTCAGATTAGCAGTGGATTATTTCAAATGTTCCTTGGCTCTAGTACTGAGGTGAGTAGTACTTTTTTGCTCTTTGTTGACAGCAGTAGTATAGTTTATCTTATTTTGTTGATAGCGTTTTTTAATTACTAAGTCTTGGATTGCCTTAAAAAATGAAGTCAATTAGGGTTCACCAGACCCTATCTAAAAAATCTTAAAATTGATGACTAAAATTTGGTTTATTGTTTGGACCTATATTCCTTCATATTATTTTGGCAGATGGCCTTTGATTTATCCATGGGTATTTGGTGATGTTTAATAAACTTAAAATTCTCCTTTTAGAAAACAATTCCCCTTGATTGTAAAATATCTTATGAGTATCTCTAAACATTGGAAAGGTTTAAGAGAGAAATTTGTCAAATTCTACTTATTTATTTATACTAAACTCTCATAACCAGGATAGGAATAGCTTTGAGCAGAATTTCAACAATATACCAATTCTGAGAATCACTAGTTGGGGCTACTTATCAAAGGATATTAAAGCCCAAAGTAGAAGGATATTAACGTGAAGACAACACCTAAATTTACTTCTTTTCTTCTCTTATTATAGTGCTGCATAGCTTATTATGGAATATGGGTTTTCACAGTGTTGAGAAAGGAAATAATTTGGTAGTGTTACAAATGATATAACTGATGTGGGATTTGGACCATTTAAAATGTATTATTTTGTGAACAAAACTTTAGAAGCCATAGTAACTATCTCAATAATTCTAGAGTTTATCAGGAATAAAACTTCCAAATTCAGCAGACTATATCTGTTTTTCTTGTCAGAATATCTCTTTAATAATCATAATTGGATAGACATAGGGATAATAGATCATCTGAGATAATTAAATTTTACAAAAAAAAACATGAACTTGGTTTTTTGTATGGCCAAATAGGCTTCTTCTTAACAAACTTCAGATAATAAAAATAAACTCATTTAAAAAATTATTATTTGAAGACCCTAGAAAGTAGACAGAATGAGGTATATTGTATTGGAAATCCAATCTTTGAAATAATAAAATTGCATGAGGTGAGTTGTCCATTTTTATCAGTTTTACTGACTAAAACTGATAAAAAATGAAAAATTAAAGAGGAGAAAGAGTAGAAAAGATAATGTGAAGTTCTCTGTATCAACTCTGCTCAAGTCTGGAGAACAAATAAAATAAATATATTTCTGGACAGCTCAAAACAGTGTAGCTAAGGATCAAAAATCTTAACCACAATTTGAGCCATTGCCCAAAAGACAATAGTCTGAATCAAATCATGCTGTCTGCTTTTAAAACAAACAAAAACACATCAGCATGCTTCAAAGGAATATAATAGAAGCCAAAATTTGCATAGCATCATATTTATAATATCTGAGATGCAATAATTTTTTTTTGAAGTAAGAAGAGCCAGGAAAGTGTGATCTATTCTTAGGATAAAAGGTGGAGAACAATTCCAAGATAACATAGATGTTAAACTTAGCAGACAAGGATTTTAAAACCTATATTCTAACTGTGCTGAAAAAAAAAGGAAAATATGATTTAAATATAAATAAGGATTGAAAATATTTATTTTGTCTTTTGTCTTTTTAGGGCCTCAGCCGTGGCATATGGAGGTTCCCAGGACAGGGGTTGAATCAGAGCTGTAGCTGTCAGCCTCCACCACAGCCACAGCAATGTGAGATCCGAGCCACGTCTGAGAACTACACAACGACTCACTCACTGGCAAGGTCGGATCCTTAACCCACTGAGTGGTGTCAGGGATCAAACCTTGGCATGGATACTAGTCCTCATGGATACTAGTCGGGTTCATTAACCACTGAACCACAACTGGAACTCCACAAAATGATTGAATTTAAAAAGAATTAAACTCAAACATATTGTTCAAGACAAACTCTTTGACTGAAATTGTCCTAATTGATACAGGACTTTAAAATGTAAGTGCTATTTCCCAAAATATAAACAAGTGACTATGCAATATTTATTTTCTGTCTCTTTCTTTAATCATTATTCAGCAAAACTAGTGATTTTAAAAATCCTCACATATTTAAATGTTATATAAATTGTAGGAAAATAAAGCTCAAATTCTCCAAATGGCTGCATTTTTTTACATTATGCTAAAATTAAAATAGTTTTGGCTAAAGCCCAAGAAAATATGTGGCAAGTATTTCCAAATGCCAAGAACTTTTTTTCAGATGTATGACAAAATATAATGAATACTGAATTTAACATGAAATTGGCACTTAATTAACTACCTATTACTTGATCTTACACTGCTCTTTTACGTTTTTGTAGCCAATTCTTCATTTTTAACTTTTTATTTTGATTGATATAATATTATTATTTTCTAATATTATCTAATCCAAAAGTATGATCAAATGTATATTCTCTAAGTAATTTAGAAGAAGATTTTTAGGGAAAGCTTCAGTATTCTTTGAATCTCCTTTCCTTCCTTCCTTATGAGGAAATGATAAGGTGTCCTTTTATAATCAGCTCAAACCTGGGAAAGGCGCTCTAATGCAACACTCAGAGGAAACTGATTTATACCTTGGAGTTTCTGATTTTTGCTTGAGAAATCTAAACGATTGGGAACTGTGACTGGCCACCACTTTAATGATAAAAAGAATTTGAACTGAGGACTACCAGTGCTCAGTGCTTCTAAATTTTTTTTTTTTTTTTTAAGAGTAGTGAGAGCATTGGAGAAGGGAAGAAAGGATAGCTGTGTTTCTCCTGTGGAATCCATGTGAGCAACTGAAGGCAGAGTTAGCAGGAGGTTCTTTTGGATTCTGACCAAGAAGATTGGCTGAGAGATCAAGGAGGCTCAGGTAAAGGCTTCTTTCTCAGGATAAAGAAGCTGGATGCCAGAGGAAGGAATTAGGCAGATGACCAGGTGGAGAAATTGCATCTTTCCACATTAAAAAATAAAACCTCAGGTAAAAAATGACCAGTGATGGGATGGTTTCAAAGAACAGCGAACAGAAGACATAGAGAAAACGCTCGAGCTTTTTTAAAAACACTGGCCAAACCCAAGAAGCACAGAAATCAGTCTATGATGGCATCAGTTAATAAATACATTTTTCTATTCCCATACTTTTACACTTGCTGCTCCAAACTTAAAGCTAAAAGTAGTATATTGAGTGAGGGGATGGGAATCAAAACTCTTAAGTTTACTGGTTACCCTTTCAAAAAATATTAATCAGAATTATGAATATGTGGTAGTTAAAAACGAAGTCCATAAATACTCCAGTTTTGTGCTCTCTCGGTATTTTTAAGTACTCTGAACAAAGTAGTTCATGGACCAACTCTCTGTCCAAGACTGATGAAGCAAATTATCTATTCTGAGGCAGCTGTCTTCAAGTGTGTGGATCACAGGCTCTGCAATTGTCTATATACTATTACTAAGCCTTTCCTTTAGTAGTATCTTAGTTTTTGCTGTAGATGGCTGCAAATCCCACCAACTCTCCCTACTTTTCTGCTTAAATCACCCTCCCATTGCAGAAGCACTTTTATATTTCATTCCAGTACATTAAGGTTGTTGCAGTACAACAGCGTTTCAAAGAGATTTCTGTGCTGTACTATGTCAGTTTTCTTGACTTTTTACCTTTTGCTTAACACTACATTAATGCAGCATTTAGCCATATAAGAGATTTTTCTGAGGTTATTTCTTTTCATTATGAAAGCTGTCTTTTGTACCATTCTTAAAATAATTGATCCAAGATATCTTAGCCTTTTTAGTTTATTAAATTGTTACATCAAGCTTGCACCTATACTGTTCAAATCACAAGACTTTAAGTACTGCCCTATTGAGTCCTCCCTCAGATACACTAAAGCTTGAACAGAGACAGTGCATAATATTTCAAATGTCACGTTTAGAATTCAAGTCTGTGTATCTCTCAAAGCACAGTGTGGGTTACTTGAGGGAGTCCAGTAAATGTGAGTTGAATATATTGATACTAATTATGATCAAGTTCATTAACGTGTAAACTTGGTATATAAGCTGCCTTTGGAGGTCAAGGGCTAACTGAAAAATTTCAACAATAACTACATTGACATAAAACCAAAGTCAGCAACGCTTAATGCATACACCTGAGTCAATTTTGCCTTGTCTAATGGATTGCCATTATACTTACCAGGACTTTTTATTTTTTTTATTTTTGTCTTTTTGCTTTTCTAGGGCCGCACCTGCAGCATATGGAGGTTCCCAGGCTAGGGGTCTAATCTGAGCTACAGCTGCCGACCTACGCCATAGCCATAGCCACAGCCACAGCCACAGCAACGTGGGATCCGAGCTGCATCTGCAACATACACCTCAGCTCACAGCAATGCAGGATCCTTAACCCACTGAGCAAGGCCAGGGATCGAACCCGCAACCTCATGGTTCCTAGTTGGATTCATTAACCACTGAGCCACAATGGGAACTCCATTCCCAGGACTTTTTAAACTCATTTTCCACTTTCCAAAAGTCTGCCCCTTTGCTCTATTCAGATGACAAGCCTCTTCAGGAAATTCATGTGAGTTCTCTTAATCTTTTCCTTTCTACCTTAAGATCTTTTTGCATTTTTCTTATCACAGGAAGGATTTTTACTCATTTTTTCAAGAAGTGCCCATTTTATTTCTTGTGGTTTTATTAATAATTCCCTTTTTCTTTCTCATATTTTTCAAGCTTTTTTTTTAAGCTTTTCTATAAGTCAGGTTTGTTGCCTGAATGTACTCATTATCCCTTTAGGTCTAAACCATTACTTCTTGGTTCTGTCCCCACCACTTTATTAAATGGTCCTCTTAAAGGTGACCAATGACTCCTCTGTCTACATCCCCTTTGACCACCAGGAGCCATTGACACTACTGGTTATTTCCTTACAGTTTAGTTTAGTTCAGTAACTAGCAATTATCTAAAATTATGTCCCTGGGACTGATTTACCTATATGACCACTGTTAGGTTTGTTTTTTTTTTTCTGCCTCTTAAATACATCCTCAGAGTTCCCGTTGTGGCTCAGTGGTTAACAAAGGCCGGCAGCTACAGCTCCTGTAAGACCCCTAGCCTGGGAACCTCCATATGCTGTGGGTGTGGCCCTAGATAAGGCAAAAAAATACATCCTCAAGTTGCATTAATGACTTAGGGTTTCAGGAAGACTGAGTATCAAATGAAACCTTAAGTACCCATGTTTAATTTCCTGGAGAGAAGGCCTCACCTTATGCCCTCACAGCTGATATGTGTAAGGCTGTGAGGCTTCCCATCTTACTTTCATGAGAGGGAAGTTCACTTCCTCTAGTGGAAACTAATCCACACATCAGCTTTTCAATGAAGAGCAACTAAGAGAGGGAAAATTTCTTTTAATTTGTGCTGGAATACTTATGAATTCACTAAGCTAGGCCAGGGATAGAACTGCATTCTCATGGATACTAGTCAGGTTCTTAACCCACTGAACCACAGTGGGAACTACCCCTATGATAATTTTCAAATCTAATAATTATAAACCACCAAGGGTATTTTCTGTCAAGAGATTATTGTTATGATTTTTTTTTTCTGTACCTAGCTCAATTTGTTTTATAGATTTAAATAAATAGGTTATTCAGACCTATAGCACACCACAGTATTTATCTAAACTTCTGCTGACTATGCAGGTGTCATTTAGAATTTTTGAAATGCTCATGTTAAAACAAGAAACTGCATAATCAATTTACAAATCATCCTGCATTATTCCAAGTTTAAATTAAGAAAATCATGCCTAAAGGAAATTCAGACTAGAATCTGCTTCTTGGTCACACTGTTCCCACAGGGAATTTATACTCTATCAGTTTCTTTAGGGCATCGTTGCCTTAACTTAAATTTGAAGAACGAAGGATGATTTTTTAAAATTACACTGTAGGAGTTCCTGTCATGGCTCAGTGGTTAATGAATCCAACTAGGAACCATGAGGTTGCAGGTTCGATCCCTGGCCTTGCTCAGTGGGTTAAGGATCCAGTGTTGCCATGAGCTGAGTTGTAGGTTGAAGACGCGTCTCAGATCCCGTATTGCTGTGACTGTGGCGAAGGCAGGCAGCTACAGCTCCTGTTAGGCCCCTAGCCTGGGAACCTCCATATGCCATGGGTGCAGCCCTAGATAAGGAAAAAAAAAAAAGAAAAAAGAAATTACACTGTATATTTGCAGAATTTGGCATGTGTTTTGTTTTTTTTTTCTTCATGGGATGTGAGTAAAATTTCCCAAACACTGATTTAATTTATTATATTTTTTGTATATTCATTGTTTTTTTTTTTCAGACTCAAGGATGAGAGAGCTAACAAAGTTTTAAACCAACTTAACATCATTTTTACTCATTCATGACACCTCTTCAATATATTTGTTATAAGGCCTATGATACCTCTTCTGGCATGAGATGCCAAGTGTCAGTGTCTTATTAGAGACCTTAAACTCCATATTTCGTATGCTCAGCATATGGTATTGGAACACTGAGTCATCTTAGAGCCACTGAAAGTTAGACATAAAGTGCTATCTAGAAAGGATACGTAACACTTAAACACTTAACACTTAAACACTTAAAAAAACACTTAACAGAAAGGCCAGTGGAATCCAGTAACAGCAAGTATAGACTAAACAGCTGAGAAGTAAAGCAGGGGCGATTGAGTGCCATGGGATCTGAGCTCAGACAATTGGTTCTAAATACCCTGGACTAAATTTGTGAAAAAATAATCAATGGGTGCTAAATCTCAGAGTGTTGAGAGTTTCCTAGATAGTAGGTGTCAGTATGGTTTCATGGTACATCTTTACAGTGTGCTTATCAGTTCCAAGAAGAAAAGTAGTAACTAAGCAATAGAAAAACAGACCCTTGACAGGGTAATTGGAATTAACATCACCAATCCATAGCAGAGCAGCATCACATGCTTCCAGACCTGATACCCTAGGAAAGACACAACATCATTTTTAAAACATTCTGACTGAGATTATACAGAGCAAAAGTAACCCTGAGGAAGAGCCCGATGATCCCAGCTTGAACATAACTGATCTTCATTCTTCCAAACTCTCAATGTCATGAAAGAAAAAGACTAAATTATTGTTCCAGATGAAAGAAAATAAAGATGACAATCAAATGCAACACTTGATTCTGAACTGGATATTTTACTTAGGGGGAAAAAGCTGTAAAAATGGCATTATTGGACCAATAAAAATATTGGAATGTAAACAGTAAATTAGAAAAACCATTGTATTAACTTTAAATTTGCTGAATTTGCTAAGTGTACTGTGGTTACATAAGAGAATATCCTTGCTTTTAGGAAATGCACACTGAAAATTTTAAGAATTATGAGGCATTACACGTGTAACCTGAGGCTTTCAGACTCAACTAGGCATTCATACTCACAAGAACCTTAAAGGCCACACTTAGCACCATTCTAATCAAAAGGAACAGGGCAGGAATCACAGCTTGCAGAAGGGGAGTGTGAAGCATCACTCTTCTCCAGGAGTCCTTGCTGCAGTTCAAAATCTCAGAGGCACATTCTGGGAAGCCCACAATATGGTTACTATCGAGTATTCATTGCAGCTTAGCAATTTGAAGTCATTTTTTTCCTATAAGTATCTAGCAGCATAGTTGGCATTCCAACATTTGTCAGGTAAACCAGAGGAACAGAGCTAGAGAATTCATCAAAGATGAGATTTCATACAAATGAGAAATGCTTTTGCTCAACCTTTGATTATAGAAACAATTCTGAGAGGGTTCATAAGAAATAATAATACTAATATGCATGTATACGTGTGTGTGCTTGTGTGGACAGAATAGACAATGAGAAAACAAATGCAGCAAAATAATAATTTCATATTCTATTGTTCTTTATAGTCTTAAAATTTTCATTGGAAATTCCTTCAGCAAACACTCCTTAATTGGTGAATCTGGAGGTAGGCTATTATAAATAAATAATAAAGAAATTTATAAATAAATAAATAAATAAATAAATAGGACTTATTCGTACTAATCTTGAATCTTTTCTGCTAAGGTTGATGAATTTTCAAAGTAAAATGGTTTTTGCAAAGTAGAATGAAATATCAAATAAGGAGATTTAATTAATGTTTCAAACACTGCAACTTCTTTTTAAAAAATATTTTTGGCAATTTATTTCCAAACGACCCAAATACAATATGTAACTTTTCAGCAGAAACAAAATCTCCTTACTTCTCTGGTACCCATGCAGTGTGAAATTTCTCTAAGCTTATAGAAAACCCTTTGCCTTTTTAAAAATCATTGATACAAGGAGTTCCTGTCATGGCTCAGTGGTTAACAAATCCAACAAGGAACCATGAGGTTGTAGGTTCGATCCCTGGTCTCGCTCAGTGGGTTAAGGATCCGGCGTTGCTGTAAGCTGCAGTGTAGTTGCAGACGTGACTCAGATCCCACATTGCTGTGGCTGTGGTGTAGGCCGGCAGCTGTAGCTTGGATTAGACCCCTAGCCTGGGAATCTCCATATGCCATGAGTGCGGCCCTAGAAAAGGCAAACACACACACACACACACACACACACACACACACACACACACAAATCACTGATACAAGAGAAAATATGTTCTACTTAGATTATGTAGAACAATGGCATTCAAAGAAAACTAACTTTAAAAAAAAAACTTTTATTTCTCTACAGTGGTTTGAACATAATAAATAAAAGTCAAAATAATAATGCAGATAATAAAAAAAAGTCATATTCTGTCTTTCCTCGTTGGTATAGAAAGTTGCCTTTCAAGGTGCGCTGACTACAATCTACAAATCTTCTGGAATTCTAGACACTTTCATAAAGTTCAAAAGAGCAGACCACTTCATTTTTCATCCATGAATATCTGGGTTGTTCTTAAAGCGATTAAAGGAAATAAGAATGAGAGCCTATATTCAAGTAGAAAGGCCAGTCAACAGTGGGTAGTGATAAAATGAGATGAATCATTCCTATCATAGTTTTACTAATCAAATGTAAAGAAACTATAGTGTATCAAAATAAATATAGTATATCAAGGAAATAAATGTGGAAGTAAAAAAATATGATATATGATAATTTAAGTTCATTTTATATGGTTCAGTGATACACTTATTCCACTTAAAGACTTTTGATCATGAATGTGTTAAGAACATATTTGAAAAGATAATTGTATCTTATATTTCTTAGTACTGTATAGTCTTTAAAATTTTTGTTGGAGAGTTCTTCAGTAAACATCTCTTAAATATTTATTGCATTTCAAAGTGTGAGAAATTATTTAGAAGAAATCAATCCTTCTGAAGTAGGTATTTTCAATGCCATTTTACAGATAAATAAAGCTGTGTTAATATTAAAGTCTAACTAGATAGGAAAAGAATGTTCCCTTTTTCTATATTAAAGAATGTTCCTCTTTAATATAGAGAACAATACTTCTATTTTTCATTTTAATGCAAATATTTTTTCTTTTATTTTGGTATTATAGGACCACATACAAATGCATGTTAATCTTAGGTGATCTTTACAAGGCATAGAAAAATCACAGCTATCTCGGCATCACCTCCTTTTTCTGGCCCTCGTTCATAGATATGTAGATGCACATTTTTAGTCATTTTAAGTAAGTCAGAGATAGATTCTGCTATCATGTTATACTAAAATGAATTTTATTTAACATAGCATTCTTATTTGGAAAACAACATTTGAATATAGTCAGTACTATGTCAGCATGAATATTATATATCCATAAAAATGGTGACTTCTTACACGTCTATAAATTGTCAACAAATTATCACCAATATTATTGCTTGTCATCCCCACAGCAATCCTGTGTTATAGATATTATCATTCTTAAATTAAAGATGAGAAAACTGACCTATTCAGAGTCATACAATTAGTTAGAAATGGATAGAAATCAATAAAATATCTAGTTTTCAATCTAATATTAATCTCTTCTCAACAAAGTTAAATATATATCATTTCCCCCAAAATTTTGTGAAGTGAGAAAGATGAGAAATTAGCTGCTTTATTTTCTAAGGTTAAGCTCTTCTCCTGAGAGAATAAAAGCATCCAATATTTTAAATCTGGAAAAATTTGACTTTTGTTATCCTACGAGTGATTAAAGATTTTACACATTTTTAGTGACTATGCTCAAGGCAATTTTGCTAAATTATCTTTGAGTGCTGCCAAGAATTGGAGAAAAGCAAGCAGTCGGATCTCAGAGAAAGCTGAATTCTTCTAAACAAAAGTACCAAAGCAAAAGGAGGCTGAAACTGTATCCAATTACTATACAGGACACTGGCCTGAAGTGCTGAAGTGAAGGCTATGATTGTCACAGATTTGTCAATAAACCTCCTGAAAACTCTAATGGAAATGGTGGTTCTAATCTTGGCATGTGGAGGAAGTGGATTCCTTTACTGTAGAACCACCTAAACCCTTATTCACCACATAGACTCAGGCAACAAGAAGTTCAGCACTGCCTTTCATGGACTAAAGAACAGCACAATTTCAAAAAATACTTACATCGAGTATTTCCTAGAGTCTGTGGAAGCCTGAGTTCCCCAGAAGGCAGGATTTGGAAGGACTTTACTGTAAATGTGATTGAGAGAGCAAGAGTGAGGAAGATGTGTGATGCAAGAAAAGAGGGAGATCGAATGCAAAGATGCATGATGCAATTGGCCTACAACTGCTTGTTAATTCTAATAGGACCTTCTGAAGAGTTAATAAAATACATCTCAGGACTGACCCTCAGGGAAATGAAAGAGGATATTCGACAGCATTGGTCAAAAATTGTCTTCATGGGACATAAACATCACAAGTAGAAAATGCATGAGCTGTTCTTCTCAGTATCACCACTTTAACACTGACAACAAAACCCCAGGCTAGAAGCAAGAGGAGCTTGTAGCACGGGGCATGAAACTGGTTACAGCAGCAACAGCAGCTCAAATAGGAAAGTTGTGAGGGCAAGAGCCTCTTAAATAATGTATAGAAGTTCCATATTAACTCATCTCATGTAGCTCAGATACATGAGACTCAGCTAAGTCTAGTCCATGACAGAATTGCCACAAAGGGGAAGCGTCATGTTAGTCACTAAGAATATTTAAGGTTAAGAGGATTGTGGGAACAAATCTCCATCGCTGTATTTGTTTATGAGATTATTGTCTCTCTTCTTCATTTCTCACTGTCATTGATTTACACCTTCAGCCAATTGACCTGTATTGCTCAGCTGTGACACCAGGGGATCTGAGTCCCTACTTGCTTCACCTCTGTGAAAATGTGCTGGCTTTAAGACATGGAAAGAACCTAAAAGTCCATTGACAGATGAATGGATTAAGAAGATGTGGTATTTATATGCAATGGAATACTACTGAGCCATAAAAAGAACAAGATAAAGCCATTTGCAGCAACATGGACAGAATTAGAGACTCTCATACTAAGTGAAGTAAGAAAGAGAAAGACAAATATCATGTGATATCACTTATCTCTGGAATCTAATATATGGCGCAAATGAACTTTTCCACCAAAAAAATAAAAAAAAAACAAAACAGAAACTCATGGACTTGGAGAACAGACTTGTGGTTGCCAAGGGCAGGCAGAGGGAATGGGATGGACGGGGAATCTGGGGTTAGTAGATGCAAACTATTGCATTTGAAGTGGATAACCAATGAGATCCTACTGTAAAGTACAGGGAACTATATTTAGTCACTTGTGATGGAACATGATGGAGGATAATGTGAGAAAAAGAATGTACATATATATGTGTGACTGGGTCACTTTGCTGTACAGTAGAAAATTGACAGAACATTATAAACCGACTATAATGGAAAAAATAAAAATCATTAAAAAAAGAAAAATGTGCTGGATTTAATTATCCATTTGCTACTTAGTTCTCTGTCTGGGGACATAATTGTCCTGTTGCTACAGGTTGTCAGATATTTTGGCTTGACAGAAATAAGGATTCAATTATTTTTGCCAATATAGTAACATTTTCCTGTGCCTCAGCTTGACTGGGTATTAGTTGTGGCTTCAAGTTCAGTCAAAATTTTGTTGCATTCCTTTGAAGAGGAAGTTCTAACCTTGCACCTCATGTTTTATTAGATCTGCTGAATCAGGGTGTTGGTATATATTAAAAAACCAATGAATCCTATGGATGTGTATCTATTGTATCACCTCTAAAGCCATCTGCTAGTTTGAGACAGAGTTCTGTGTGCTGTTGTATCAATAGACTCCTGTAAGACCCAGGAGAACAAAACAGTGATGCTGGCAGAAATGGTGTAGTCAGAGAAGGCAAATCCAGATCCAGAGTTGATGCTAACTGAGAAACCCAGGGGAGAGAGAGATAGGGACAAGGCCTGGACCTGAGGTGAAGTATCCTTGGGCTCTACCTGCATGAAGATAGTCAAAGCTCACACAGAATGGGGTGCTGCAGCAATGGCTTTATGTGTGTGAAACTGTGCATTTAATATGTTTAATACAGGGTACTAGGTGTCAAGGGAGAAAGAATAGATTCTTAAAATTACTGAATTTAATTTTCAACCCACATAAAAGGCACTCATATCATTTAATTATATTTAGAAATGTGACCTTCCTTATAGTAAAGTACATAAAGCACACACTTTATATTTAGTGATACTTATATTCATGGAAAGTAATGAAATGGATCAAAAACCTTTCTTTCAAGGAACAGAGTAGAACATTGCTAGACTTTGTATCCTAAACAATCCCAAAAGCAGCCGCAAAGAATTGGTATAGTTTGTTGGAACCAGAAAAAAAAAATAATAATAATAATGATAGCCAATCACTAACCTGCAACATTCAAAAGTCCCGCGCGCGCCAATAATAGCCAATCGCTAACCGCTACATCTGCTTCTGTTAAATGCTAGCTTGCTTGCATCTATAAAAGGGCTTAGCTGTAAGCGTTAGGCGCTACTCTCATCTGCAGCTCCTGTGAGCATTGTGTCTCAGGACACACTGAGAGTTCGCCCCTGCGCAGGTTAAAAGCTTTGGCCAGTAAAGTAACACCTTTTTGAGTCCTGAACGTCTCTGAACATCTGTTTCTCGCACCGGTGGATGTAACATAGTTATACTATGGCTTCGTTGGTGTCTGACCTCTGACCCATTTGGTCATATCTGGACAAATATTCCAGGTATTCATTCCAGAGTGATAAGTTATAACAATTCCTAACTGAACACAAAATGCCCTGAAATGCAGCAGTCACTGATTTTGGTCTATGGGAAGCAGCCTTCCCTGTCAGCAGAAAATACCAAACAGTTAAAAAAAGGGGGAGGGGCGTGGTTAGCATTAACCTTGAGGTGGCTTGCCCTTTCCTTGTTAAACTCTTGGTCACTGACTGCTATTGTTATGCTTCTCTCTCCTTGTTTATCATAAAATCAAAACAACCTGGCATTTCAGCAGCTGACATTTGTTTTTCTATAGGAAGAATTTAATTTACATTTAAAATACCAAATGTTTCCCTGAGATTGCTCAGATTCCTTTCTTTGGCTGAGTCACTGGTAAGAATACTGCTGAGGACATGCCTAAGGCTGATCGCTGGTGAATCCTCAACTGAAATGAATCAGCCAAAAGAAAGAACACATGTACCTTCAAATTCTTGGAGTTTAATTCTTTAATCCTAAGAACTGTGTATACATTCAGTTGGTGGTAAGGGGGTGCTGCTGTAGGCTTCCTGATGGGAGGGAATGGTACCTGCCCACTGGTAGGTGGGGCTGATTCCTATCCCTCTGGATGAGATTAGAGGCTGGCTGTGTGCCTGAGGGGTCTTTAGGAAGCCTGTTTACTGATGGGTGGGGCTGTGATCCCCCCTGGATTGTTGTTTGGGCTGGGGCTTCTCAGAGCTGCTGGGTGGGGCCAGACTTTCCCAAAATGGCCCCCTCCAGAGAAATGCAAACTGATGAATCCTCCTAAGAGCTTTGCCTCCAATGCCCTTCCCCCACAACAAGCCACAGC
Source organism: Catagonus wagneri (assembly GCA_004024745.2). Lineage (NCBI taxonomy): Eukaryota > Metazoa > Chordata > Mammalia > Artiodactyla > Tayassuidae > Catagonus > Catagonus wagneri. The sequence continues at coordinate 21,960,613 of PVHT021183693.1, forward strand.
CACCCACTGTTTTCCCAGCAGATCCTCCAAGAACTGCGGTCAGGTCTGAGCCAGATGCCTATACAGCATTTGCTTTGCCCTGGGACCCAGTGCATGTGAAAGTCTGTGTGTGCCTTTCAAGAATGGGGTCTCCATTTCCCCCAGTTCTGTGGAGCTCCTGCACACAAGCCCCGCTGGCCTTCAATGCCAGTTGCTCCCGGGGCTCTTTCTCCCAGTCCCAGTTCCCCAGGTGTGGGGACCTGATGTGGGGCTCAGAACTCTCACTCCCATAAGTGACTCTCTGTGATACAGAATTTTCCAGTCTGTGTGGCTTCCCACCCAGGAGGTATGGTGTTGCTTATATCGTGTAATCAACCCTCCTACCTCTTGATGTGTCCTTGTCTTTGTCTTCTCGAGTAGGATATCTTTTGGAAAGTTTCCAGTCCATTTGGTTGAAGGTTGCTCAGCATTTGATTGTGATTTGTTTCTATGAAAGAAGTTGAGCCCTAGAGCTTCTATTCCACCATCTTAATCCCGTCTCTGTATATACACCCAAAAGATGGTAAAATTGGTAATAACATTTCAGCATTTCTCTTTGCATGCCAATTCTTTGATGATTTGAAGATGAAGAGCAAGGGATACCAAGTGTAAATAGTTTAGATTGTTTAATATAAATACCTTCCTGTTAGAAAATATGTCATAACAAAAATAATTTGCAAGAAATAATATACACAAGACATACACAAAGAATGAAAAGAACATAAAAGAAAACCTGAACAAAAAAGAAATATAGCGTGAGCCTGGATAGGAAGACTTAAAAATAAAAATTTTCGTCATCCCATATTTACTGTATTAGATTAATACAGTTCTAAACAAAAGGATTGCTTTTGTTACTTTTATTAATTTTTTTATTTATTGGATTTCAGAATTTATTTATCTTGGATGAAGCATTTCTTTTTAATGATTTTTATTTTTTCCATTACAGTTGGTTTATAGTGGTCTATCAATTTTCTACTGTACAGCAAAGTGACTCAGTCACACATATATATGCACATTCTTTTTCTCACATTGTCCTCCATCATATTCCATCACAAGTGACTAGATATAGTTCCCTGTGCTATACAGCAGGATCTTATTGGCAATCCACTCCAAATGCAATAGTTCGCATCTACTAACCCCAGAGTCCCAGTCCATCCTACTCTCTCCCCCTGCTTTTATTGTTTTTAACTGATGAATGTATAATCATATTAACATGGAGTAATAGATATTTGAAATAGCCATAAAATGTTGAAAAGGAAGAATACATTCATACCACATATTAACATTAATTTTAAAATTTCAGTAGTTAAAATGATTGATTTGAGATCTACAGTGCAAGAGCAGGTAAAAAAAAAAAAAGGACTAAAATTTCCAAAAGCATAGTGTTGGAACAGGAGCCCTCATGAATGAATGTTATTTTATGTGAGAGTTAGCATTTGTAAACCTTGGCAGTTAAGAACATTTTATCAGCTTCCAAATTCTGTGCATGCCCTTTTGACAGTCATCTAGAAGAACATTAAAGGGAAAGAAGATTTTTCACCATGTGGGTCCATTGATATCAATATTTGCTGCAGATGTGGAGGGCATGCATAGGAACAATCATATTGATTTATGCTTCAGCAAATAGCATTGAAAATATAAAACTTGAACACAATCTTGGGCTTTATGTACTATGGATTATGTAAAGCTATGGGTTTGTGTGACTGTGTAGCACAATCTAGACTGAGTTAAATAAAATCTTTCTGTTTTAGGTTGGATTTTCACAGAAGCTGATAATTATTTGAGCGCACATGATTGTTTTAGGAAGTTACTCCTGGAATCACTGAGGAGATAATGGGGAAATAAATAAAACAGAGAAGGGGAGGAAGCCAATACAGGTGGTTAATGAGCACGGATCACCAAGACTTAGCCCCACTGGGGACTTCTGAAAATGTGAATCTAATAAACTCTGAACTCCCCATTCTAAGACAAAGAACTGAAGTACTTCTCCACTAACTACCATCTGTGATTTCTGAGGGATGCTTCCCAGGTCATTAACTTCCTGAACACCTTTGGAATGCTGAAGGGATTTAGTGAGAATAACCTAGCCAATTAATGCAATTTGTCAGACGTTACTCCAATGTCTTTCATACAATGTATTGTAACTGAAGATAGCATTGTGAATTCTTTTAATGTGATATTTTGTTTTAGTATTTATTTTTTGTTTATTGCATATATTTCTGAAATAGTATTTTCCTCATTTCAGATGTTTTGAAATTTTATGATGCCATGACTTAGCTGCTTGGCTCCTTCCAGCTTTCCTTTCCCCTTTCTTCCTTCTCTTTCTTTCTTTCTTTCTTCCTTCCTCCCTCCCTCCCTTCTTTCTTTCTTCCTTCCTTCCTTCCTTCATTTCTCTTTCTTTCTTTCTCTTTCTTTTTTTCGTTCTTTCTTTCCTATATTTTTTGGGAGGTAGGTGCTTAAAATATAAGGGTTTTTAAATTAATTCTGGATTTTTTTTTTTTGTCTTTTTGCGTTTTTCTAGGGCTGAACTCGCGGCATATGGAGGTTCCCAGGCTAGGGTTCTAATCGGAGATGTTGTCCCCAGCCTATGCCACAGCCACAGCAACGCGGGATCCAAGCCTTGTCTGGGACCTACACCACAGCGCACAGCAACGCCGGATCATTGACCCACTGAGCAAGTCCAGGAATCGATCCCACAACCTGATGGTTCCTAGTCAGATTTGTTAACCACTGAGCCACAACAGGAGCTCCCAATTCTGGAATTTTTATTTTTATTTATTTATTTATTTGTCTTTTTGCCTTCACTTATGGCCGCACCCCCGGCATATGGAGGTTCCCAGGCTAGGAGTCTAACAGGAACTGTAGCTGCCTGCCTTCGCCACAGCCACATCAACGAGGGATCCGAGCCGCGTCTGCAACCTACACCACAGCTCACGGCAACGCCGGATCCTGAACCCACTGAGCAAGGCCAGAGATCGAACACCGCCACCTCATGGTTCTTAGTCAGATTCGTTAACCACTGAGCCACGAAGGGAACTCCAATTCTAGAATTTTTAAAAAGGTGTTTCTTTGTCAGTATTAACCTTCTATTTAAACTTCATTTTTTTTCTTTTTAGGGCCACACCTATGGCATATGGAGGTTCCCAGGCTAGGGGTGGAATCAGAGCTACAGCTGCTGACCTATACCACAGCCACAGAAACGCAGGATCCAAGCTGCATCTGCAACCTACACCACAGCTCACAGGAATGCCAGATCCTCAACCCACTGAGCAAGGCCAGGAATCGAACCTGCAGCCTCATGGTTCATAGTCGGATTTGTTTCCACTGTGCCACAATGGGAACTCCTACCTAGACTTTTCTTTAAGTGTTTTTACAATTGATTGGTAGATGGAATCCACAGAACATGGAGCTTGGAAGGGTTTCTTCAGATTGTGGTGAATTCTAAGGGAGGTACTGGCAAGGCTTCTAACCCTGATGCACTCAGAGTTCAATGGACTCCCTGGGGTGGAACCCACCTCTAGTCTCCACAAAGCTGGCTCATATCGGTCCTTTAAACACAGGCCCATAACTGCTGTCCTCAGACCAGCCTGAAGCTTGTCTCAGAGTGAAATCTGACTTTGGTTGCCTTAAAGACTCATAGCCCAATTACCTTTCTTTTTCTCTTCTACATCTATGGTATTTCCATCTGAGCTTTATGCCCAGGAGTACAAAAGCCTCATGCTGCCCACTTTTTCTCACAATAGAGTTTGATTTCTCAGTAGAAAAAAATGGGCCAGAACTTTTAAAGATAAAAGCCTCTTTGTCCTCCTCCACCTCCAACTTGACAGAGAAATACTTTGCTTTCACTGTTAAATACAAGTTTAAAAAGTCAGGTTCTATCTACTTCAGTCTGAGGAAACAAGTCAAGCAGCACTGCTGGGGCTTTTCTCTTTTTCTGTTTCAAATGTTCATTTGAGTGAACATGAACGCGTATGCTTGAATGGGAAAACTGTGAAACAGGAAACCAGGGAATAACGTACTGAAATATTGGCACAGAAAAGCAGTGTAGAAATAAAAGTTCTTAGTACTTATGTGGGAAAAGAAGGTACTAAGTTATAGAACAATTTAAAATACAGTAAACAGAAAGCCGTTCATGCACCTCTGCAAATGTTTGAAAATACCCCATGAGTTGGAAGTGTTCTTTTCATCTGAATATATGCTGCTTGAAATACACACACACGCATGCATGCATACACGTACACACACACACACACACACACACACACACACACAGCAATAACCACAAAAACAGCAAGTAGATTCTTTATTAAACATCAGTGCATTTGAATGAAATCTAACACATTCACCATCACCTCTAAAATCATATACATTATAAAGACAGGTATTATACTCAATTTTGAATTGACAACTCAATACACTTTTCTTTAAGATCTTTCCTAAAAGGCACAAGCAGTTGTAGATTTTGAAGTAGAGCTGTATCTTTAGTCATAGTCCCACTCTCAAATAATGTTTGGTGCTATAAAGTAGGAAAAATAAATTATATATTCATTAAATATTCATTAAGCATTTATTTTTATTAGATGGTGTCTTAACTAAATTGATTTCTGCTCTGTGGAGGTTTAAATTTCAGTGTAGAAATTTATAAATTATAATTAAATATAATTAATATTTTAATTACATATTATCTATGTATATACATGTATAAACATTAACATATATGCATGCCTATAAACACATATATAAGAATTTAGTTGTACAGCTACGAAGAAGAGATACATGGTTCTAAATCTATAAAAAGTGCTACAAATTGATGACATTTGTGCTGAAATCTGAATTGTAGGTTGGCACTACTTAGGTTAGGGATCTGTAAGCATCTGCATAATTCCTGGATGACAGTAGAAATAAAATAACTTTTTCTGTCTGTTCTTGTGTTGCAAAGTGAAAGTTATCAAATGAGTTTTTATCACTGTCTGAGTATCAGCTTTTGAAGATAAACAGACTTCAGTCTATCCAGACATCATATACATCAAAATGAGACAGCATCTCTTAACTTTACATGCATTAGTTCAGTAAAATTTACCTGTTACCTGGTTTCTGGTAAAGCTGATCAAGGAAAACATTCTGTTCTTAACTTGAGGTTGGCCTGTAAAAATTCTATAAATCACAAGTCTCTTTAATATGTTTTAACCATTTTTTTTTTTATTTGGTAAGCATAATAAGAGTCTAGTGTCTTTAAAATTCTTCTTTTATCAGATGATTTGTTTCACAGCACAGAAACACTAACCAAGCAAATAGGGACTGTTGTGTAGGAATAATTTGTCAGGTAATTCCCACAGTCCTGTCAAATTTCCTTTAGTCTCCCTTTTAATGTCTTCTTTCATGAAACATATTTTTGAAAACGGACAAAAATTTCTCATTTTATTAAAACTGGAGTTTCTAGAGTTCCCGTCATGGCTCAGTGGTTAACAAATCTGATTAGGAACCATGAGGTTGCGGTTCGATCCCTGGCCTTGCTCAGTGGGTTGAGGATCTGGTGTTGCCGTGAGCTGTGGTGTAGGTTGCAGACGCGGCTCGTATCCCGCGTTGCTGTGGCTGTGGCAAAGGCCGGCAGCTACAGCTCCTGTTAGACCCCTAGCCTGGGAACCTCCATATTCCACGGATGCAGCCCTAGGTAAGGCAAAAAGACAGAATAAATAAATAAATATAAATAAAACTGGAGTTTATAAGTTTAAAGACTGCTACTTTTAATAGCAGCTTTTGCAGATCTATCAGCAAAATTATTGTCTTTAGAAGCTTTGACCTTCTGACTTCTGTGAAGTCTACAGTGAATTACTGATAGCTGAACAGGCAGCTGTAAAGTTGTTGGCAAACCTGCTATAAATTTTTCATAAGATATTTGAGTTCTTATTTTAAGTAGAAAATCTATTTTAAAAAATTTTCTATGTTGTATGATAGACACCACAGATAGATGACAGATAGATACATAGATAGAGTCATATTAAATCCAGTATCAAGAATTATAGCTGTAAAAACTACTATTATCTCTTCTGCTTGAACATACTTGACTCCAGACAAAACTTAAACTTTCAAGGTTTTAAGATGTCACCTTAAGAAGCATTAAGTGGGACACTTTTATTCCAAGTGCATGACCCATCTGTAAGCATTATCAAATATGAAATAGGAATAGGAATATTAGATAAGTCAGGCCAGATTTTTCAAAATTTGGGATCTCTAAAGCTGGAGGAGAGGCTACTCTTAATTTCAGTTGTTTGAAAATCCCTTTAGAGTCTAGGGCCCAAACCAGAGGAGGCAGAGAATTATCATGCAAACTTTCTGTCAAAGATTTTGTTTGCTATGAAAAATTTGGAATATATTGTGTCCTCAAAATTGTCTTTGTGTGTGTGTGTTATTGTTTTTTTTTTTTTTAATGACTAAAGAACATAGGAGGAGAGTCCCAAAAATACTTGGGTGTCCTTTGTCATAAATTCTGAACTCCTTCATGAGTAAAAGCAAACAAACATTTGGACTTGTCCATTAAAAGAACAGAAAGGAAGGAAGGGAGGGAGGAAGGGAGGAAGGAATTGTGGAGCAAAGATCAATTTCAGAGATAAACTTTGCAGACAGTGATAGCAAAGTCAGAAGTCAAAATAGTTTAGAATAATTACAGGATAGGAACTACAGAGATAAACGGTTAGGATTTTGTACAAATTTATATAGTGTTTGATCATCTTTATTAAGTTCAACATCCTTTTTACTAGAAGTATGGAAATATTTCTAGGTGAGTAGTCCTTTTCAAAAAGTTCCTTTTCAGAGTTCCCTTCGTGGCTCAGTGGTTAACGAATCCGACTAAGAACCATGAGGTTGCGGGTTCAATCCCTGGCCTTGCTCAGTGGGTTAAGGATCCGGCGTTGCCGTGAGCTGTGGTGTAGGTCGCAGACGCGGCTCAGATCCCGTGTTGCTGTGGCTGTGGCGAAGGCCGGCAGCTACAGCTCCTGTTAGACCCCTAGCCTGGGAACCTCCATATGCCGCACAAAGACAAAAAAAAAAGTTCCTTTTCTAATTCTTTTATAATCAATTTTAGTCCTCGTAATTCATTTCTCAGTAATAATATTGTTTTACATGTAGCCATGGCGTCATTTAAATTTGAGATATAGACCTATATTTTGGGGTCTATATCTCAAATTTAATCAGTATTATTATTATTATTCCCTAGGGCTTCAATTTACTTCAGGTTAAGGTGTTTTTCCAGCCTAGTATGAGACTGCTAGTTTCTGTTACGTCCCACTCCTATAGTTAAAAGAAAGAACACAGAGAATAACCAACTCAGTGCCTTTTCCCTAAGGAGTTCAACAGACAAACTCCAGCCAGAGTACAGAATACGGTGGTCTTTAAGCTGTACAACGGGTCTCTCCCCAAAGGATTTACAGGAGAATCAGGAGAAAGTAACAATGTTCCTAGGTAAGAGTACTCACCTGTATGGGAATAACAGTGGAAAAGGAAAAAGTAGAAGTTTGACCCCAAATACTAACAACCTGTATTGGTCTAAACCAAAAGGAAAGCAAGAAATTTCTGAGGAAATTGTAGATAAGTAACACCAGTAGTTTTCAGAAGAGGCAAGGTTGGATTAAAGGAAAAGTTATCAACAAACATGGTTCATGAGGGCCCACCTCCAAAATTTCTAATCTGTCAATTTAGAGCCATTTTTCAGTAATCTCCTAGCTGAGGATATTGTCTTTCCAGGCTTTCCCATTTCTCTTACCTCTGTAATTCCTGAGTTCTACAGAGCCTCTTTTTATAATCCTTCTTCCAACATCCTAGCTTCTTGCAATGTGACCTTCAATCTCCCTTCTTTTCTTTGCTTGATGCATTGGGCAAAGTAGGGATTAGCTCATTTAGTAAAGAGTTCTAACTGAGCAGCAAGTTAAACAGTCTTTAATTTATTCTTTTATCTTTGTTTTTCTCCACATCATTCTAAAACTGAGTACCTGCGGCCATGATTGTGGTAATTTTATGTCCTCACCATCCTTCCACCTTAATTTGAATAGCTGGCAAGAGGGCCCAGACAAAAATTAAGACTAGAGTGTGCTTTTGATCTGTGCCAGGGTTCATACCTGTGAATTCTGAGCCACAACAAATGGCTAATGGAAATCAATGGGGGACTCACTCATTTTCTCAGTACCCCACTGCAACTTTTCCCAGCTCACAGAAAAGCTTGAAGTACTGCTATTGGCAATCCCTCCTAATGAGGTGGTGGATTGTTCACTTCCCTTGGGCACAATATCCCTTGATATAATGATCTTATGGCCCCCAATATGCTTATCAAAAACACAAAGCTGGCTGTAGCTGAGTTCCATGTAGCAGCCAGTGCACATCTCTATGCATGAGGCTATAAACTGAAAACATGCTTGGGAGTACTTCTGCAGAAGGAAAAGTAGCTATTACTACCTATAGGTGAGAAAGGCACATGGACAATTCAGGAATCCTGGGTACCTTCTCAATGAAACTAACTTAGCTGACACCTATCAAAAGAGGAAGTGCTGGTTTTCCTTGCATTGAGACAAGAAAAATGTAAATTTTGTGGCACTTTGGTTTTCTTTCCAGTATTGATATTCATCAGTTTAACAGCTTGGTTTTTTTTTGCCTTTTTTTCAAGCTACTATTTCAGCTACTCTCCATCCACTTGCCTGAGGGCATAGTGTTTTATAGACATTCTCAATTATCTTCTGATCAAATCCCTTTATCATGTATGCTTTCTTAGCTACATGATATATGGATGATATGGGACTTTTAGAGGTGGAAACTGGGCTAAAACATCAAGTGGACTCAGGTATAGGCCACCAGACACTCAAACCCCTGTCCTTAAAGAGAGCACGTAATTCATTACCTGCTAAAGAAATTGTGCTCTCATCCATTTACAGAGAAATTGATGTTAATTTATCCAAATTGAAAGAACTGCCCTTAGGCAACTGCAAGACTGGTTTTCCATATACTCATTCCAAATATGACAGAAAGATATTAGCATTTGAAGAGAAAGACTCAAGCAAGATTCCTTGCTTCCCATATTTTCCAACCACATGATGATCTTAACGGGATTTTAGAGCCTGTATTACTCATCATTTTTCAGTAGTAAAATCTGAATTTGGCGAGGAGTGTTCATCTAGCTAGTATTCCAAAAGTACAGAGAGATAAAAGGGAAAGTTTATAATTCAGTGCTTCTTACCTGACTGTTGAGTGGATACAGACCATCAGGAGTCTGTTCAGTTTAGTGGACAACTTGTCCTGATCTTCACCAAATTTGTTGGGGCAATACAATACAAATCCACTCAAACATTCAAACATTTAGTTTTGTTTATACAACAGCTTATGTAGCTGATATCTTACTGAGAGTCTAGAGATAAACCACTATTTGTATCATCACCGGCATTCCTATGAGCAGTTTTAGTCTAAGAATTTATTTGTTGCAACAGTTTCCTTCCTTATTTTAATTCAGAGTTTCTCGCCTTTGGTGCCTATTGTAAAATATCACTTCATATTTTCTCTTCTCATGAAACAGTTTTCATTAACTACAGTTATATACTTAAATGCCAATTATGTTTTATTCATTTCCTTGAGAAACTCAAGTTAAATATAATTATAATTTATAATTATATTTCCTCCTCTACATGATTATTATATACCCACGGGACTTGTTGATCTGTCCTCATCCATCTGGCATTATTAGATATCTCCTCATATATTAAATGATACTAATCTCATCAAAATATATTAGCATGATGTTACAATATCTGATGTTATGAATCAGAAGACATTTCTTAGTGGTTATTTTTAATGAGTGTAATTTAATTATGTGATTGCATATCACTAACAATAATCCAACTTGATAAAATATGATACATAAACTATTCTGTATTATTAAATATTATTAAACTTTTCTGCACTGTGATGAGTTCACTATCTTTGGTGAACAGATATTTGAGAGAATTGAGTTCCAGGAAGAAATATAATTGTTAATAAACTACAGTTAGGTGGAAGATATTGTGCCAAAATTCTAAATTACTTGCTAAAATCTGCAAACACATTTCAACTTCTGTTTTCACTTTCAATTTAAAACTAACTTATGTAATAATTATAGGAGTTTCCAGTACTTGTGTAGCATCACATCATAATTTATAAATAAATGCCCTTCTTTACTGCTGCGTATGCAACCAGCTGCTATATAAGTATCTGGAAGTATCAGAAACTAATTCATCTGCTCTTATTGGAAAAGATATTCCCTTTTGTTGTCAATAGATCTCTCTTGCTGTTTTCACTGTCTCCTTTGTTAATCTGGTATATAATCAACATGTTTAAAATGTTTCTGGGAAATTGTCACTATATACACATACACACACACTAACCTGGCAATGAAAGACAAACATAATTAATGAATAGCATTTTGAGAACTATATAAATAATGTAGACTATTAATTCAGTGCATGTGTTCTAGTCACATATCCTTTATGACATGCCATGCTGGATAATGAGAATCCTAAAAGGATTACTGGTAGGTTCTCTCCTTTCAGGGATCTCAGAGTTTAATAGAGCTATAAACATTTTTTTATTGAAACCATGAAATATCATAAAATTGAACTCAGTTGAAAAAAACATTATTTTTTCTGTGTATCATTTTGCTATTTATTTCTTATTTTTTGTTCTTATTTTGGTCAGAATTTGGAAGCCACTATTTATCTCTCTTCCCTTACATGAATTAAATAAAAAAGAGGAAGTAAAATTACTTGACATAATGAACTGGAGCAAAGAAATGTAAAGTCACCTAGGGAGTTCAAATACCTTCCATTGTAAAAAACGTCCCTAAACTTTTAATTCATCTTTAGGAAGAGTACGTTTATAGAAAGTTAGAGGGGGTGATCTACAGAAAACTAGAATTGAAAATTGGCATAAATAGCAGCTATCCCAGTATTATCAGGGAAAAGGGAGGACATCCTAGCCAAATAATAAAAGAATCCTAGGTCCACTGAAATGACTGATTATTTTTAATGTGCACTTTAATATTTCAGGCAATCTTTGACTGATTCCATTACAAATTTAACCTACACAATCTATTTGTTTTAATGCCAAGGTCACCAATCTGATCATGTTCCTAGAAAGTAAGATCTAAATTAATCAAATAGAACCTCACCAAGACAATGTGGCTTAGTCAATAAGCAGCTATCAGTTTATCAAATATTTGAGTGAGGCAGAAATTTCCTGAAATCTCAGAAATAAATCAAGCAATTTAAATTGAGTGATGACTTCACTATCTCCTTCCTAATTTTAGAGACTGAGTTATGAACCAAAAGTTAACATATAAATGGGTGGACAATGTGAGTCATCAATATGACAGACCTACATAAAACTGTAATATGATATTCTGGGCCAGACTGAGAGAAGACATAATACCCTAACCATATTACATGTGCAAGACTCTTATTGTTAGGTATGGTATTTCATGTAAAGAAGGAAAAGGACTTTTCAAGGAGAGTGAAATCATCAATTCTGAAATAAAACAGAGTTCTTAGCTTTGATTGAGACTCTGCATATAGCTCTCATCTCACTAAACAAACATTAGTAAACCTCAAAACAGAGAATTCTCAAATATGAGTGTTTGTGGGTGGGGAGGTGTCATATTTATTGACTTCTAATATCCTTGAAATGAATTGTCATTATCCACACTCATCGTTATTGCTATGTATATATCATTTAGGTCACCCACGCAAGAATGTTGACTAAATACGTTTCAGTCTACTATACTTTTGTTTAAACCTCCATCATTATAATACACCAGTCTACAATACTATCATTGCTTCGTTTATACATTGCATGTGTAGATTCTGACCTAATATTTTTATCCTTGGCTTTTCTGGGTTCCCTACTTGAAATTTCCCCTGCATTCTACCAGCCTTTGGAAAAAAATAGCTGAGTCACTTAATTACACTTATGATGGTGAAAGCACATTGGCTCTAATATCAAAACATCTTGTCCCAACCACTGATTGTAGAAGCTATTGGGGATGGAAAAGCAAGGAGATCCAGATGTATAGCACTGGGAACTATGTCTAATCACTTGTGACGAATCCATATATGTATGTGTAACCGGGTCACCACGTGGTGCAGTTGGAAAATTTGACAGAAATCTGTAAACCAGCTATAATGGAAAAATAAAAAAAAATTAAAAAAAAGAAGCTGCGGGTACTGGCTCCAACTCAACTCCTGAATTTTTGTTCCTTCCGTAGTAAAATGGGATAAATAATACATTTTTCTAAATAATCTGCCACATTAACGTGCCATCATAAATATTACTCTATTCTTTGCAAATATAAAAAGTCTTGGTCAATCACAGGAACCAAATCAGTCAACTGTAAATTGACACCAAACCACTTAAAAATCTAATAAAAAATTCCATCATCAGGAAGTTTTTCTCTACTTTGGGTTGTTTGTCAAAATGCAGGGAGTGTTTCTATACAAATGACTTAATTTTTTATAAATCAAGGTAATATTTATAAGTCAAAGTATTTACTTTTTTGCATTCCATGTACCTCCAAAACAGAATGAGAGAATGTACCATGAAAATATAATACAGTAAGATTAGATACCATTAATAAAAATAAAGACAATTTGTAATGGAGGAGAAAAGGAAAAATATCAGGACTTACAGTAAGATACCCAGCATCCGGACAAAGGTATTTTTTGGGAAGTTTCCAGCAGTTTGCACAAGTGAAGGCTCAGAAGAGAGTAGTATGCTGTGTGTGGGCTTTGCAGCCAGACTATTGGGTTGGATATCAACTTGTCCGCCTTATCTCAACAAATTTGGGAACTTATTAATAGCTCTATGCCTGTGTCTTCTTACCTGAAAAGATCCTCAGAAAGCCTACCTTATAGTACTGTTTTGAAGATGAAATGAATCAATACATGTTAGGTACTTAGAGTAGACATTGCTCATAATCACTGTTCAATTTCAATGTTTGCTTTTTTTAAAAATTAAGTGATAGGACCTAATATAGAAAAGTTCTCAATATAAGTACCTCAGTTAAAAAAAAAACAAAAAACAATACACTGTATACAATTATCTATGCAATGTTCTGAGAAAAAACTTGTGAGGTCATTTAAAATCAGTATACAAGTGCAACAGGCTAGCTATTGTGTGTGTTAGTGATATATGATGCATGTATTGTCTTGATTATAATTTAGAAAAAGGGGAAGACAGGGGTTTTTTTAACCAAAAAGAGAGTAAACAGTGTGTCAGTGTGTGTGCGTGTTTGTGTGTGTGCGTGTGCGTAGGAAGTAGTGTGTAGGGAGTAGTGAGGAGGTAGAGTGTATAATGTTCCCATGTTCATCCCACTTCCTGTTCCTGAACATGAAACTTTTTAAAAATTGAATGATTGAGGCCATATCTATGGGAAAATGTATTATGGGCTAGCAGTTGCCTTATTTGGACTATAATGTCTATTATTAGCGGTTTTCCCAGAAAACCAAAATATTGTACCTAATTAGAGAGAATACATTTTGTATTAAGACCTGAGCCAGCTCTCAGGGAGCTGCCTTAGCAGTAGTAAACTGTATATTGTTCTGGACCATTGGAGCATATTTGAATCACTGTGGTAAATCTGAAATTCAGATCTCTCAAAGTTCTAAAATTCGTACCCCCCCCAATTCGTATTTAATTGGTCTAAAGTTTAATAGGGATATTACTGTTTTAAACAGGAGGATATAGTCAGAGTAACTGTACTTTCCTGGATAGTTCAGACTAGCAGGGGGAGTAGCAGCAAAAAATGAGTCAAGAAATGGGGTCTTTCCACTTTTCACTTTCAACAGTGGAAATCCATACCTAGTATTTTGGGCTGAGTAAGAACATACTAAAGATCCTTGGGGGAGTTTCTGTTGTGGCTCAGTGGGTTATGAATCCAACTAGTATCCATGAGGATGCAGTTCAATCCCTGGCCTTGCTCACTGAGTTAAGGGTACAGTGTTGCCAATAGTTGCATCTAAGGCACAGATGCATGGCTGGCATCTGACATTGCTGGGGCTCTGGCAGTAGGCCTACAATTCTGATTTGACCACTAGTCCCCACCCAGGAACTTCCATATGCCATAGGTGCAGCCCTAAAAAAAAGAAAGAGAGAAAAAAAAAAAAAAAAACAGATAAAACCAGAGATCCCAGGAGTTCCCGTCGTGGCTCAGTGGTTAATGAATCCAACTCGGAACCATGAAGTTGAGGGTTCAGTCCCTGGCCTTGCTCAGTGGGTTAAGGATCCAGCGTTGCCGTGAGCTGTGGTGTAGGTTGCAGATGCGGCTCTGATTCCGCGTTGCCGTGGCTGTGGCGAAGGCCGGCGGCTACAGCTCCTGTTGACCCCTAGCCTGGGAACCTCCATGTGCCGCTGGTGCGGCTCTACATAAAAAGGCAAAA
>PVHT021183693.1:21975171-22026332 GCA_004024745.2 Catagonus wagneri
AATTGCTCAGAATTGCATGTGTATATTTATATATACATATATTCATGATATTATCTATTTAAGTAAAAGTCACAAGTAACACAACTTGATTTATCCCAGAACGTTTAAAAATTGATTTGAAAATATATATGGAATTTCACCTTGATAGGCAATACAAAAAAAAGGAAATAATATTCCTTGGCTGCTAATGGTAAATCTCCAATGGTAAAGGGTAGAATATTTTACAAAACTGGACAGATGATTATATCAAACTTACCTTTATATACCTGAAGGGTTTAGATAGCTATCCAATTTTAAAGGGATTTTGGAGCAGGAAGGATATACTGACTGGATTTTTTTCTCTTACGAGTGGCCTTAAGTAAGAACCAAATGTCAAGCCATGTTATACAAGTTTCACCAAAGGAAAAGGAACATTAATACAACTGGCAAAGGAAGAGTTCTCTCAGAGGTAGACATTGCAGAATATCTACACACATTGAAATTCTACCTACCATAAAAATTACTTTTAAGTGGAGAATATAAATTAGGCACAACAGTGGATTGTCAGAAAAAGAGCCATAAAGCTTCAATATCTATATGTGAAATTGGACCTTTATATCTTTTAATATAGTGTGTATCACTTATAGTCAATTAAGTTTTGGATTCAGTCTTCAATTCTTCAAAGCATATCATTAAATAATACATAAAAATAAAGGGAGTTATTTAATTTACTGAAATTTTATCTAGTCATTTCTTATAGTAATTTGCAACTATCTGCTTTGTAATTCTGTATAAATCATATTTTTAAAGTAAATAATAGAAACAAATGAAAGCTCTATAGCATGTTTTGAATTCGGTTTAAATTTGATACAACAAAATTATGGATTTTTTAATTTCCTCTCATTAAGTTACTCAGTGGTGTTTTAATATCTTGTTACTTGAAAAATATCACTGATTTTTATATCGAATTTCCTTCAGGATTTTAAACCTACTGTGTCTAATCTGTGTGGCAACATTATGCAGTCAGGATAGAGTTGGGGCCTACATTTTCCTAGAGGCAACTGGTGAGTGAGGTCTATTTGCATCAATTTGTTCCTTAAAGTTATTGGGTTTTTTCTACGCGGGGTAGTTAACAACACTGAACTCTGTAGTTACTCTGCTTATGCCAATATAGGAAGATCAAACAGACACTATCCCCTCCATAAATTTATTCTCTATGGGAAATTTTCATATAAAATTACTGAAACAAGAAAAAATGATCCTCAGAAACATTTACATTCTATATGTATTACAATGTTTTACCATTTAAGATTATTTTATAGCTACTATTAGTTACAAACATATTTTAAAATTCAGGACATAGTGGGAAATTGTAGCATAAAACGAAGTAAAACTTACATAATGATTTTATCGGATATAGTATATCAGTTAGATGTTTTGTAAATGGAGGTAAAACAAGATTCTGTTGAGCAAATGTGATAGGAAGATTTGAAAATGACTGTGAAGGGAAGAAAGCAAATCTAAAGGTTTGTGGTCAGAGGATGTATAAGCTTAACAGTCTCTCACTGTCTGTCTCTGATGTCAAGAAGTAAGTGTTCAAAGTGATGAGACTTTGGCTAGAGGTCATCTTCAGTCACCTCTACTGAGATCTCCTATCAAAGGAGGGGAAATCTTGAAGACACCTTTCCCTGCTCTCAATACCCAATGCTTTCATACATCTATATTTTCCCTTTCACTTCTCTTCAACCTCAGAACCTTTTGTTCTGCGGTCACTAAGCAGTAAAATGACCACTGAGCTTATTGGCCAGCCGTTTGCCTTTTGGGCTGTTGGTGGGGGTTTGGCAGGTGGCGGGGGTGGGGGGAGGAACAGGGGAAGTTGGTGCTTTCTCCAATTTTATACTTACTTGACAGTAAGTGACTAAAGGTTTAACTGGCTACTCCTGACACTTGACAACTCAGCTTTCTCTCTCACCCAGCCGAGCTGAACTCCTGGCACATCCTTGAGAAACATATGGATCTTGCACAGAAACAATGTGCAAGCCATATCCATTTTCCTGATTTGCAGATAATTCTAATTTTAAAATTTTGGGAGCATTATTAATTTTTAAAGTTGTTGGGAAACTGAAGGATATAAAGCATTTTATTAGTAGTTAATTGTTATCAGTGACCTAGATGGCACAATATTAGTCACAAAATAAACAAACCAACAAAAAAACTAAGCGATGGAGAATTCTTAGCTTGTATCTTCAGTTTTGTCTGCTGCTGCCCTGATCTCTTGAAAGCAAATTATAATTTTACCAGCACAATTGAGTAAAGTGGAATTAAGTATATTAAAAAAAAAAAAAGTCCAACTCTAGTAAATCTGAACACTCTTTGTAATGATAGGAAATAGTCACTTGGTTCTAAAAAAATATCTAATTGTTGCTCTAAATGTCACCTCATTAATTTATATGCCATCTCTTGTTTCTATTCCATAGTGACAAGAATAGTTAAAATAAGCAAGAGAAAGGTAGATGCCAATTCTCCAGGCTGTTTAGAAAATTAGCCTGTTGTCTCATTGGTTCCATTTCCTATGAAATGATTTTCAGGGATACTGGGAATTTTTATTTTTAATATCAATACCATTAATTCATCAGGCACATGCTTTGGCTGCTGAGAAAGATTCTCCGTTTCTTTCCTCACTCAACTTATTTTTGTTAATTCTGCTCAGGCACAGAACCTGTGCACTATTAATCGTGTCATTCACATTTTACTTTTCTTCTGGCTGTACAAATATATTTCCTTAAGTCAACCACTTCTCATTCCCAAGAAGCAATTTCAAAACCAAATGTGGCTTTTTCATGTTCTTGATTTTAGAATTCATCATTTTGGCAGATTCTTTTTAAAACTCTCCATTCTCTTATCAGTTAGGATTCTTAGGTCTCTAGGGATGTCCCTTAGTAATAAAAGTATAATAAAGCATGTATAAAGTATGTTTTTCTCTTCTGATCTTAAAAAATGCATTATATATTTTTCCTAGGTCCTGCTATTCTGAGATATCAGTGTCAGCTACAAAGTGTTTACCATAGGAAATGCAAATCTCTAGCCCACTGCTAAACTGGTAGAAAAGAAATGAGAGGAATGGTGACTTAATCTAATGAAAGAAAAGGACAAAAAAGCCATAAAATTTTCCAGATATTTCCAACCCTAAAACCCCTAATGGACAAGAACTGATAAAGGTAACTGAGCAATGCCAATGGGAAAAAAAACACATCTTTCTGGACCACATGTTGGTGCCCCTCCCTACATTTAAGAGATAAAAATCCCTATAGGACAGTAGAGAAGGGGATTCTTCTCCCCTCTCCCAGCAACCCTGGGAGCGTTTTGCTTTCCTTTAATAACAACTTTGCTTGCTTGCTGCCTGTGTGTTCACGGAGTTCATTCTTCAACCACCTTGAACAAGAATGCAGATTCTGGTATCATCTTTCCAGTATCAGTACTGCCTAGGTAATTTCCTTCTCCATTTCACTACTAGTACTTCCCAAATCCCTTCTGTTTAAGTAATTTTGCAAATACTGTATGGTCCATCTTATTTACCAGAAGTCTTTAATCATTTAATAATGAAATGATCAATGTGACTATTTCTTAGAAATCTGTATCCATTGCACTCTGAAATGCCTTGACTGTTTTTCGGTTGCTTCCTTCCCTAGGCCTGCAGCAATTCTGGGTTCTTAGCAATGAATGTACATCAGAATCACCAAAGGGAAATTGTTCTAATTGCTAATGACAGTCTTCTACACAAAAAGATTTTAATTAGATGGAAGTGTGAGGTTCTCTAGGCATGCATATTTTGAAAAAAGAAAGGGAGAGATAAAGAACTCAGCTAATGCTAAAGTGAAAATAGGTTAAGAATGACTGCTCCAAATTAAGAAGTAAGTTAGGAACTTTGAAACTACGCATCTTCACTACCAGTAAGGTGTTCAGTTTAGCCCCACATTCAAAACAGTGCTTTTCCTAAATAAGAATTATGCAGTTTCCAGGAGTTCAATGTTTACCCTTGTGACTGAATGAATTCCAAACTAAGCCTCCAGACTCAAGAGAATGGATTTTTTTTTTTTTTTTTTTTTTTGCCCTAGACCACAGCTTCCTAGACAAACCTATCCATTAGGAATCCCTGCCTCATTCACTACATTTACCTGAGGCTTGGATTTCCACGGATTACCAATTTTTCCTCTGCTATGATGATCACTATGATTTTTATATTTAGCTTGACTTTTAGCTAATTACCTTGCATGGAACCTTTCTCATTTTGTACCATACTTTCCTTATTTTAACAATCTTTTAAATTTTTTTTTAATTTACCTCTAGTCTTTCTCTTAGGGAAAGATAGTCTAAACCTCTCAAACAACAAGTTCTCCTGGACTCCTGCTTGCACCTTTCATTACTTACATCCACAGCACAGTCTAGTCAACAATCTCAGCTTTGAGAAAACTAAGAAGAGGCATTTCCAGAGAGAGCAGGCAAGAAGTCGACTTTGAACATCATAAACTGACTCTAATAAGTACAACAAAAAGTATTCTATGTATTACCTTTAAAAATGATCTGACTCTTCCAGGAAGGAAACACTACCAACGAATGGCTCAATCAATGGTAGCTGATAGATCAAGTTATCAATCCCCAAATGATTTAAATTCATTTCACTCTGAATTTACCGACACCTCTATATTATTTGTTGGATGACCTTGGAAAAGATTAGTATTTCTTTAAGCCTCAATATATCATCTATTCTGTTGGAATAATAGTTAATACTCTGAAGGTATCTTGTGAGGGCTTTAGTTTACATAATTTTATATTCTATGAAAGCACAGGGATTCGTGTAAAGTTTTTACATTCTTCCAAATAAAAATGAAAGCACATTCCACAGCTGTCACGTCACATACCATAATATAATAAAATAAATCAATGTTAACTACCAAGAAAAGATATCAACTTGGAACAAAAATAAAATCTTATAAACATTTATCCTTTCAAAAAGTCTAAATAATATTTTTTTCTCATTTTACTTTGGTCTTTTGAACAGTATGTATGCAGCCATAGAGCAGGTGTTCAAAGCCGATTAGTTCTCCTCCTTTCTAATGGTGCAATTAGCTAGAAAATTTCAGGAGAAAATTTATTTTAGTTTGGAAATAATTAAAATTTCCCTACGCACTCTGCAGACAAGGACAGATATAAACTGTTATTTTTATTCTTTTTGCATTTCTTCTATCACATTATGAGACTCGAGGGTGAGCTTTTTTATTAATATTCAGAGCTTCCTCATATAATTTTTATTTGAGAAAGTGCAACTTATTTTTGAACCTCTATCAGTGTACTATAAGGAAAAACAATACAGGTGGAAATTATTACACAGATGGGATTTCTATGGGACTTTGAAAATTGGTGATTATTATACTTGAAAGAAAATATTAGCTACAAAAAGCTATATAATGATATTTAGTTATAATTTTAGGTCACACACAGAATCCTGAATATAATACACATAATTCTGTTTTTGTTTAAAAACACATTACATCCTTCAAGGAAGGACTTTGTGATTATATCATCATTGCCTATTAGCTTCTCAATTGGATAATCTATTTTTGCAGCTAATGTTTTTCTTTATGAGGTAACCAACTACTCACTGCTGTAATTCAAAATGCAGCTTTTTATTTTCAAAAAGTAAACATTGTGTATTTCCTAATAGACTGGTTTCCCTTGAGTAATAATGTAATGTACTTCCTTTGATTTATTTTTGTCCCTAGTTGTCAATTAGCTGAGGAGAAACTGTCATTCATTGCAGCATCTTAAGTTCTATGACCAGAGATTTTCTGGTATGTCATCTGTCAAAATGTCAATAAGAAAAGGTATTTTTTGGCTAACTTTTGGGAACAGTTTCCCAGAAAATACTATTTTGTTATCTGGTATACATATAAATAGGTTCTCCTCAAGTAATTTTAAAAGCCATGAAGACATCAGAAGTCCACACACAAATACAAAGAGTAATTTTCAGAATATGTATTTGTTTTGTTATATCGGTAAAGTATTTTTATTTAAAAACTCGAAAATAAGTCAGCCAAAGAAGACACACATAAAAAGAAAGATATCCTGTTCATGGATCAGATTTAATGTTGTTACAAAGTCTATTCCACTGAAAGCTATCTACAGATTCAAGGCAATTGCTATCAAAATTGCAATGGCATTTTTCACAGAAGTTTTTAAAAAAATCTTAAAATTCATTGAAACTACAAAAGACCCCAAAGAACAAAGAAGTAAAGCAATCTTAAGCAAGAAGAACAAGGCTGGAGGCCTCACACTTCCTGACATCAAAAGATATTACAAAGCTGTAGTAATAAGAACAGTCTGCTACTGACATAAAAGAGACACATGGCCCAGTGGAACAGAATAGAGAGTCCAGAAATAGCCCCATGTATACACAGTCAATTAGTACTTGACAAAGGTGCCAAGAATATAGAGTGAGGAAAGGATAATCTCATCAATAAATGGTGTTGTTAAAACTGGATATTAACACATAAAAGAATGAAGTTAAATTCTTATCTTCACTATATATAAAAATCAACTCAAAATGGGTTAAATATTTAAATATAAGACCTGAAACTGCTAGGAAGAAAACACAGGGGCAAAGCTCTTGGCATTGGTTTTGGCAATGATTAAAAAAATCATTTCATTTAAAAAAATTTGAAATTGACATCAAAAATACAAGCAACAAATAAGTGCTGTCATATCATATTTGTCTTTTTCTTTCTGGCTTAATTCACTAAAACTGAAAAACAAACTAACAAACAAAAAGACAGACCTTGGCCAAAAAGAGTGGACTCAGGATTCCCAAGGGGGAAAGGGGAGGAATTTGGATGGATGAGCATTTTGGGGTTTTTTTGGATGCAAACTGTTATATTTGGAATGGATGAGCAATGGGATCCTATTATACAGCACAGGGAAATGTGTGCAATTGGGTCACTTTGTTGTATTACAGAACCTGATGAAACATTGTAAATCAACTATACTTTAATATTAAAAAAGTACAAGCAACAAAAATAGATAAGTGGGGCCATATCAAAATAAATATTTTCTGTGCAGACAATGAAACAATCAACAAAATAAAGAGGCCATCTATGGAATGGGAGAAAATATTTGCAAACCATATATCTTATAAGGTCTTAGTATCCAAAATTCATTGGGAATGAATACAACTCAACAGGAAATAAATAAAAATGGACAAATGCCCTGAAAAGATACTTTTCCAAAGAAGACATACAAATGGTCAACAAGTACATGAACAGATGTTCAACATCACTAATCACAAGAGAAATGCAAACTAAACCACAATAAGGCATTACCTAACACCTATTAAAATGGCTCTTACCAAAAATTTAAAGATAGCAAGTATTGGTAAGAACACAGAGAATAGGAAACACTTGCACACTGATGATAAGAATGTAAATTGGTACATTGGTACAGTCACTGTGAAAACATGGAATTTACACAAAAAAATAAAAAAATAGAATTACCAGAGGATTCAGTAATCCTACTTATGGATATATATCCAAATAAAATAAAAATAAGTATCTCAAAGAGATGTTTGAATCCCTATATTCATTTCAGTATTATTCACAATAGCCAAGTTATAGAACAACCTGCATGTCTGATGATGAATAAATTGATAAAGAAAATGTGATATAAAGTGTACTATTCAATATAAAATGTATTATGTATTATACAGCCTTAAAAATAGAAGAAAATCCTGCTATTTGCACCAATGTGGTTGACAATACGTCAAGTACCAGAAAAAAAGGACATCAGTAAAAATCAGTGGCATCAATCAAAAAAGCTCTCATAAGACTTTGCAATCTAAAAGTACCTACATAGTTTGACCACTTCTTACCACTATTATGGGACATTCTTAGCTTTCAGAGTTCAAGTAACTTTTAAAATATTAAGTTGCATGTTATTTATATAATCACTTAATGATTTTTAAATGAAATAAGCCAGACACAGAAAGACAAATATGGCATGATCTCACTTACATGTGAAATCTAGGGGGAAAAAAATGTTAAACTCATAGTAACAAAATAGAATGAATGGTGGTTACCAGACACTGGAGGGGTTAGGATGGACTGGGTAAAAGGAAGATATTAATCAAAGGGTACAAACTTTCACTCATAAGAGAAATAAATTCCGATGACTATAATTAATAGTAATACGGTATATATTTGAAATTTGCTAAGAGAGTAGATCTCAACTGTTCTTACCACACACACACAAAGTTAATATTTGAGGTAATAGAAATATTAAGCTGTAGTAATCATTTCACAATGAACACATAAATCAAAGCATCGCATTGTATACTGTAAATATCTGTAATTTTTGTTAAAAAATTTAACTTGAAACAAAAACAAAAATAAATCACAGTATGAGAAATTCGCAAGTGGAGTGGTGTCATATAAAATTAGTATCTTTTTAATAGAAATATAAATAAAAGAATTATGGAAAGCGCTCAAATTAAAAATGCCATCCTTATGCATTTGATTTTTGTGTGTAAGTGTCTTTTTAGGGCCGCACCTGCAGCATATGGAGGTTTCCAGCCTAGGGGTCAAATTTGAGCTGTAACCACTGTCCTGAGCCACCAATGCCAGATTCCAGCCACATCTGCAACCCTACATCACAATGCCGGATCCTTAACCCACTGAATGAGGTTATATATAGTCACTTGTGATGGAACACGATGGAGGATAATGTGAGAAAAAAAATGTGTATACGTGTATGTATGATTGGGTCACTTTGCTGTAAAACAGAAATTGACAGAACATTGTAAAGCAACTATAATAAAAAATTTAAAAAGAAAATCTATACTATTAATTTAGTAAATTTAGTAACACCAGATTTTAACTTAGTAAATACAAGATTTAAAAAAAAACTTTTATACAACCTGTGCTAAACCTGGTAACATGATATAGGCTGACTATGCATGGCAGTTGTATATGGGTAAAATGCATAAAATTATGAAATTACTTTGTGTAAAGTTCAAAATAGCATGGTATGTGATATTTTAAATCTGAAACTACAGGTGGTCATAAGATTCATGTATATGAGTTATGCAGTTGTTTATTGTGTTAGGATAGTTGAGGTAAGAAAATTTCAGTAGGCTTTTTGTTGAGAGTTACTGATATCCAGAAAATAAACAGACTGGCTGAGTAAAGATATTTTGGGAAGTAGTGAATATTCACTCATGTCTGTATGTCTACCTATGTATAAAATCCAAAATAATATACAAAATAACTTCTGAAACTAATAGGTGATTATAACAGGGTAGCAAGATCCAATTACAAGTTTCACCTGACACTGGTCAGACTGGCCATCATCAAAAAGTCTACATGCAAAAAATGCTGGAGAGGATATAAAGAAAAGTGAACCCTCTTACACCATTGGTGGGAATGTAAACTGGTGCAATCACTGTGGAGAATAGTAATGAAATTCCTTAAGAAACTAAGTGTAGAACTACCATATGACTCAGAAATTTTACTTCTGGACATATATCCAGAGAAAACCATAATTCATAAAGATAATGCACCCCAGTGTTCACTGCAGTACTATTTACAAGGGCCAAGACACTGAAGCAACCAAAATGTCCATTGACAGAGAACTGGATGAAGAAGATGGGATATATCTATACAATGAAATATTGCTCAGCCATAAAAAGAATGAAATAATGCCATTTGTAGCCACACGGACGGACCTAGATTTTTTCAGATTAAATGAAGTAAGTCAGACAGAGAAAGACAAATATGATATCACTTATGCATGAACTCTAAAAAAATGATACAAATAAACTTATTTATAAAACAGAAACAGAGTCACAGACATTGAAAATATACTTATAGTTATCAAAAGGGAAGGATAGGGAGGAGGGATGGATTGGGGTTTAGGATTGGCAAATGCACACTTTTGTATATGGAATGGATGATCAATGAGGATATGCACTGTGATAGATTCTGGGGATAAAATAGTAACCAAAGAAACACTAAATTACAGTCTAAAAGGAAGATAAGCAATAAACAAATAATCAAATGAGAAATAGTCATTAATTCTGCTTAGTGAGAGAAAGAATATAAAAAAAAATTAGGGAGTTTCTGTTGTGGCTTAGCGGTAATGAACTCAACTAGTGTCCTTGAGGGCCATGGGTTTGAGCCCTGGGCTTGCTCAGTGGGTTAAGGATCCAGCGTTGCCATGAGCTGTGGCGTGGGTCACAGACACAGCTCAGATCTGGTGTTGCTGTGGCTGTGGCATAGACTGCAGCTACAACTCCTATTCGACCTCTAGCCTGGGAACATCCATATGCCTCAGGTTAGACACTAAAAAGAAAAAAAAAAACTGACTTAATTTAGACAATAGGATTGGAGAAAAGAGTTTCTGAGATAGTGACAGTTTTTTTGATAGAAAACTGTAAATCAGCCATAATGGAAAAATAAAAATCATTATATTGAAAAAAATTAGGAGTTCCCATCGTGGCTCAGTGGTTAAGGGACCTGACTAGAAAGCATGAGGTTGTGGGTTCAATCCCTGGCTTTGCTCAGTGGGTTAAGGTTCAGGCGTTGCCGTGAGCTGTGGTGTAGGTTGCAGACGCGGCTTGGATCCCGCGTTGCTGTGGCTGCGGCGAAGGCCGGCGGCTGTAGCTCTGATTAGACCCCTAGCCTGGGAACCTCCACATGCCGTGGGTGCGGCCCTAAAACCACACACACACACAAAAATTAGAAGTGAATGAATCCTCAAGTAAAATAATAAAACCTTTATTTGCAAATAATTGAGAAACTGAGAGTAAAAGAAATCTGCTTAAAACAGTAGAAAAATACTTACACAAAAATCCTGTGGTCACTTTTTTTTCATTAATCCATAGCGTATCTTTAAGTTTAACTATTAAAGTATGAATACAAAATATATTCTCTAAGACTGGGAACCTCCATATGCCTCGAGTGCGGTCCTAGGAAAAGACAAAAAAAAAAAGTTATGCTGACAAAATATATTAATTTCTTTAATATATGCTTTAATATAAACTTTGAGTTTATCATGACGCATGAGATTACCAGTCTATAATATTTGTGATAATCCATTTCTCTAAAGGAATGCATTAAAAATAATTTTCTTTTAATTCTTAGGTGATTGAACTTGATCAACACATGGAACTAATATATATACATATTTTTTGTCTTTTTTAGGTCTGCACCCACAGCATGTGTAAGTTCCCAGGCTAGGGGTCAAATCAGAGCTACAGTTGCTGGCCTACCACACAGCCACAACAATGCAGGATCTGAGCCGCGTCTGTGACCTACACCACAGCTCACAGCAATGCCGGATCCTTAACCCACTGAGCAAGGCCAGGGATCAAACCCATGTCCACATGGTTCCTAGTCGGGTTCATTAACTACGAGCCATGATGGAAACTCCCAGAAATAATATTTTATTTTAATGTTAATATCAACTTTACCTTCCTCAAAAAGGAGAGTTTTTCAAATATTATCTCCAATTCATCGTACTCATTGTGACAAGAACAGTGGAAAAATATTTAAAATATTTTTTTCATTATAAAGAGCTTAGGGCACGGATGATAACTTAGGAGCTTACTGTGGCCTGAAATGTACAGAAAGACAAGATTAGCGAGCTCAGAATCCTCTAGGGACAGCTTATCCTAAGATTGCAGAGAAGGAGGAAGTTACCTGATGATTCCCTTCTTCATCCATAAAAAATAAACCCAGCTGCTCTTTCTTGGCAAAAAGTTATATAATTTATGTTACATATTTTCCTTTCTCCCACAGAAAGAATGAGATACATCTTCTATTCAATCTACAGAAGAAAAAATTTAAATAAAACCTCTACAGGTATAAACATAATTTGTATTTGTATATCACTGCCAACGTCCAAAAAAAGTCTTTGCAATGACTTATAACAAAAAAAAATATAAAACAAAAGTCAAATTTTAAGCAAAGGCAGCATTTTATCATGTAAAACAGCACTAAGTAGAAAACAATTCCAAACTTAGAAAAAAGAGGCTAGAAAAATAGGCTAATGCAAAACTAATTTTATAAGAAAATATTGAATATTTCATAAAACTTATTAAATTGTATATTGAAAGTGAAAAACAGAATAGTTGAGTGGGTACCAGATGGTCATAAGTATAACCCTCATGATCACATGGCTGACTGGGAGCTGGGACATCAAGAGAATCATACCACATCTTGCTAGCCCAGGAATCAAAATCAAAATTCAAAGTACAGTTTCTACTAAATATATAGTTTTCACACCATTATAACGTCAAAAAATCACAAATCTAACCACAGTAGGTCAGGGATTGTCTGTAGTTGATTATTCTTCCTCATTAATGCACTTTGACAATTCTCTCTTTTTCCTTCGTATAGAGTGATGTCTGCATTAATTCTTATATTTCAAAGGCCAGTCAATTTTATGAGTTCTCTTTTTTTAAATAATCAAAATAAACTTAAAATAGGTAATAGACAGATGATGATTAAATATATGAAAAGGTGACCCCTAGCTCAATATGTTGAACTGAACACATGAATTTACTCCCTCAAATATTTTTCCATAAATTGCAGGAAAATAAAAGAGAAAACCCATAGAAATCATTGGGAATGCAGAGGAATAGTGCTAAGAAGAAGCATGGAAATTTGCTGAATTCTTGATCGAACACAGAAGTGTCTATATCAATGAATACAGAGCAGAAGAAATCACAGCCCAGAGCCTCTGCAAGAAAATTCAAATGACAGGTAAACATTGCCAGGTGTGGGGAAGAGGAGTGAGTGGGCTGCAGTGAAAGGAATGGAGTAATTAAAAAAAATACACGAATTATAGCTGGTTTAATAACTTGCTCCAAACTGCTGGCCTCTCACCCAAATGAAATGACTGGCATAAGAAAGTCAAATTTCTTAAGGGCATCTAAGCTCCTTATGTGATTTCAAGATTGAAAGGAGACAACATAGAATGAAGTACTATAAACCATCAAAAAAGTCATGGGATGCATAACAAGGACATGGTGGTTAGGGAGAGAAGGATGGGCTCTCCTCTGAAAGTAATTTCATGAAAATGTAGCAACCCATTGAGTAAAATAAAACTGAAAACGAACACTTTTATTTCAGAGATAAACTATTTGGAAAAGGGAATTATAAACCTACAAAACAAACCTACTCTAACCTCATAAATTATTCAACCTAATTATTAGAATTGGAAAATCATGGATCTGCCATTGAAGAAAACCAATGGCCCGTGAAGAATTAAGATGAGGAGTTGGAGTTCCCGTCGTGGCTCAGTGGCTAACGAATCTGACTAGGAACCATGAAGTTGTGGGTTCGATCCCTGGCTTCACTCAGTGGGTTAAGGACCTGTCGTTGCTATGAGCTGTGGTGTAGGTTGCAGATGTGGCTCGGATCCCACGTTGCTGTGGCTGTGGCGTAGGCCAGAGGCTGTAGCTCGATTAGACCCCTAGCCTGGGAACCTCCATATGCCGTGAAAGTGCAGCCCTAAAATAGCCAAAAAAAAAAAAGAACTGAGATGAGATGAGTCTGATTAGTACATGGGCTGATCAAGTGGAAACGGAAAACGTAATCTAACTTTCTGGCATAGCAAAAAAGTAATCTGAATGTTAGGTCTGGGTGCTATAAACGATGTCTGTCACTCAACCCACACCCTTCCAAGCCTAAAGGGACAAAATGAAGCAAAATTACTATCTCTGGTTCCCTATGACCGGGAGACCCCTCACTTTTCAGAGCTTCCTGGGTCTGCTAAAAACATTAGGGGGGCAGGATGTTACACAGCTGACTAAACTGTGCTTATTCTCGAGAACACATACTGGTAATCTTAGAAAAACTGGATTCTGTAAGTATTTGGTTTAATTTTCCAACTTCCATCCCTTAAAGGAGCACAGGCTTCTAGAAATAAAGGCAGAGAATATCATGTTTAATTCCTTGCGCCAATTTTGAATTTTTGGTTAGTGTCAGCTTATTTCTGAGTTTACCAAACAACAGCTTTGGAAGTATTTTATTTATTTTTTTTTTTCAGGAGGAATTTTAATTTGTCTCTTTTAGTCATGAACCCTCCATTCCAAATACATTTTTTAAATTGTATCTAAATGGATGTATTTATTCTGGAGAAAGAGTTAAAAAATTTTATCAGAAATTTAGGAAATTTACCAACTTTTAATACCGGCCTATGATCCAAACTGTATCTTAGATATGAAAAGGGGTTGGACAAAAAAAAGGAAAAAGAAAACAAATATTTTGTGATCTCATATTAGTATTTAAATGAAAATTTATTGATATTTCATAATGTACACATATTGTGTAAATTTTCAAATAGAATAAAATTCAGGAATGTGCTTGCTCTGTAGAATAATTTTCTTACTTTAGTTGAATATTTAAATTTAGATTTTTTAAATGTGATGAATTTCAAAAATCTAATAAATTTATATGTTTAATAAATCTGTTTAATACATAGCAATGGGGTTTCAAAATGGATGTAGATTCTTGTAACACAATGCTTATATTTTCTTATAAAGTAAAACAGTATCTTCATGCTCGACATTCTGCCCATCTCATGCCACTCTGCTTTCCATGGATGCCTTGTTTTAATTTTCACCTTAACTGTCACTGTCTCAGAAAGTCCATTCTCCAATCTTGTTGTCTAAATTAAGTCACTTAATTTTTTTTTTTTACATTCTCTTATTTGTTTCTCTTACTAAGCAGAATAATTATTTTTCTTTTTTTCTTTCTTAGGGCCGAGCCCATGGCATGTGGAAGTTCCCAGAGTAGGGGTCAAATTGGACAGCTGCCCGCCTACACCACAGCCACAACAACAAGGGATCCAAGCCATGTCTGCAACCCACATCACAGCTCATGGCAACGTGTATCCCCCACCCACTGAGGCCAGGGATCTAGCCTGCATCCTCATGGCTACTAGTCAGAATCATCTCCACTGAGCCACAATGGGAACTCCCCAGAATTACTATTTCTTATTTCATTATTTGCTTATTGCTTATATTCCTTATTATACTGTAATTTCTATAAGGTCATGTTTCTTTTGTTGCTACTTTATCCTCAGAATCTATCAGTCTGTCACAGTGCATGACATATCTTAAGGATTTGAAAACTTTTTTTTGAGTGAATAAATGTTCTTATTATCTTAATGGTCAAGTGTGTTTCTCAGTTCTTGTGCCCAGATTTTGTTTTCTTTTACAGTATCTTTCCAGGCCACATCCCAAAGGTTCTACTGCTTATTCAGTCCACTTCCCACTGGTAATGGGTTTTGTGTATCCTTTATACTTGATATTCTTTACAGGCAACCATGAGCTCATATTTCCTAGGCCTGGAATTTTTACAATGTGTCATTACCTTCACAAAAGTTTAATATGCTGCCAGGAAGTGTCAGGTCATTTGTGTTTAGTCATTCCCCAAACTCTGGTTACTTTGTCAGTTCCTGTTGTATACTGAACTTGCTCTGATTGTTTAGTTAGTCTCAACAAAAATCCTACTAAACTTTTCTTACCTCAACTATCCTAACAAAATAAACATCTGCATAACTCACATACATGAATCTTATGACCACCTATGCGTTCAGATTTAAAATGTCAGACACCATGCTATTTTGAATTTTACACAGAGTGATTTTTGAACATAATTTCATAATTTTATTCATTTTACCTTTACTCAACTGTCATGCGTAGTCAGACTACATCATGTTACTAGGTTTAGTACAGGGTTTTTTTCTTTTTTTTTGTCTTTTTGCCTTTTTTTAGGGCTGTGCTTGCAGCATATGGAACCAGCCTATTTTTTTTTAATAAGAAAACATCTGGAAACCAGATTTTAGATAGTATTACAAAGAAAAGTTTATAAGGAAGATGAGATATGATATAAAGCTAACTTTAGATAAAACATAGCCATTAAAATTTTTAATTTAATTTGCTACTGAAATATAGTTAATGTAAAATATTATTAGTTTCATATACACTACACAATTATTTTATATTTAATTAAATTATGAAATCACCACTGTAAGTCTGGTAACTATCTGTCTCCATACAAAGTTATCACATATCATTGACCATATTTTCAGGCTGTATATTACATCCCCATCACTTATTTTCTGCATAACTGGAGGTTTGTACCTATTAATTCCCTTCACCTATTTCACTCACTCCCCCCACACCTCTCACTTCTGGCAGCTACTGGTTTGTCTTTTGTATTTATGAGTTTGTTTTCATTTTGCTTTGTTAGTTTGCTTGTTTTGTTTTCAAATTCCATATATATATATATATATATATATATATATAAGATCATGCAGAATTTGTCTTTCTCTGTCTGACATGTTTTGTGTAGCATAAAACCCTCTAGATTTATATTGTTGCAAATGAAAGATTCATTTTTATAGCTAATATATATATCACATATTCTTCATTCATTCCCATCTATAGTTTGCTTCCACATCTTTTCTATTGTAAATAATACTGAAATAAACATTGGAGTGCATATATATTTTCAAAATAGTGTTTTTGTTTTCTTCAGGTAAATATTCAGAAGTGAAATTGCTGGAACATATGGCAGTTCTGTTTTTAATTTTTTGAGGGCCATCCATACTGTTTTTCATAGCAGCTATACCAATTTACAATGCCTTCAGTAGTGAACAAGGGCTCTCTTTTCCCCACATCCTCAGTACACCTGTTACTTTCTGTCTTTTGGATGATTGCCATTCTGACAGGTGTGAGGTGGTATCTTGTTTTGATTTTCATTTCTCTGATGATTAGTAGTATTGAGAATCTTTTCATGTATCTGTTAATTATCTGTATGTCTTCTTTGCAAAAAGACCTATTCTCAGAAAATTATAAGACAATGATGTATAAACTGAAGATAACACAGGCAAATGGAAAGATATGTCATGCCCCTTGATTGGAAGAATTAATATTATTAAAATGACCATACTACCCAAACCAATCTACAGATTCAATGTGATTCCTATCAAAATATCCATGCATTTTTCATAGAACTAGAACAAATAATTCTAAAATTTGTATGGAAATATAAAAAACCCCAAATACTCAAAGATATGAATTTACTTCCTCAAATACTATTTACATAAGTTGGAGGAAAAAAAGACAAAACTTTTGCACAGCTAAGGAAATTATCAACAAAACATAAACTATGGCCTACTGAATGGGAGAAGATATTTGCCAGCTGTATAATTGATAAAGGCTTAGTATCCAAAATACACAAAGAACTGATAAACTCACAGTCAAAAAACAAGCAATCTAATTAAAAAATAGACCGAGGACCTGAATAAACATTGCCATTATCTTTTAATTTGAGGAGGCCAAAAGCAATTTGTATACTATATATTGCTATAGGGAATAAGTATTTTACTATCTATTTATTATTCTGAGAATCAGGAATATAATATTATGTCTGTGCTTTCTTACAAAGAAAAGAATTCATTATATTGGACATAGTTTGGTTAAGATTATCAAAGTGTCAGTAGTTGTTTGGCTTTGAAAAGGTGTGTATACAGCCCTCCTCCCAGTGCTCTAAGAGGGATTTAGATAGACCCTATGTCTAATCACACAGTGTGGACATTGCTGGGGAAAAATAAATATGTTCAGAAAATCATTTAAAGTTTTCTGGGAGAATCGAATCAAGAAAAACCCCTACTTTATTTCCTGAGAAGCTTAACAAAATCCTCCTGCAAATTGATGAAAATAATGGTGGTCAACCACCCTAACCTAAGTAAATCATTTTCCTTCCTTGGCAATAAAGAATACAAAAGTATAAAACTTTGGGTTTTTCCTTTATTTATAAATATAGTATCTTCCCTTAGTTGAGAATCTATAACTAGAAATGCCTTTTGTAAGTCCTCCTAATATCTTGCTATAGTTTCTTCCTCTTCTGCAACACCTGTGTGTGTGTGTGTGTGTGTGTGTGTGTGTGTGTGTTCCTCTAGGTGTGAGTAATATATACATTGTGTAGAATTTCCTTTCTGAAAGCCACAGTATCCTCTAGCATATAAATATGTGCTTTGTGTTGTCCTACAATAAATTAATCTACTTAATTTTGTTTCAACTTGTATGTTCTTAAAGTTTAAGCACATTTAAAAAACAAACAAAACTTAACAACCAGCTAAAATAAAAGTGTTTCACAAATCACCAGTCAGCTAAATGTGGCTAGAAATTCTTGATATATGATATACATTGCTCATATTTCTTCTTAAAGTGAATAAAGGGTCATATCAAATTTGGTAAGGTGTTAGTCATTGCAAACTTACATGAAAGCCTGCCTCGAATGTTTACTGCACTAGCTACTAGAATTAAACGTGAAGCTAAGGGGATGTGAGATGTGTCACAAGACCTCTTCTAAGGAGTGTTATAAGAATAGTTTAGTTAATCGTAAAAATCTGGATTGTAATATTTTCACAAGAAAACTGTGACATTTATTTTGCTAGCTAGCCAAATTTCATGTTGACAGGTAGCTTAAAGCACTTTAGAGCAATCATCTCTCAAATGATGATTTTTTGATTACATGTCTACCTTCAAGGGTGAGTAACTGACCTAAGCAATGAATTCAACTGGGGTGTAACCTAACCTAACTAGTGCTTTGTGTGCACACATGATGTAGAATTGCCTGTGCTGAAATAGTTTTTAAAAATTACAAACATCATGAGAAATGTTATTTGGCCATTTACAACCCTTTGAGTTCGTAATCCTTCCAGGGAAATCCTGTTGAGTGGAATATGCCTGTTGACTACCATGTAGATTGCTTTCTAGACTGTAGGCACTAAACTAAATATTGTTACAACACAAACATGATGACTTAACAACCTCCATTTGTCACTTCCTTGTTTGATCTCAGAAATTTGTACATAACTGCAATTCTGTGGCTCTCCAGAAGAGGATGACATAGTTAAAAAAAAAATACCATTCTTGAGGAATTTGTTACAATATTTGATAGGAGTATCCTCATTGGTATATGTAAGCTGTACATCTTGACCTAAATCTATTTTGGGGAAGAGGAGTAGTCAGTACTGACATATATAATCCTCTTATCTCAGCACAATGAGTATAAGTTTTTTTTTGGAATGTTTTAAAAATTATACTCAAGTTGAAATGAAATTCTGTCACTATTTAATCATGAGTCTAGATTTTGTGGTTACCATTGTTTGAAACTATTTGAATATATCTTTATCAAGTGTAATTGTTGAAGAAAATTGCCGCTTTATTGAAATATAATGAATCTAATTTTGTAATTCTTTTTTATCCTTAGGTTCTACTTAAATTCATTCACCATGAATAAACAATTCTTAAAATAACACGACTATTGGAAATAAAATGATTACTGTTTTAAACAGGAAATGAGCTATTTTTTCATTTTCTTTTGCGCTGTGCACAGAATTAATATGAGAAAATGAATCAAGTGCATAAGGAAATTCAGAATATACTCAAAACTGTATACCCAATTTCTTTATCTTTAATTATTCATAGGAAAGCATGCTGACATAAAGTATTAGGTTTAATCTGATTTCATGTAAATAATGAAATTATGAGATTAGCTTGTTTCAGAGCCTATGAAATAAGGCAGTCAAGGCTCAATTATCACTGGGGTATTGGGTTCCCTTTGGAAGAACTTATTCATTTTCTTATTATTCACTGACCCCAAACAGGTAGCAGTCAGTTGATAATAGCCAAAAGATCAGAATCCAACTACTCTGCACTAAGGTCCTTATTTTGTTTTACTGGTGTCTTTTAAATGACTATCAGTGCCACCAAGTGTACCTTTTTAATCTTACACAGAAAAGAAACCAAGTCTAATTTCAGAAATTCTTCAGTCAGAAATCACACACTAGGCACATTTGACCATGTAATATTTATCTCTGATCCTAAATGAGTCATTAGTTTTACTTAAATTCTAGGAGAATTGTAGTATCCATTGCAAAACCCAAGCTAATTGCAAAAATTTCTTGCTACAGTTAATTATAACAAACATTATGAACTATTGATTATACTGTTCTTTTCAGTTTGAATAAAAATTGACTAATAATATCACTCTGTCACAGTTTGATCAAAAAGTGACGGTTTAAGTAAGTCATAAATCAGAAGTAAACTATGGTTATTATGCTGTTTCTGTGTTCTGGGAAAAAACTGTGAAATGTATAACATCTGCAAAATAGAATAACAGAAAGAAATCATCATGTAAATGAAATTGAAATGACTTAAGATAGGTTAATGAATTTTATGGAATTTTGTAAGTGGAAATAAATTTTTCATTCATTCTCTCACTTGGAAACCAAACCTCTTAAAGTGGGAGAAAAAAACTAATGGAAATTTAACATACAAAATTATATATTTTATTTGAGAAATTGTGTTTTTTTTCTAGAGATGTGACTACTTACTTGTCATTTCAGGAACCAACATAAGGCTTTGGCATATTTAATCAGTACATTATAAAAACAGGCATATTTTTCAAAATCTGTCAATTGCAAGAACATATCTAGAGAAAGTCATGTTATTAAATTGTTAAGTGTTGAAAAACACTAATGAAAAGCAAATCAAGTGATATCTGAATTACCAGGAGAGTGTAAGAATTAAATAGGAATTATAATACCTCAATATAACTTTCAAATAATAGAGCCTTTAAAAAATTGGACTTGTAGCTGTTAAGTAAATCAAGCTTTCTATGTATTGTAATAATAACTTTCATGTATTCACATCTTGATAAATTCTAAGGCACTTTCATGATCTCTGGCATTCATAACTAAGTTCATAACTAATGAACTAAGTTCATTAATATCATTTTTAACAAATGAGAAAATTGAGGGCCATGTGCAAAGCTAGAGATGGAACCAGTGTTCAAAATAGATTTTTAGGAGTTTCCATTACTGCTCAGTGGTTACGAACCCAGCTAGTATCTATGAGGATTTGAGCTGGATCCCTGGCCTTGCTCAGTGGGTTAAAGATCTGGCCTTGCTTGAACTGCAACGTAGGTCGCAGATGTGACCTGGATCTGGCATTGTTGTGGCTGTGGTATAGGCCGACAGCTACAGCTCCAATTTGACTCCTAGCATGGAAACTTCCACATACTATGGGTGTGACCCTAAAAAGAAAAAAATGCAAACAACAACAACAACAACAACACAGATCTTTGGCTCTAGATCCACAAGACAGCCTCCAAATGAGAAGGATTATTATTTTTTTATTATCTGTGCATAGTTATTACTGCTAGATTTATTTGTTTCTGGTCTGGGTTTCAACTGTGCAATAGGTTCAGTAATAATTCATCCAACTTTAATCATACGATAAATGCATTGTATGCAATTATATCGTTCTTCAAAATAATAAACAAAAATAAAATAAAATGGTATTTCTAAGAGTGTTCTTTTCATTCAGAGTAAATGTCACAACATTTATCACCTGCCTCACTCCATCCCTTCTGCTTAATTTTCTCTTCCTCATTCCTTGCTTTATTTTTCATCCTGTAACTTTTCACAGTTTAACATGTTATGTATTTAACTAACTTTTTAAAAAAATTCTCTCTCTGCTAGAATAAAACATGAGGCAGATAATGTTTGTTTCATTCACTGTTACATAATCTGTATCTGGAACATACTAGGTGCTCAAAAAATATATGCTAAATAAGTGGGTAAATCAATTAATCGATAATGGAAAAAATGCACATAGCTGCATAGCACTCATGTACTCCATTCTCCTTATAGTCCTACTATATCCTATGTAGACTTTCATGAAAGCAACCCTCACATTTCATTGTACCATGTTTATTGAAAATTTTTGAGATAACTGTACATGCCCTATAGTCATAAGAAATAATACAGAGAGATTCCATGTACACTTTACTCAGTTTCCCCCAATGCTAACACTTTATAAAACTGTAATATAATATCATGACCAAAATATTGAAATTGATTTCAATCTACTGATCTTATTTACGTTTCACCAATTTTATCTGTACTCACTTGAGTGTGTATGTATTTGGCTTTTACACAATTTTATCACATACCTGTATGTTCTTATATCCACCACCTTGGTCAAGAACTAAACAGTCGTCCCTAAGTGCTCTTCATGATGCATTTTCATAACCACACCTCCCTCCTTACCACTGGCAACCACTAACCTGTTCTTCATTTTCATAATTTTATTATCTCAAATATATTACAGAAGTTGAATAATACAGTTTGTAACCTTTAGGAACTGGATATTTTCACTCAGTATAATCCCTAGAGTTTTATTTACATGACTCATGTTAGTCTTTTTGTATTGATATATATACATATTTTCCATAGTATATGTGTATAAACACAAGTTTTCATTTCTCTGAGATAAATTTCCAGGAGTACAAGTGCTGGGTCATAGGGTAGTTGCATATTTAAGTTTTATAAGAAACTGTTAAACAAATATCTACAGTGGCTGAACTATTTTGCCTTCTTACCAGCAATGTATGAGTGATCACATTTCTTCATGTCCTTGAAAGTACTTTGTATTGTTACTTTTTTTTAGCGAATCTGATAGGTATGAAGACTTTTGTTGTTTGTTAAGATGGTCTCTCTTTCTTTAAAAAAAGATACAAAAAAACAAAAGTAAATTATGGATCTGAAAATCAACATTTGTGTTATTCATGTCTGTATTTCCAGTGCCTAACATATGACCTAGAACATAATGGATCAATAAATTTGTTGGACAAATAAATGTATAAGTTAATGGGGGAAAAAAATAACTTCTTATACTCTAAAATTTTAAGGCCCAGTATATTTAAAGAGTATATTAACACAAAACAAATGTGAGCTAAAAACAAATTCTATATTGAATTAAAGTGGGCTATCATACATAAAATGAAAACAAGGAAATATTTCCATTATATTAATTGAATTTAATGGATATATTGTTCAAAGTTATAATGTTATCAGCTGAATAAATTTCTGAATAAATTCATTATATTATAAATAGTGAAAAATGGCCTCTGAAAATTATCCCAGGATAATCACTATACTTATTTCACAATAGAGTTCATATTGAAACTGAATATACTGCAAGTGAATGCTTTTAGAGAACATCTCATGATGAAAAATTATGGCAACATTATGCTATATTAGCAATAATAATATTTTCACCTCCCTTCACAAAACAGGTCAGTTATTATATTATCACAGCAAATTACTATAGGCTCCATACATAAAAAAAATTCTCAACATTATATGAGAAAATGGAATTTTGTATTTAGTATTCATTTTGGGCAAAATACTCTTATTATCTGAAAATGTGAGTTGGCATAGAGTAGGCAGTGAACCAGCTGAACTCAAGGTTTCATTTCTTTTTAATTTAGGGGGAAGAAATATGAAAGGCTCAAAATGAAATTACTTCATCAGAATTCACATTTGATTTTCATCTTTTCAGCTACCCAGCTGCATCAATACTCAACTGACTATACTCCCAGCTGCATTATTCAAGGAAGTTATTCAAGAAGGAATACTTGCAATATGTGTTATATACTGAGTAGAAAGCTAATTAAAAGAAATTCACAGCTGGATTTTTAGAAGGCTTTGATCTTAATTGTTAGGTGCTAAAATGCTTGTTGGTTGGATTTTGTTCTTTATACCCTAAATCTGAAGTCTTTCTTGTAAAAAAAGAAGTGGTTAAACTATTCATGAGTGAATGAGTGAATATTTACCTCTGCTCTTTTTTTCTGTCAGAGCTTAATAAACTATACATTGTACAAAATTTCTTACATTTCAAAGAGATCTCCAGCCCCAAAATAATAAAACTGCAATACTATGTCTTCCAGGAAAGTTCTATTGCTTATAGTCAATTAAAAAACTGTTTATTTTAAAAATATGTGTTCTGAAAACTATATTCCTCAAATTGAAGATTTAAAAATGTTTGCAATGTTTTGCTTTGGGTTTATTTTTCTTTGCCAGATTGTAGGGCTTTATCTTTGTAAAGTGATTTAGGCTACATGAGATCAAGTGTGGGTGGGGAATCAAAAATAATAAAAGAATCTAAACAGAAAAAAATACGAAAGCAAATAGAATAGACAGTATGAAAAGAACACTGAACAAAGAAGAAGCAAGGGAATAACTGAGTCCTAATCCAGCATTATCACGGACAAATAGTGTGACCTATAAAGCCACCTCTTAAGTTCTGTACATCAGTGTCTTAATTGCAAATGTATAAATGTGAAAGTTAGT
This sequence comes from Catagonus wagneri, assembly GCA_004024745.2. Taxonomy (NCBI): domain Eukaryota; kingdom Metazoa; phylum Chordata; class Mammalia; order Artiodactyla; family Tayassuidae; genus Catagonus; species Catagonus wagneri. The sequence goes on from PVHT021183693.1 coordinate 21,999,418, forward strand.
TTTTTTTATTCCACAGGAGAGCTATTTTGCTGAAAGTAACCAAAATTTACTCCTAATGATTTAAGCAGAAAAGGGGAATTTAATATAGGGTTGTGTTTAACTAAACCAAGAAGAGAAAGTATAGTTTGGACTTTTATGAAACTAGGAATCTATTAGGACAATAGTCTTTCCGGAGCTACTTGGTTTCTTCTTTCTGCTGGGCTCTGAGTTTGATTCTAGTTTTGTTTGTTTGGTTTTTTTTTTTTTTTTTCTCTTGCTCTGCTATTCTCTTTCTCTACTTCTTTGGTTAAGTCCTCATTCTAGTGCTGCCATGGGCTAAGAAGCATTAATTGTCCTCTACAATTTCGAACTCTGTAGACAAAAAAAAAAAAAAAAAAGGGAAAAAGAAAAAGAAAGAAAATGTTAGTCAAGTATGACTCAGAATCTACTCTTTGGAATCAACAAAAAGTGAGGATGGGGTCATATGACTCACTGTGCATTCAGTAGGGCCCAGTGTAGCTTTATTGTGAAAGGTATCAAGAGAATAGAACAAGGGAACTGAACATGTTCACCTCACTGAAGAAGTGACTATTATGGAATTTTGGAGTAGCAAAATGAAAACATTTTCTTTATGTATGCAACAGTAAAAATGTTTGTTGTAAAAACGGCTTGAGTATGTAAACAGGTTTAGAAAGTATAATGAAAATAAAGTTGTTTGGAGAAAGAAGTCACAAATTTTTTTGTAGCCTAAATTACTTCTCATTCTTAGGGCTAAGTCAGTGAATTAGTCTTCTTAGTACAAATTTTTTTTTCTCTTGGTATAATTTGAAAATGAGCTGTTAATCATGTTTTTGATAAAATAATCATGTAAAAGGAACGAGAGTTAACCTCAGAAAAATCACTGGATGGTGTTTAGAAAACTGGAGAATTTATATCCAGTTCACTGTTAAGCTCAGTGAACTGAAATTCTCATTTCCAAAAATGGTTCATATTCTTAGGACATGGTTTATCCACTAGTGTGAAATTCCTCAATTTTATCTTAAGTTGTCTGCTTCTCAACTAGTTGATGTTATAATAAAATGTCTGAACTTTGAATTATATATTTTTAGTTTCTGAAGGAACTTAAAAATTGAAGTATTTAGTGTTTTTAAATTTTCAGAAAGATTCTTTTCTCATTTAACTAAAATGTATCTAAAGCCTGAATTATATGAGGTCATTTAGATCAATCTCTATCAGCAATAAATATTTTTAAGTTGTTATTAAGTATTCTGTGAAGGATATGGTTCGTCTAAAAATGACCATGATGATGTAGCAGTCAATTGATTTTCCTGGTTAACTAAGACAAAGTAATAATTATTATTATTTATATTTGATATTATTTCAATGTTTGCAAAGATCTATAAACCTGTTTTCATCTAGTCTTAACTAAAATTGTAGGGTCGGATTTCCTGGTGGCCTAGTGGTTATGGATTCAGTGTTGTTACTACTGTGGCCTGAGTTCAGTCCCTGACATGGGAAATTATGCATGCTGTGGGCACAGCTGTTTAAAAAAAAATAAGTAAAATTAAGTAAATAAAAGTGTAAGGTAAAAATAGGAATTATTTTTCAGTTTACATCTAACAAAGATTCACAGAAATGAATTGTCTTGCCTATATTCATATAGCTATATTGGAGCAAAATCCAGACAGGCACGTCCAACTGTAATTCAGATTCACCATCCTTTCTATTATACTGCAGGGTCTAATATTCACTAATGATTTCTATGTACATGATAATCATTTTGCTCATTTAAAATAATCCAACTGGGATAATATTTTGTCTCTAGCAGAAGCAATAAAGATTGCTTTGGGAAGAGAATTAACATTGCCTTTCAAGCAATTTTCCTTAAAAAAAAAATCCTAGAATGTAATCATGTAACCCAAATATCCATAATTTCTTTGGTGCATTATTTATGATTTATGTAAATTCTACTTGAGCCTATTTAGAATTTCCTTTTAAAATCCTACTTAATGATATCCATGAAAGTACTGAACACAGTAATCCTTTTATTTTCTCCATTTACTCCCAGGCCAGAATCTTTATTCTAGAGTTCCATGATTTGGAGATCACTTCCACATCCAATGTACTCCATTTTTAATATTTTCATCTGTTTTTGAAAAACACTAAATAATTAGGTCCCATTTAAATTAGACCAGTCTTATTTAGGGTATGACTAGAGCCTAAACCCTAGGTCATTTTGAAACTGAGCATGGCCTTGTGGGGCTCCTGGGCACAAAAGCCCTCCTGTGTCTCCCATTTCTTGTTATTAGGAAATGGGCCTCATTCAGCCTCCATGACCTTCCCTGAGTTCCTAGGGACAGGTTCAGACAGTTGCTGATTGGGGAAGGAAGTGGATACAAGGACAAAGGAGGAAGAGTTGAGAAACAATAGTACAGCCTTGGGGCAGGATTCTGGTTCCTTCTCAAGGGATATACATAATAATGTAGGCATCTTATACACATAAAGCTATATTCCTTATGCTTCTTTTGGAAATGAATACTTTAAAACCGAATAATATGGAATCCTTCCTTGTCCTTCTCCCTGGCTTAGTTGTACTCTAAACGTAATCACCCATAAACTAAAGATTAGGTACCCTGAACATAATTGCCTGTGGGTCAAAGATTATTAGCCCATGTTGTTTTTCAGGCACTTTCCTAGTTTGTTCTAATCTTTGATCAATATTCCCTTTCTGCAAGTACTGTTTTTCTAGGCAATAACTCAGAAGACTGCCATTATGATCACAGGAAGATCTCCTGACTCCAGTTTTGATGACTAAGATCCTCTAAAGAAAGAAGAATTCATATTTGTCCCCATTCTGATTCCCATCTGAAAACCTGTTTTTCTCCTTTTTATTATAAAACTCCTTGCAGTTCTTTCTTATGGGGGCACAGTCTTTAGGGCATTAGTCTGCTGTGACCCTCCTTTGCCTGGAAAAGCAATAAAGATTTTATTTTCTCCTTTACCTGTCTCTATATACCAACTTGGCAATGGCAGACAGAGACTGAATTCCAGCAACAATTTTAAGGGTAGAAAACCAACTATGATATTAACTCAATAAAATGTTCCTTACTAACTAGAATCATTTTATTGCCTATACTAACACAAAATTCAAACGTATTTTTGAAAATGAAAGCATATTTGATTTATCTAATTTTAGAGGTTAACATTTGAGGCTAAAATATTTACCACAATAATACCTAATATGCAAAATGTAATTGCTAACTACATTGCTCTTTTAATCTTTGCAGCCACCACAGATGTACTGTTATTTTCAGATTTTACAGGTAAAGAAATTGAATACAGAGGTTAAGATATTTGTCTTTCTACATGGCTAGCAAGTAGTGGAGCTGATACTTAAACACAGGCAATCCGGATATTCTGTTCCTTATTTTCTATTAAGATCTATTACTGTCTTTAATTGAAAATAAGTGACTCAGATGTTTCCTACTAGTGCTTGGAATAGGTATAGATCTACTGGCTAGTGCCTACTAGAACCTGACTAAAGGATGCTCCACCCAACAGGCAACATGGCCCAGATGCTACCCTTGTAAATTTCTAGCAACCTGAACTTTCTTCTACTGTCAGTCTCTGAGGATTTAATACCTATTCCACGTTGTCCACAAGTGTATCTTTTGTGTTGGCTACTTTTCCTCAAATTGAAGTATCCTCCTGACTTTGGATGGCCTGTCTTTCCTAAGCTGAATAAATAATTCAAATAAAACACCAAAATCATTACTTCACATACAGTTAACAAAAATGAGAGTGATATAGCATCATTCAGGTGACCATCTTTGAGGACTCAATGGATAATTTTTTTTCATTTTTTTTTTTGGAGTTCCCGTTGTGGCACAGTGGTTAACGAATCCGACTAGGAACCATGAGGTTGCAAAGCATTTTTACTTATTTTTTGTGGTATTTATTTTCTATATATTTTTAATTACTTAATGAACTTTATTACTTTTATAGGTGTACAACACATCACAACCAAACTTTATAGCATTTCCATCCCAAACCCTCATTGCATCCCTGCACCCCCAGCCTGTCTCATTCATAAATCATAAGTTTTTCAAGTCTGTGATTCAGTATCTGTTCTGCAAAGAAGTTCATTGTGTCTGTTTTTTAGATTCCACATGTAAATGATTCATATGATGTTGGTGTCTCTTTGTCTGACTGACTTCACTTAGCATGATAATTTTGAGGTCCATCCATGATGCTGCAAATGCCATTATTTCTTTCCTTTTAAAGGCTGAGTAATATTCCATTGTGTATATGTACCATTTCTTCTTTATCCATTCCTCTGTGGATGGACATTTAGGTTGTTTCCATGTCTTGGCTATTATATATACAGTTCTGCAATGGACATTGGAGTCATGGTTTTCTCTGAGAGATGCCAGGATCTGGATAAAATGGTGATTTTTTTTGTTTGTTTTTTTTTAGTTTTCTGAGGAATCACCACAGTTTTCCACAGTGGTTGCACCAATTTACATTCCCAACAGTGTAAAAGGGTTCCCTTTTCTCCACACCCTCTGCAGCATTTATTGTTTGTAGACTTTTTGATGATGGCCATTCTGGCTGGTGTAAGGTGGTGCTTCACAGTGGTTTTGATTTGCATTTCTCTAATAGTGAGTGATGATGAACATTTTTTCATGTGTTTTTTTGGCCATTTGTATGTCTCCTTTGGAGAATTGTCTGTTTAGATCTTCTGCCCTTTTTTTGATGGGGTTATTTGTTTTTTGGTGTTGAGCTGTAGGAGGTGTTTATAAATTTGGGGGATTAGCCCCTTGTCCTTCACTTCATTTGCAAATATTTTCTCCCATTCTGTGGGTTGTCTTTTCATTTTATTTAGGGTTTCCTTTGCTGTGCAGAAACTTTTAAGTTTAATTAAGTCCCATTTGTTTATTTTTCTTTTTATTGTCATTACTCTAGGAGGTAAATCTGAGATGTTGCTGAACTTTATGTGGGAGAGTGTTTGGCCTATGTTTTCCTATAAGAGTTTTGTAGTATCTGGTCTTATATCTAGGTCTTTAATCCATTTTGAGTTTATTTTTGTGTTTGGTGTTAGGAAGTGTTCTAATTTCATTCTTTGACATGTGGTTGGCCAGTTTTCCCAACATCACTTATGGAAGGGGCTTTCTTTTCTCCATTGTATATTCTTGCCTAATTTGTCATAGATTAGTTGACTATAGGTGCATGGTTTTAATTCTGGGCTTTCTATCCTGTTCCACTGATCTATATTTCTATCTTTGTTCCAGTACCATATGGTTTTGATGACTGTAGCTTTGTAGTAGAGTCTGAAGTCACGGATCCTGATTCCTCCAGCTCCATTTTCCTTTCTCAGAATGTCTTTGGCTATTCTGGGTCTTTTATGCTTCCAAACAAACTTTAAAATATTTTGTTGTAATCCTGTGAAGAATGTCCTTGGTAATTTGATAGGAATTGCATTGAATATGTGGATTGCCTTGGGTAGTATAGTCATTTTGATAATATTGACTCCTCTAATCCAAGAGCATGGCATGTCTTTCCATCTGTTTGTATCATCCTAGATTTCTTTCATCAGTGTCTTATAGTTTTCAGAGTAAAGGTCATTTGTCTCTTTAGGTAGGTTTATGCCTAAGTAATTTATTCTTTTTGATGCAATGGTAAATGGGAGTGTTCCCCTAATTTCTTTTTCTGATCTTTCATTGTTAGTATATAGAAATGCAGTCTATTTTTGTGTATTAATTTTGTATCCTTCAGTTTGTTAATGTGGTGTATCACACTGAATGATTTGTGGATATTGAAGAATCTTTGCATCCCTGGGATAAATCACACTTGATTATGATGTACAATCCTTTTAATATATTGTTAGTTTTGATAGTATTATTTGGTTTGCTAGTATTTTGTTGAGGAATTTTGCATCTATGTTCATCAGTGAAACTGGCCTGTAATTTTCTTTTTTGGTTGTATCTTTGTCTGGTTTTGGTATCAGGGTGATGGAGGCCTCTTAGAATGAATTAGGGAGTGTCCCTTCCTCTGCAATTTTTTGGAAGACTTTCAGAAGGATAGGTGTTAGCTCTTCTCTAAATGTTTGATAGAATCCACCAGTGAAGCCATCTGGTCCCAGACTTTTGTTTGTTGGAAGATTTTTAATCACACTTTCAATTTCAGAAGTTGTGATTGGTCCATTCATCTTTTCTATTTCATCTTGGTTTAGTTTGGGAGATTGTACTTTTCTAAGAATTTGTCTATTTCTTCTAGGCTTTCCATTTCATTGACATATAGTTGCATATAGTAGTCTCTTATGATCCTTTGTATTTCTGTGATGTCCATTGTTTCTTCTCCTTTTTCATTTCTAATTTTATTTATTTGAGTCCTCTCTCTTTTTTTCTTAATAAGTCTGGCTAAGGGTTTATTGGTTTTGTTGATCTTTTTGAAGAAGCATATTTTAGTTTCATTGATCTTTTCTATGGTTTTCTTTGTTTCTATTTCGTTGATTTCTGCTCTGATCTTTATGATTTCTTTTCTTCTACTAACTTTAGGTCTTGACTCTTCTTCTCTCTCTAGCTCCTTTAGATGTAAAGTTAGGCTGTTTATTTGAGCTTTTTCTTGTTTCCTGAGGTAGGTTTGTGTTGCTATAAATTTCCCTCTTAGAACTTCTTTCATTGCATCTCACAGGTTTTGGAGTGTTATTCTTTGTTGTCATTTCCTTGTAGGTATTTTTAAATTTCCTCTTTGATTTGTTCAGTGATTCATTGGTTATTTGGTAGTGTGTTGTTTAGTCTCCATGTATTTGTATTTTTGGCCATTTTTTTCTTCTCGTTGTTTCCCAGTCATATAGCATTGTGGTCAGAGAAGATGCTTGAAACGATTTCAATTTTCTTAAAGTTACTGAGGCTTGATTTGTAGCCTAGGATGTGATCAATCTTAGAGAATGTTCCATGCACACTTGAGAAGAATGTGTATTCTGTTGCTTTTGGATGGAATGTCCTATAAATATCTATTAAGTCCATCTGATCTAATGCTTCATTCAGGGCCTGTGTTTCCTTATTGATATTCTGTCTGGATGACCTGTCCATTGCTGTAAGTGGGGTGTTAAAGTCCCACACTATGATGATGTTATTGTTGATTTCTCCTTTTAATGTTGTTAGCAGTTGCCTTATATATTGTGGTGATCCTATGTTGGGTGCATAGATATTTAAAATTGTTGTATCTTCTTCTTGGATTGATTCTTTGATCATTATGTAGTGTCCTTCCTTGTCTCTTAAAATATTTTAAGGTCTATTTTGTCTGATATGAGTATTGCTACTCCAGCTTTCTTTTGATTCCTGGTTGCATGGATTATTTTCTTCCATCCTCTCACTTTCAATTTGTATGTGTCCCCAGAAGTGAAGTGGGTCTCTTGAAGACAGCATATACGTGGGTTTTGTTTTTGTATCCATTCAGCTAGTATTTGTCTTTTGGTTGGGGCATTTCATCCATTAACTTTTAAGTTAATATTGTTATTGCCATTTTATTATCAGTTTTGGCTTTGTTTTTGTTACTTTTACTTTTTTTTATCTTTTGCCGTTATTTAGGGCCACACCCCTGGCATATGGAGGTTCCCAGGCTAGGGGTCTAATCAGAGCTACAGCTGCCAGCATACACCACAGCCACAGCAATGCAGGATCCGAGCCGTGTCTGTGACCAAAACTACAGCTCACAGCAACACTGGATCCTTAACCCACCAAGTGAGGCCAGGAATCGAACTCACAACCTCATGGTTCCTAGTCTGATTCATTTCTGCTGAGCCATGATGGGAATTCCTGTTTTCTTTTTTTTTTTTTTTTTTTTGTCATTTTAGGGCCATACCTGTGGCATGTGGAGGTTCCTAGGCTAGGGGTTGAATTGGAGCTACAGCTGCCAGCCTACATCACAGCCAGAGCAATGTGGGATCTGAGCTGCATCTGAGATCTATACCACAGCTCATGGCAAGGCTGGATCCTTAACCCACTGAGTGAGGCCAGGGATCAAACCCCCAACCTGATGGATCCTAGTCAGATTCATTGCCACTGCGCCACAACAGAAACACCTGGAGCTCCTGTTTTTGTTGCTTTTTTTCCTTCCCTTCTTCTCTTGTTTTCTCCTCTGTGGTTTGATGACTATGTTTAGTCTTGTATTTGAGCTGATTTTTCTTATTTGTTTGTGTATCAATTGTAGAGTTTTGGTTTGCAGTTAACTTGAAGTTTTGATATAGGAGTCTATATATATATATATATATATATATATATATATATATATATATGAGATTGTTTTAAGTTGTTGGTATCTCAATTGCAAGTGCATCTCCAGTGTCCTGCATTTGTACCCTCCTCTTCTCAGGATTTCTGATTTTGGCAGCATAATTGTACTTGGTAGGTTTCATATCTTTACTATATATATGCCTTTACTGGTGGGCCTTGTCATTTGTGGTATTTTTGTTTCTGGTTGCGGCCTTTTCTTTTCTGCCTAGAGAAGTTCCTTTAGTATTTGTTATAAAGTTGGTTTAATGTTGCTGAATTCTCTTAGTTTTGCTTATCCGCAAAGTTTATGATTTCTCCTTCAAATCTGAATGAGAGCCTTTCTGGGTAAAGTAATCTTGGTTGGAGGTTTTTTCCCTTTCATCACATTAAGTATAACATGCCACTCTCTTCTGGCCTGCAGAGTTTCTGCAGAAAAATCTGCTGATAACCTTACCAGGGTTCACTTGTATGTTATTTGTTTCTTTTCCCTAGCTGCTTTCAGTTTTTCTCTTTGTCTTTAATTTTGGTCAGTTTCATTAATATGTGTCTCAGGGTGTTCCTCCTTGGGTTTATTTTATATGGTACTTGTTGCGCTTCCTGGATTTGAGTGAGTGGTTCCTTTCCCATGTTAGGGAAGTTTTCGGCTATGAACTCTTCAAATATTTTTTTTGTCCCTTTCTCTCTCTCTTCTCCTTCTAGCACCCCTATAATATGGATGTTGGTGTGTTTAATGTTATCTCAGAGTTCTCTGAGACTCTCTTCATTTCTTCTTAATCTTTTTTCTCTTTTCTGTTCTGCATCAGTGATTTCCACTAGTCTGTCCTCCACCTCACTTATTCATTCTTCTGCCTCCTGTATTCTTCTGTTGGCTGCTTCTAATGAATTTTTTATTTCAGTTATTGTGTTTTGTATCTCTTCCTGCTTAAGTTTTAAATCTTGTATTTCTTTGCTCAATGTTTCCTGTAGTTATCAATCTTTGCCTCCAGTTTATTTCCAGTGTCTTGCATCAGTCTTCAGCATTAACAGTCTAAAGTCTGTTTCCTAGAGGATGATAATCTCCTGATCACTTAGCTGTTTTTCTTGGGTTTTTTCTTTCTCCCTTATCTGAGTTACAGTTCTCTGTCTTTTCATTTTTGTAGGTTTTTGGTGTAGTGACCTTTTTGCAGACAATAGAGTTGTATCCTCTCTTGGTTTTGGGGTCTGCCTCCCTTGTGGCTGAAGTTGGTATGGGGGCTTGCTGTAGGCTTCCTGATGGGTGGCTGGTGCCTGCCTACTGGTAGGTGGGGCTGACTCCTATTCCTCTGGTGGGTAGGCCTTTGTCTCTGGGTGAGAGTAGAGGCAGCTGTGTCCCTGGGGGGGGGTGGTTAGGCAGCCTGTTTACTGATGGGTGGGGCTGTGATCCCTCCTGTATTATTGTTTGGCATGGGGCTTCTCAGCACTGGTGGCTGGGCCAGATTTTCCCAAAATGGCCATCTCCAGAGCAACACAGTCTGATTAATATTCCCAAGAACTTTGCCTCCACTGCTCTTCCCCTACAACAAGCCACAGTCACCCCCTTTTTCCAAGGAGATCCTCCAAGAACTGCAGTCAGGTCTGAGCCAGATTCCTATGGAAACTTTGCTTTGCCCTGGGATCCAGTGCGTATGAAGGCATGTGTGTGCCTTTCAAGAATAGGGCCTCCATTTCCCCAAGTCCAGTGGAGCTCCTGCACCCAAGCCCCACTGGCCTTCAATGTCAGATGCTCCAGAGGCTCTTTCTCCCAGTGCCAGATCCCCAGGTGTGGGGATTTGACGTGGGGCTCAGAACTCTCACTCTGGTAGGTGAGTCTCTGTGATACAGTTTCTTTCCAGGTGTGGGGCTTCCCACCCAGGAGGTATGTGGTTGCTTATATCATGTAATCAACCCCTTCCACTTCTTTTTTTTTTTTTGGTCTTTTTGCCTTTTATATAGAGCCGCACCTGTGGCATGTGGAGGTTCCCAGGCTAGGGGTCTAACAGGAGCTGTAGCCGCCGGCCTACACCACAGCCACAGCAACACGGGATCTGAGCCGCGTCTGCAACCTACACCAGAGCTCATGGCAACGCCGGATCCTTAACCCACTGAGCGAAGCCAGGGAGCAAAATTGCAACCTCATCGTTCTTAGTCGGATTCGTTAACCACTGAGCCACGAAGGGAACTCCCCTCCTACTTCTTGATGTGGCCTCCTGTTTGTCTTCTGGTGCAGGATATCTTTTTGAAAGTTCCCACTCCATTTGGTTGAAGTCCTCAGCATTTGGTTGTAATTTTCTTTTTATGAGAAATTGAGCTCCAGTCCTTCTATTCTGCCATCTTAATCCATGAGAATCAGTTTTTAAACCTGAGATTGACTCTTTAACTTTAGTCTCAGTAATACAATTAGACAAATAACTTTGTCTTACAATATAACTTATTATAAAAATAGACTATTACAACATTTTTCTTTACTATATTTTATTGTTTCTCTAGCTAGAAAAACCAAGCAGATGTAACTAGGTGATCAGTTAACCTCTTGCAAGTAGTATTTTACAATGAGGAAGCACATCTGATGTCCAGGGTTCATCCTTGGTGCTAATGACTTGAGACAGAAAAACAAAGTCTCCTTTTTGTTTCTCTAAAGGCAGATTATAAAAATAAATAAATTTTAAGTCTGTTTAAACAGATAGATGAGTCCAATTCTAAGCAGTCAGCCATGTGAAAAAATGCAAATTGTCCAGGCAGGAATGATGTGCTACTCTATCCAACCTCCATAACAGTATTTGTTGTAAGCATGATAAACACATATTGAACTGAAGTGTTAGAGTTGTGTTTCAGCAGCATTTTTACAAGAAAAGTGTACTGGAAAAAAATTTGTAGCCTTATTTTCACAGAAGTCACATTTCCAGCATTATTTCCTGATGCCAAAGATTTTATTTTCACATAATCTCTAACGCACAAAATGATAGAAAGATGTTATATATATATATTATAACCATGTTTGATGGTTTGTGGAGTGTAAGTTATATATGTGTGTGTATACAAATATATATATATAATATACATATAACTTCAAATCTGAGATCAGCATGGTGTTGTACATTTCTGCAATAATTGTTTTTTTCCTTCATCTGTTGATGTTAGGAAATCTGGAAAAACTATATAAGTTTTGGAAGTTTATAGCATAAGAAAGAAAGAAGCAAAATTAACTGTGGACTTGTTTATGAATAGTGCCACATTTACAGAGATTGCTTGGCCAATTTAGTAGTTGTCCACAAAGAGAACAGAGTAACTCTGTCCCATCTTTCATTATTACATGTCTTCTGGCAGAATTTCTCAACTTATTGACACTTTGGAGCAGATAATTCTTTGCTTAGGCACTCTACTGTGCATTGCAGGATTTTTAGAAGCATTGCTGATCTCTATGTACTAAAGGCCAATAGCATGCCCCCTTGAAAATTTGAGACAACCAAAAATGCCTCCAGAGAATTTTAAATGGCTCATAATATGCCTGTAAACCCTGGCTATAAAATTGATAATGCAGAGCTATCAGGGACTGTCCATGGCTGCTTGATGTCACATTTTCATTTATTTTTCCCCTTGAAAACAGGAGTTCCTCATCATTATTTACTTAGAAATCAGAGCTGTTGATTAGTTACTGGAGAATTCAACCTGGCTAAAAATATTCTATTTGCACAAGAGTCTATAGTTTTCCCAACCCTGAAAAGAAACCATTAGATGCTTTTCTAGAATTAATAGACAGGCCTGCCCAAATCTTTATCCCGACTAGTTAATTTTTTTTTTTTTTTATGAGAAGGTCAAGGGACACTCTTAGAATTAGAACTAGGACATATATGCAGTTCTGGATGCTTTCACTTAGGGCTTCAGGAGGTGATGACTATGAGGTAGTTTCCAGAATATGGATTTCTTTAAATACATGGTATGAACATATGTTTTTGCTTGTATCTTTTACTTATACAGTCATGTTACAGGGAGTTTTGTCTGGGAAAAGACTCTGAGAATTCATGCAGTAAGATTATTAGAAAGTCCACTGGGGATCAATGAAGAGAAAGGGAGAAGGGATGGGCAGGGGAAGAAATGCCAGGCAATCTTAATAATGGCTTTTACACACTGCCTTGGGGAGTTCTGAAGCTGGGATGGCCTTACAAAATCATCCTGTCATCAGACAAGGGAGTTTTCTTTTACAAACACCTTTAAGCCAGTGATTGGATGCAAGCTGCCCTGGAAAGGGCATGTGGATTTCGGCAAAGCAGATCTTTCGAATTGAGGACAATTCCTACAGAGGAATTAAGTTGAAAGCCATCAGCCATCAACTCTCCTGCACCTGGAGTAACTTGAGGTCTTTCTCAGTCAGCCATCTACTAAAGCTCACATATTAATAGATAGGGAAAATACAGCTCTCTATTTCCATAAATTTGTGAAACACTGAGATGCTCTTCTTGATAATTCTGCACTCAGAAACTAGGAGATTTATTGGATTTTGAATTTTGTAGACAAAAGATAGTTTGCAGGACACCTGGAATTATTGTTTCCTTTCCTCTAACCCTTTCTATTACATGTAAATGAAACATGGGTTTCTAGAGTTTCTTTGAAATTAACAGAAAGACTAGATGAATCCCCAAAAAGAGGTAAAATCTGTCATCAAAGAAAATAATAACCTTTTCATTATAGGTTACAGTAGTGGTCTCAGAAGTGCATGTGAATGACAGAGAACCAGTCAATTAGAGAAAATTAAATCAGATTTTTCAAATTGACATAAATATTATATAAACATTTTTGCTTTACTGTAGTGAAAATGACATCACACAAAGAGGAAATTGAGAACTAGAAATATGTTTTTTTAAAGAACAAAAATTTTTGATTACAACTGATAGTTTTCTACCAACACACAGATTTGGAATGGCATATGAAATATCTCACACAGAATTAACATTAATTATGTCCTCTTTGGGGTGGACCATACCTACGGCATGTGGAAGTTCCTGGGCTAGAGACTGAACTTAAGCCACAGCAGTAACCAGAGCCACAGTAGTGGCAATGCCAAGTCCTTAACCACTAGGCCACCAGGGAACTTCTAATTATGTTTTTGTTTGTGGTGTCTGATTTTTAGAAAGAGTAATTCATGAGACTTTAGAAACACTGTACATCCTAAACAATAAGCCCTACCTTTAAAAAGGTCTTTAGCTTTAGTGACATATCTTTGATATACAAAAATTGTTTATATTTAAGCTGTTCAACACGATGTTTTGATATATGTACACATCGTAAAAGAATCACAACAATCAGGCTAATTAACATATTTATAACCTCTACATAAGTGCCCTGTGTGTATGTGTGTGTGCCTGTGTGTGGTGAAAAGATTAATTTAAACTCTGTCCTCTGCAAATTTTAAGTGTACAACACAGTATTTTTAACTATTGTCACAAAACACAGAATGCTTCATGAATTTGCATGTCAGCATTGACCAAGGATCATTCTAACCTCTGTGTTCATCCAATTTTAGTGTTTGTGCTACCAAAGTGTGAATAAAAAAATCTTATTTTTAAAAAGCACTTAATTTTCATATTTTTCATGACCACATTCATTAAAATAATTTGTTTATCACCATTTTACCTTGTTTCACAGATGACCACCATTTTCAATATCCTAACTTTCCCATTTTTGAATTCTGAGTTTTAGTTTTACTGATAATGAATTACAACTGTTTTCACACATGAAAGATGAGAAATCCCCAGAGAAGAAGTCAAGAATAAGAATAGGCATGTGCCCAAGAGGAACAAATAAAAATCCTAATAGTTCAAACCTCCCATTCATCCAATGCTACCATGAGCTCTGGGAAGACTAATATGTGATATTAGCGTTTAGCCTACTTTTAACTCATTTTATCTATCATCTATATCTATCTAATCTCTTCTGATCATTACCAGAAGATAAACAAAAACTTTTAATTGTTCAGATCATAAGTCTGGGCTAATTTTCTCTTTCCACGTCTCCACTATCTGTTTTGGCAGCACGCTATGTTAGACCCACTTCATTATTTAGACAGAAAATATGCAAGTCAATCATTTTTCCATTCCCATTCCTTCCTCTATTGTTTTTGTGACGTGCAAAGTAAAACTCTACTCTGCTCTTAGTCTTTTACTCACCTTCTGTGGAATGCAGTGCCAGTGCTTGAGTTAGTCAGTTACCTTTGTTATCACTTCCCAGCATATATAAGAGAAAGGCTGGGGTCCACCACAGCCAACAATTCTATAAAAGGTGATGTTTTAATTAATTATTTTCATTAATTTTCCAGGGATCTCCTTTTGGTATTCATTGTTTTCTGGCTAAGAATTATTCTACTTTTCTCCTACCTGAGATCCAGGCAGTGATTTCAGAACTCTGATTTCTCTCTCCCTCTCCAATTACTATTTTTCTATCATTTAGTTACACCTCAAAAACTTTATGATATTTGTCATTTCACAACTATAGTGACGTTTTATTTTAAATACTTCCTGTGATTTTTGATTGGGGTTGATTCACATGCTCACTTTACCATCTTGATCTAATTCCATCCTTCCATTTCCAGAGCAACTTTTATTAGCTACGTCCTTTTTTATTCCTCTGTATAAGGATTATGCTGTGGCCTTCAGAATCTCTGTATGTATTTGAAGCCACAAATAACAACTTATTTAGGGCTGAGACCCAGTAATATAATTTGATTAGAAGTAGCAGTATTAACTTACAGAGGCAGCCATATTTCTAAAGATGTCCTAGATCTCAGAACTGACAAGATATCAGTGGGGGAGGTGAGTTTGGGGTGTGGTAAAAGGATTGGGACTCTACATTGAATGAGTTCTATTTAATTTGATTTAAAATGAGTCAGTAAGATGTTGTACACATAATTTAATTCAATATTGAATCTTTTACCACCATTTATTACTTAATATTAAAAGAATAGGTTTTTTTGCATAAAACCCATACTAACTCTAGCAGTCCTCTTCATATTTCTTTTTCTCTATTAATGCAGAGAAGTAACAAATATGGTTATCTAATGTAGGAGATTTATATAAAATGGTTTTGTTTCTCTTGCAGCCTGTATCATTTTTAAAAGAAGGGCTCATTGACTCAGATTATGCCCCATTGATCCAACCTATATGGAAGATATTTTTGAGGTGGCTACGCCAGTCCCACTCAATAAATTCAACTCTAGAACTAAAATTAGGAATAAAGCATACTACCTTGTCAATTCTACTTGACAAATATTTATGGAGAACTTTGCAGATATAAAGTATAATAATGAGTAAAACTGTGTCCTATATAGAGTTGCACAGTGAAATAGATATAAAGCTTGATAGAGTGAAAATAGTTCAAAAAAAGATCAGAATTTAAGATAGAAATGTGTCCACATTTTGATGCAGAGTAAGAAGAGAAACTATCAAGAGATACAGAGAAAAATCAATTGAAAGTTAAGATTACCATAAGAATCACAAGATGGCAGCCTCAGAGTCAAATGTAATAGAAATACTGGCCAGAATAAACGCAAAGAGAAAGGTACATGATTGATAAATCAGTCTTTTTTGAGAAACACTTTAGTGAGTGCTGTTGGCAGAGGCCATATTAAGTAATGGACTGGGCTGTAAAGTGTACAGAGTATAGCCTGTTTTCAAAGCATAGACAAAGAAAGGCAGGAAAGAGGATATCATAATCCAGGATAGAATTTCTTGAGTTCTTAGAAGCCAAGTGGAAAAGTCACTAAAGGAAAAGAGAAACAAAAGATACAAAGTGAAAAGGGAAATTATGGGAAGGTTGACAGAGATGAGCAAAGTTATTCAAGTAGCTGATATAAACGTTTCTCTGAAACTGGTGAGGAAAATTATTTAAAATAAGAAATTTGAATTGAAAGTTAAAAATTTGAAAGAATTCTCATTGGACATTTTTTTTTATAATGCTATTGATGTATGAAATCAATGCCATAGGATAAAACTGAGGACTTCTTTGACTTCTTCACTAAACAAATTGTATTTGACAGTTTATATAAATTAGGTACAATGCTGATCATTGGAGATTTGCTGAAAAATGGAACATGCGTGGTTTCTCCTTCAGCACAGGAACCAAAATAAAAGGTAAGAAAACTGATAAATATTATAGTAAACAAGATAATGTACATTGAAAAAAAATGCAGTAGGCTGAGAGAGAGAAAAGAGTTGAGAGAGAGGATTAAACTCTTAAATCAAGTGAACAGAGAATTTCTCATACAGCAGTTGACATTTAAAATAAGACTCGAGGGATTAGATGAAACTACCCAAGTAAAAAAATGGTAGGAAAGTCATTCCAGATCCGGATCCTTAAGATAAGAAAACTCTTTCCAGTAGCAAATGGTATGGCTTTGTGAATGAAAAATGTTGCCTGCCACTTCAGTACACAAAGGATGTTGCAATCATAAAACAACAATAGCCACCCCAACCATGTACCCTGAGGGAACTCATGAAAGGAAAGATCAGGATACTGGCCCTAGATGGCTAAGTGTATATCAAAGGAATGATTTAAATAAGCCCTAACTCTTGCATCTTCTCCTACATAGAAAAGTGCTAAATTCATACTCTTGGGATATCTGGTTTTCTTTAATTAACAGTAAACTTTTGATGTTCTGACTACCTGGTCTCTCCTATAAAACTCCTACATACCCTGGCTCCTCCCTTATCTCTTGGGAGCAGTTCCTCAGAGATATCTGAGAGGCTGCCTCCTGGGCTTGAAGTCCTCAGAAAGACTGCTGAATAAAACATAATTTTCAATTTTTAGGTTGTACATTTGTTTTCAGTGAACAACTTGTGGAAAGAACTGAAATACAGTTGACCCCTGAACAACAGGAGTTTAAACTGCACAGGTCGATTTATATACAGATTTTTTTCAATAAATACTACAGCCTTACACAACCTTTGATTGAGTCTGCAGCTTATGAAACAATACATATGGAGGGCAGACTATAAAGTTTTTGCAACGTAGGATTTTTTATTGTACAGCAAGTAGGCAACCTAACTCCCACATTGTTTAAGGGTTAGTTGTAGTTTGAGTTTACTAGAAATAAGCGAGCCAGTGAGAACATAAGATATGAGCACTGGTTAGTAAGCAGGCATCTGATCATGAAGAACTTTGCAGAAGTTCCTGTCATGGTACAGAGGAAACGAATCCGACTAGGAACCATGAGGTTGCAGGTTCGATCCCTGGCCTCGCTCAGTGGGTTAAGGATCAGGCCTTGCCGTGAGCTGTGGTGTAGGTCGCGGACACGGCTTGGATCTGGCGTTGCTGTGGCTCTGGTGTAGGCCGGCGGCTACAGCTCCGATTGGACCCGTACCCTGGGAACCTCCATATGCCACAGGTGTGGCCCTAAAAAGGCGAAAAAAAAAGAAAAAGAAAAAAGAACTTTGCATACCAGGTAAAAAAAAATTGATTTTGTTCTAGGTACGTTAGAAGCCATTTTAATATTTTAAGCAAGGACCAAATATGATTTCTACATTCTAAGAAGACCACTTGGAATATTTTATGGAAAATGGTCTGAAAAAAGCATGAGAGGAAACAGGAGAAGAAGTTAAGAAAAAAATAAGGGTTTGTGGCACTATTATGGTGGCAGTAGACAGAAAAAATAGATTTGAGATATATTTTGAAGTTAGAAATGATAGTTCTTGTGAAGATGATTGATAGGGGGTTAGGGAAAGGAAAGCAGCAGTTACACCCTCTAGATTTTGGATTTAACTATCTGGATGATCGCAGCATTTAAAGTCATAGAGAAGATTATAGGTTACGGAACTTGTTTGCTAGGGATAGATTTTTGGAGTGAAATAAAGATAATAAAGGAAAACATAATCTTGGAAATTGAGCAGAGTGGAAAAAGATAATGATATTGGAAATCAAGAAGGCCAAACTAGGTTCAAATGGAAAAAAAGAAAAACTTGTCCTAGAGACCCAGCCACTTTATTGATGTGACTTCTCTGGCAATGCACAGTGGATAAAAAGAAGGGGCCGAGAGAAAAAGCTGAGAACTGCCTTATTGACAATGGGCAAAATGTCAAAGGCAAGGAGCTAACTACACTGGGTAAGAAAGATGAATGCAAGAGAGGGTACTGTTTCAAAGAGGATGATTTCAGAAGTTCTTTGTGGAAGACAGACAATTACAGTATTATGACAAAGCTCACATTTAGATGAAATGGAAATTTAGATACATGAAAAGTCCACCTGCTTCTTAATAATTACTTTATTTTTTTGGCTGTACCCATGGCATGGGGAAGTTCCTAGGCCAGGCATCAAACCATCACCATAGCAGGGACCCAAGCCACAGCAGTGACAATGCCAGATCTTTAATCCACTGAGCCACCAGGGACCCCCCCCCCAAATAACTATTTTCAAATGGTCAGATTTTTGCATGACCTTTCATTAAAATTTCTTTATCTTGACTTTAGGGATTTGTGTTATTAAAATGCAAAATATTCTAGTTTATAACACCTTGAGATGTTATATACATAAGAAACTGAACATTAGAGTTGAAGGAGATAATTGTCCTTTAAACAATGTGGGGGTTAAGTTGCCTCCTCTCTGCACAGTCGAAGATTCTACATTGAAAAAAATTATAGTCTGCCCCCTGTAACAACTGTTCTCAAGGTATAGAGGAACTCCAGAAGAACAATGTTGGCAAAATGTCTACTAATATTTATTAATTATCAAATCTTTATTCTGTATCTATAATTATTCCTGAGATATGACTGAGATATGACTAGGTTCTGACAATGATAGTAACAACACAAATTTAAGTTCCATTTGTTGAATACTCATTATGCACAATCATCTTATTTAATCCTTTTATAAATAAAATCACACAATTTTCATAGCCCTATGTGGTAGGCATTTTTATTATATATATTTACAGAATAAAGAAATAATTTGCTAATAGTCACATGACTACTAAGCTGTTTCCTAGAATCATTTAAGTAACTGATGCCAGCATAGAAATCTCTTAGGAGAATTACCTTTGAAACATCCATAAATCACAAGTAATAATTCAGTAGCTGAAACTCCAGAAGACAGAATGTGGTAACTAAAGGCATT
This sequence comes from Catagonus wagneri, assembly GCA_004024745.2. NCBI lineage: Eukaryota > Metazoa > Chordata > Mammalia > Artiodactyla > Tayassuidae > Catagonus > Catagonus wagneri. The sequence goes on from PVHT021183693.1 coordinate 22,018,764, forward strand.
GCAATTGTTATTAGAAAAATGTATTTTAGAAACAAATTTGACTTTGACTTAAGCTAGTGGTTTACATAGTGTAATAGGCAGTAGAACACATTAGACGTCATTAAATGAACATAGGCTAAATTAGGCTTAATGTCCTTTATTGAGCCAAAATTTACTCTGATTTAACCCTTCAGAAAGAATATAATTCAGCTTTTAATAGGCCTAAGTGCAAACTCTGTCTCTGCCACCTGAGTTGGGGCCAGCTACCAATAATTTTTCTCAGTCGTAATTTTCCCATCTAGAATGTGAAAATAACAATATAACATATTTGCGTACAGATTGATTACATAAATATTATGGGATATCTGGATAAATAGTGTGCATTATATAATTACTACAACAACTGTGATAGCTATTACTACTATATCACCTGTAACTTACCAAGTAAATAATCAAATTTATGATTCTAAGCATTTATTTCTGGCACACATTTTGGAAATGTTTCTTGGACATTAGTAGTGGAGATTCTTGAATTCCAGCACAATTCACTTGGATTTTTATACAACAGACATTTAAGGCCCACAGTAGATTTTTTTACAAGTGAAAGATTTTGTGAATGTAATATTTTAGAAAGTGTATACGATGATATTAATCAAGATTAAGTATAGATTCAAAGAAACAGATTAGGAAGCTATACATACAGTCTAGGAGAAATTTAATAATTAACAGAAGTAATATTAAAAGAAAGGAGTTACTATGATAACTGAATTGGACATAACTAAATAGAAAATAGTTAATAGTTAAATTAGAATTGTAGAGAAAAATTGTTAAAATATCCTTTACGTGTCTGTGTAATCAACAAATCTAGATAGCCCAGAACTAGATATAAAACACAGATAGGAAATATATAATTACATTTTACTCACCTTATTCATATCATTAAATTAAAAGAAAAAGCAGTGTGTTTCCTTTTTTTTTTTTTAAGTCTTTTTAGGGTCACACTAGCAGCATACAGAACTTCCTGGGCTAGGGGTTTGAATCTGAGCTGTAGCTGTCAGCCTGCACCACAGTCTCAGCAACGCAAGTTCCGAACCATGTCTGCAACCTACACCACAGCTCATGGCAATGCCGTATCCTTAACCCACTGACTGAGGCCAGGGATCAAACCCATATCCTTGTGGATACTAGTTGGGTTCGTTACTGCTGACCCACAACAGGAATTTCACAGTGTACTTTCTTGAATTTTTTTTTCTTTCACTACATTTGATGTAGATTAGGTCCCTTTTCCAAGGACTTTAATGTTGGAAAACTCAGATTTTTTTCCTGTAGATGTGATTGTGAACAAATCAATGCTAAGTGATTCTGAAAGAAAAAAAATAGGTTTTAAATTATCTATTGAAAAACTAAAGTAAAGGCAGAAATATCCCTGAGGACGTTTTGCTGCCACATTCTTAACATTCTTAAATATGCTCAAACATATATTCCCTCAAAGTAGGGTGTTATTGAATATGCACCTTCTTTTTACAGCTTCCCATGAGGAGTCATAATGGTGAATGATGTAACAGTCATAAGTGCATTAATATCTTTAGAGAAATCATAAACTATATTACTCTAAGTGTATTTGTTTTACGATGCTACAAAAATTTACATTATCATAAAGATAAAAACAGTTTATAAAGGCAATAAGCAATACAATTATTCCATTTCATGGAAAAAATTATCGCTGTAGCACAGAATCAGCAGTACTGTCAAAAATATTTTAGTCAAGCTGCAGCTCTGCTCTTTACCTAGCCAATTTCCTTGCGAGCTAACTTAAGTAGTCTATACTCATTTTCTTTTGCTTTGTCTCAATGAAGATAAAAAACAGCTAGTCACCAGTTTTAAAAATTCATTATGTATATGTCTAAATTTTTATAATTTATTTTACTAATAACTCAGCAGTTAAGCCTTTTCTTTTTCTCTCATTTAATAATCTTTGCTTGTCATAGCTGAATCTTTCAAGAGCTCATCTTTTTCTAAATTTTGAGATGAAAACAGACATTGATTTAAAGAATAAATGAAATATATTATTAATAAAATTATAATGAAAATGTATATTTACTGACTTAGACTCAAACATAGGAAACTCATCTAAATATTTTTTATATGAACTTTAAAAGAAAAATATAGAGTATTTTTAATAGCAAGGCATACATAGCATGAAATATAAAACTTGATTGTAAAGAACACAAGAAGCTTTCTTACATTAAAGACTAAAATGTCATAGAAAATGTAGTTGCGTTTTTCTATACTCTCTTAAAAAGAAAAAAATATTCTAAAGCTAGAGCATTTCTGGAAAAACAATCTTAATTTTTGTATATCAAGAAAGGTGTTATCGTATCCTTAATCTTAATATACTCAGGACTTTTGATTTTTTTCCCTTTTCTCTGGAAGACAAAACACTATTGTATGTGAGGAGCAGGGCACTCTCACTTGCGCTTTGTTTCTCTTTCTCTCTCCCTCCACAGCAATAACTATGTAAGCACGTAATTTTATTGTTTGGTTCTACTTAGAAAAACTTTACATTCCTCAATTTAACTCATTACAATGAGGATTATGATAATATTATAGGTATAATTTGGAGCATATTTACTGCATATACTAAAATGAGGGTTTTCTTTGTAGTAACTAATTGAGGTTTTTCTTTATCTATCTTTTTTTTTGTTTTTTGTTTTTTAGGGCTACACTTGTGGCATATGGAGGTTCCCAGGCTAGAAGTCTAATCAGAGCTACACCTTCCGGCCTACACCACAGCCACAGCAAAGCCAGATCCGAGCCACGTCTGCAACCTACACCACAGCTCACAGCAACACTACATTCTTAACCCACTGAGCAAGGCCAGGGATTGAACCCTCAACCTCATGGTTCCTAGTTGTATTCGTTTCTGCTATGCCATGACAGGAACCCCCTGAGGCTTTTCTTAATCATCATTTTACAGAAGAAAGTGAATTATAGAAACATTATAACTTATAGGCACATAACTAGTTTGAATCAGATCCCAAATTGGAACACCAATTTTGATGCCAAAAGGGGTACCTAGAAACATTATGCTGATGAGGTATTTAATTATGGGGAAAAATAGGAAATGTGCCAAAGCATGGCAAATGAAAGTAGGAATGGAATTAAATTGGAAAAAAATAAAGTAAAAGAAAAACAGAAGGAATCTCTCATACCTTACTCAAATGACCACTTTTCCTAGCATTCATTTAAACATACTTTGCTTTCTACTGAGTGAATTCTGATTCAGGCTCTGCATACATCATGACTGGAAAATCACTTGCTAATTTCAAAGACAAGTATGGCAGTCATTAAAGTTCAAAAAAGTCTTGCACTTTAGTACTACAGTATATAAATAATGAAGGATATCAGGTAATCCTTTCAACCCATTTCACACTGGTTCTTATTTGACCTCTAATTATCAATAGGATTATTTAAGACAGAGAGAGGAAATAACTCCTTAGTGAAAATTTTCTATTCAGCATACATGGTTTAACCAAGGTGATTTTTCATTATAACAGCATGCATAAAAATTACTAATATTTCTTACCTTTATTATGATAGCTATTAACCATTCTCACTACTATTATAATAATAATAAAACTATTATTATAATAGTTTTCACAATGTCAGTTTTTGTATTTAGTAATTATTATATAGTTATGTATTTTAAATAAAGCAAATCAAATGTACATTATTCTAGGGCAGTGCAAGCTGTTGCAAGTTATGATTTGATATAACTCATGAGGGAAAAAGTTTAGAACAGCAAAAGAACAAATTACTAAGACATTTGGAAAACTAACTTTGGTCATGAAAATTACGTTATTTCCTTGCATACTGTAAGCTCTTGTTGAACGGAAACTAAATATTATCATAATTATATATTATAATTAGTAAAAACATGTATTCAATAAATGTTTATTGAATAAATGACTCAACCAGTAGATTGATTATGATATTAAAAATTATATATAAATAAAAAGAATGCTTAATTTGGAATAAAAAGCCCAGAATATGTGTCCCTTATTTTCATTTAATACTTATGAGTGTTTGGAGAAAAGGCATTTATTCTCTGATTCTCTGATTCTCTAATTCTCTGACTCTAACCTAACAAATGGTGTCAATGATGTTATGTCTCAAAGCTGCTGTGAATATTAAATGAGATATTACATGCAAAATCATTTTATGATGAAATTATGAGATATTTTTAGTTCTCTTTTATTTTGTGATATTGTATGATCCACAGTAAACTTGTCTAGATAAAATTAAGACAATTCAGTAATAATCACTATTGAAAAGTCTTTCAGCGATTTATATCTGTATTTAAGAAATCTTACATGGAAACATACACTAATATTCTGAAACTTACATTGTTGTGATGGGGGACTGGTTCCACGACTCCCCTTCATATCAAAGTCCATTGATGCTCAAGTCTCTTATATAAGATGGTGTAGCAAGACTTCCCTTTATTGCTCAGCAGTAACGAACCCACTAGTATCCATGAGGATGCGGGTTTGATCCCTGGCTTTGCTCAGTGGGTTAAGGATCGGTCGTTGCTCTGAGCTGTGGTGTAGTTTGTGAGATGTTGTGTAGATCAGAGATGGCTCAGATCCCACATTGCTGTGACTGTGGTATAGGCTGGCAGCTGTAGATCTGATTTGACCCCTAGTCTGGGAACTTCAGGTATGCTTCAGGTATGGCCTCAAAAGGCAAAATAAATAAATAAATAAATAAATAAATAAATAAATAAATAAATGGTGTGGTATTTGCATGTAATGTATTCATACATACACATATACTTTATTTTTTTCAAAAATCAGGTTCACTTTCTTTTTTATTTTTTAATTTTAAGGTATAGTTGACTTACAGTGCTGTTTCAATTTCTACTGCACAGAAATTTAATATAAAAAATTATAGCATTAAAATTTCTTGTTCTAAGTAAACCTTTCTGCATTTTCTTGGGATTTTAAAATTTCTTTCAATAAATAGTTTTTATTCACAGCTCACGCTTTTATTATCATTTTTAAAGAATGTATAACTTATTTTTGAAATGATCATTCACTGGGGATAAATAGAAAAAAATTTATTTAAATGTTTTATATTACTTTACATAGTTTATAATTCTTTTTAGGAGGGGAAATATACATGAGCACTCTAATTTCACCATCCAATTTTATTACTATTAAATTTTAACTTCTAATCTGTTTTTTTCAAGTATCTAAACATAAAATATTAAAAACAATTAACCAAAATCTTTTCTCCTATACTGTAACTTCCATTATCACAATATGTTCCATCCATCTTTTCCTTTTTTGGTAATATTCAGCATTGATGGTCCAGTTAGTTACAAATCCTATCCCTACAATACTAAAAGAACATTCTATATTCATAATCAATGTATTTATAAACCATGAATACTCTCTGTAATATTTTTCTGGATAGTTATTTCTACTTTTTTGAGCAACAATGACAGTCTTTAAATAAACTGCTGCTATTTATCTTATTTTGTTTTATATTTCTTACAATATGTACCCAGTGATGTTTTAAAAGCTAACTGAATATACCTGGAAAATGAAACCTACTTATCTGTTCATATAGAAGTGGCCTTGATACTGTGTCTCATTCACATGGAATTTATAACCTCGAGTGTGGAGATAAGGCAGCATTGTATAGCAAATAATCAAATAATGTGTCAATGTGATAGTCAAAAGAAAGTTACTTCTAAAATATGTTGGGGATCTTGAGGCTAAAAATAATTTACATTAGAAAAAATGATATTAGAATGGTAATATGCTCTGTGTCTAATCTAAAATATATTAAGAATATATTTCACTAACAAATTTAGTGTTGATAATTCTGTATTATCTAAAAATAAAGGAATCCAGCCGAGTACTGGTTTCACCATTTCCTTTATAAAAGCAAGTGTGATATATAATTTTGACACGAAATGTATCATAATGCCTTAAATTTTAAAATTCTGTTATTTCACCTATTTAAAATCAGTTTTCGTTTTAAGCATTATGAACCTTATTCTATTATTTCTTCTTTTTTGTTTTTTTTTGTCTTTTTGCCTTTATCTAGAGCCGCACCCGCGGCATATGGAGTTTTCCAGGGGTCTAAGCCGAGCTACAGCTGCCAGCCTTCGCCACAGCCACAGCAACGCGGGATCCAAGCCGCGTCTGCAACCTACACCACAGCTCACGGCAATGCCAGGTCCTTAACCCACTGAGCAAGGCCAGGGATCGAACCCGCAACCTCATGGTTCCTAGTCGGATTCGTTAACCACTGAGCCACGAAGGGAACTCCACCTCAATCTATTATTTCTAAATCCTCCTTACATCATCTCCCACCTGTGCAGTGGGAAATATAACATATCAGTGTGCATTTGTATGTAGGTATGTAAGATGTGTTGATTTGTTTTGTTTCGATTTTGTTCTGTTGTTTCCCAATGCGCCAGTTTGGGAAACACTAAAATGACATTTAGCCCATTGTTTATATCATGGTAATGCATAACTATAGATATAGTTAATCTATAGATAACTATATAGTTATATAGTCACTATATAGTTAACTATAACTATATATAGTTAACTATAACTATGTAGTTAATAACTATATATAGTTAACTATAACTATATTTAGTTAATAACTATATATAGTTAACTATATAATAACTATATATAGGTTAACTATAACTATATATAGTTAATCTATAGATTATCTATAGATAATTATAGATAAATATGCTTGATTAAATAATAACGCAGTGACATTTAAGGATTTATTTTGCTTGGTTTGTCATATATTTATTCATTTCATTATCAGTCTCTCTCTTGAAGGTGGCTATAGGGTATCTAATCTCCCCAAAAAGCCCAATCCTCTGTAAGACCTTTATCTGAATTCCGACATCTTACTTGCTATAAGGAATATTGCCTTTCAAAAATAAAACCAAATGCTTCACACTATACTTAATTACCAAGGGAAACAAAAGAAATGCCTGTTTCTAGCTATCACCTCTTTCATATTATCCATAGTTAAATAATTCCAGTGGCTCAAGGGGAATTTCAAGTGCCAAGTCTGAAAATATTAGTAGTAGTCCAATAAACTTGGAGAAAGAAAGAGACAGGTAAGAAGTAAGGAATTCACTTAATTATATTTTAATAAGGTTTCAAATTCCCTGCATTGTGAAAAATATTCTATGTTAACTCAGAGCCATACATGCCTTACCTTGAAATTTTGTAATTTGATAAGCGATGTTATTTTAATCACTATATATATTGAACAGATATAGATAAATATATAAGAACTCAATAAGGAGTTCCTGCTGTTGGCTCAGTTGTAACTAACTGGACCATATCCATGATGGTCCAGTTAGTTACAAATCCTATCCCTACAATACTAAAAGAACATGCTATATTCATCATCACTGTATTTATAAATCATGAATACTCTCTGTAATATTTTTCTGGATCCCTGGCCTTACTCAGTTGGGTTAAGGATCCACCATTGCCATGAGCTGCAGTGTAAGTTGCAGCACGGATTGGACCCCACGTT
>PVHT021183693.1:22030226-22115843 GCA_004024745.2 Catagonus wagneri
ATCCATGATGGTCCAGTTAGTTACAAATCCTATCCCTACAATACTAAAAGAACATGCTATATTCATCATCACTGTATTTATAAATCATGAATACTCTCTGTAATATTTTTCTGGATCCCTGGCCTTACTCAGTTGGGTTAAGGATCCACCATTGCCATGAGCTGCAGTGTAAGTTGCAGCACGGATTGGACCCCACGTTTGCTGTGGCTGTGGCATAGGCTGACAGCTACAGCTCCAATTAGACCCCTAGCCTGGGAACCTCCATATGCCACAGATGCAGCCATTAAAGGACAAAAAAAATAAAAATAATTTTACTAATTTTACAAAAATTTTAGGGAAGATGAAATTTCATTTCAGCATTATTGCATCATCTCACATTAAGCTTCCTTCTAAGCATTTAGTTATCCACCATTAGTCCTTCCCATTCTGTGTCCACTCTATTTTTATCTCCTTACCCTGCTTTAATGTTATTCTAAACATTTATCACCAACTGATATTACTTTATTGTTTTTTTGTTTTTTTTTTTTTTTTGTCTTTTTAGGGCTGCACCCATGACATATGGAAGTTCCCGGGCTAGGGGTCAAATTGGAACTATAGCTGCATACCTACACTACAGCCACAGCAACTCAGGATCCAAGCTGCATCTCTAATCTACACCACTGCTCATATCAGCACTGGATCCTTTAACCCACTGAGCAAGGCCAGGGATTGAACCCGCATTCTCATGGGTACTAGTTAGGTTCATTACCACTGAGCTACAATGGGAACTCCCTGATACTGCATTTTATATTAATTCACATATTTGTTTATTTTCTGCTCTCCTTTTTACAATATGAGTTACATGAGAGTAGGGAGTTGTCCTTTTTCCTACTCTATCTGTAGCAGTAAGACATGGAACATATTATTCAACAAAGTTTTGTTAAAGAAATAAATATAACTCACAGCTGAAACTGCATCTTTATCTGATTTAAACATTTTTTTATTTTAACATTTCTCCTGGAATATATTGTACTCTAATTTTTTTCCCCTAGAGTCAATAGTGTCTTTTTCTCCCAGTTTTCTCAATTTGTGAGATACTTACAATGAATTCTTTCCAAACTCATTAATAGAACTGATAAAGCCCATTCAATAAAAATTATAACCTGCTTGACTATATCAGCTAATTTATCCTTTTTTTTTTTTTTTCCACAGTGTCCATCCTGATGCTTTCTAGACTTACTTTGTTCTAACCTGATTTCTCAGTAGGCCAGAGGTACAGCTGTTACCTGGTCTTATTGAGAATTTCTTTTGCCTACTCACTTTGTCATATCCCTTGTTTCCATATACCATACACATCCCTCTTTACTTTCTTGTTTTATGAGCCCACCTTCCATTTCTTCTTGAAAAATAGCCATAGTAGGTGTGCCAATCATAATTCGCACCTCTTGGTAATTACACCTTTTTTAAATTTCCCTTTGACTACAAGCAGGACTGTATCTTGTTTCTAACCAATAGAATACAGAAAATAGGATAGGATACACATTATTATGTATGATTAAAGCATCAAGTCTTGCTGGAGCATCTCCCTTTCCTTGCCAACTTGGTGAAGTAAGTAGCCATTTGAGGAAGCCCACCTGTCAAGTTGCATGGAAACATAAGCAGCCTCTAAGAACTGCAGTCTGCTTCTAGAAGCAGATGTCAGTCTTTGACAGACAAAGCCTTAGCTAAAGCTCTTAATCCTACAACTGCAGGAGCTAAACACTGCCAACAACCACATGACCAGGAAGTGGATCCTTCTAGAACTCAGCTTCCAGATAAGAACTAAGCATTGGCCCACAACTTAATTACAGACTTGTGAGACCCTGAGAATATGTACTTCTGCCCATAGAAACAGTTAACAAATGTGTTTTGTTGCTAGCTGTTAAATTTGTAGTAATTTGTCACACGGCCTAGATAATGAATATAGTAAGTAATTTTATGAGTCCACATGTGTCTTAAAATTTCTTTTTCTACTCTAACACTTAATTTGAGATTGGCTGAGCTTAAATTCTGTACAAACAATTTTTTAAAGAATTTTGAAAAAAAAAGAATTTTGATTATTTGGAATGGGTAAGCGATGAGATCCTGCTGTATAACACTGGGAACTACATCTAGTCACTTATGATGGAGCATGATAATGTGGGAAAAAAGGATGTATATATATATACGTATATATGACTGGGTCACCTTGCTGTACAGTAGAAAATTGACAGAACACTGTAAACCAGCTGTAATGAAAAAAATACAAATCATTAATAAGAATTTTGAATATATCGCTCCATTGTCCTTTAGCATCCATTGTTGAGAAGTACAATTCTATTCTAATATCCAGTCATGGTTTTATGCTTTCTCTGGCCTACTGGGTCTGTAATGATCTGTTTATTTACTTCACCAATCTTCCAAAAATATTTTTATACCTCTCATCTGATGTCTCTTCTGTTTTCCTCTTTTTCTTTTTTTTTGCCTTATCTAGGGCCGCACCCATGGTATATGGAGATTCCCAGGCTAGGGGTCTAACAGGAGCCATAGCTGCCAGCCTTCACCACAGCCACAGCAACGCAGGATCCGAGCCGCGTCTGCAAACTACACCACGGCTCACGGCAACGCTGGATCCTTAACCCACTGAGTAAGACCAGGGATCGAACCCACAACCTCACGGTTCCTAGTCGGATTCATTAACCACTGAGCCACGATGGGAATTCCTGTTTTCCTCTTCTCATGTGTTTATAACTTTTTAATTTTACTCTTTTGGATTATAGTGAAGAAAAGTGCATGTGTTAATTCCTCTGTAAAACAAGCTATTTTACATACCAATTTTAGATGCTTTATTTTTTAGCTTATCTTGTACCTGTTGGATGCTATCAATAATTTCATTTTACTTACCTCTTTCCACAGAAATTTCTTATGAACAAGTGAACATCTGAGGGCTCCTTTTCAGGTGATGAGAAAATATTGATGGCTTGGGTTTATGGGCACCTTCTAGAACCTGGATTTTTTCCTTTCTTAACGCCACCATCATTGCTCAGTCACTTTCATGGACTTGTTTTTTGTTTGTTTTGTTTATTTTTCTTTTCTTTCTTGCTGTGTTTTTTATTTTTTAACATGTATTTCTTTCCCAGTTATAACAATGAGGGTGCATAAGAGTAAATACTCTTATAAAATCAGATGTAGAACATGGCCACACTCACAGGACACATTTCTCTTGACACTCCTCAGAGCCTGTCTTCCATGACAGCCACTTTTCTGAATGTCAGTGTAATTCCTAATGTAAGACATTCAAAGTCGTGGCATTCCCATTGTGGCTCAGGGGGTTAAGAACCCAACATGGTGTCCATGAGGATGCGGGTTTGGCCCCTGGCCTGGCTCAGTGAGTCAGGAATCCAGCATTGCTGCAAGCTGCAACACAGGTCCCAGATGCGACTCTGATCTGGCATTGCTGTGGCTATGATGTAGGCCAGCAACTGCATCTCTGATTTGACCCTAGCCTGGGAACTTCTGTGTGCAGCAGATAAGGTCATAAGAAGAAAAAAAGAAATTCAAAGATGCCAACAAAAGAAATTCTATAGTTGCTTATTCTGATAAAGAGATAGTGTAATGATTTCTTTTAAGTATTAAGTTTTAAATGTTTGATCCAGGTAGTACATTCTCAATTACCCATTGAATGGACTAATGCTATGGCTTCCATCAATGAAAATATTAAAGTCAAGAAATATTACATATAGATTTGTCCTTCTCCAGTAATAAGAATTTATTTTGTGCATACGCTTCAGGTGATCATATCATGATAAGGAAGTCAGGTAAAAATATTTATCCTTCATGCTAGTAAGTTACTGGGGAAGAGTGGGTAGAGGGAGAAGTAAACCATAAATAACACATATATAAAGCCTAGGGATACCTCTATCTACTTTATAAATATTATTGATCACAAGCTTCCAAAAAATAATTAACATTATCCTAAATTGTCCTAGAAACAATTACTTTTGAATTTTTGCTGTATTTTCATATTATTCCAATGACCAAAAGGAAAATCTCTAATCCTTAATAGATCTGTATTCCTTTTACACAGAATACATTCTGAATGTCAGAATTCACTCTATATTTATACCTGAATAACAGTTATTATGATATATTAAAACTAATGTAACATATTTTGAGGTCCCTAGAAATGAGTCTTGCTTCTTAAATGTTGATATTTAGTATCCCTGTTCCTCTCATGGGCCATATTTTATTTCTGTTCATGATTACTAGCTTTACTCGGGTCATTTTTTTTTCTTTTTTTTTTACTGTAAGCCTAGATTCCATCACAAAGTAATTTCAATTTGTGGGCCTCAAAGAACCCATATTACTTTACCTTCCCAGGTTATTTTCTCAAAGATTTAAATTAATATGTGAAATGTGAAATTGTTTGACTCGAATCAAATAGTGATCTGGTAAGACAGGCCTAAATCTGAGACTTGCATTCCTGATCCATTTTATCTCACCTTTTAAGCAATACTTAAATACTTCAAGCTTTTTACATTTTTGTGTGTGTTCCATTCTTTATCAGAGAATTCCACTATATATGTTCCCCAAATGTTATCTGTTCCCTATCATTAAATGCTGTGAATAATAGTACTATCTGCAAGAGCTACAAGCTACATCTTACCTTTTGGTTTTTTTTTTGCCTTTTCTAGGACTGCACTTGAAGCATGTGGAGGTCCCAAGGCTAGGGGTCTAACGGGAGCTATAGCTGCTGGCTTACGCCACAGCTGCAGCAACGCCAGATCCGAGCCGCATCTGCAACCTACACCACAGCTCATGGCAACGCCGGATCGTTAACCCGCCGAGCGATGCCAGGGATTGAACCCGCAACCTCATGGTTCTTATCGGATTCGTTTCCACTGCGCCACGAGGGGAACTCCGATCTTACCATTTTTTAAGAGAAAATCATTTTTAAGGATCTCTTTTTAAGTTGATTACTTCTGTAAAGACCATATTACCAAACAAAGTCACATTCTAAGTACTGGAGATGAGTACTTGAATATAACTCCTTGGAAGAACACACCTTTAACCCATAGTAATATCACTTATTGAAGAAGCAATGGTGAATGATTCCAAAACAGTAGAAAGTACACCTAACCTGAAGTCTGTGGAACATGGGTGCACTCTGTTCCTGACTAACTGAACCACAGAAAGAACCCAAACCCTCAAAGTGTCATTAGAAGGTTACTCAAAAATGGATAAGTCTAATGATTGCAAAGAACATTATGGAGATAAAAGAACTAAGCAATTCAAGGTTGAATTAGAAAGTCCTGGGAAGAATGGAATACATATTTCTTCTAAATAATTAGTCCTAGGGTGACTTTGCAAGCCAGGTAATGCACAATAGAATTCACAGAGTTGAGTTCCTATAATTAACTTTTCACTAGAAAGAAGAAAACCCCTTGTGCCCTCTCCTCTGAATGTATGTTTAAAGTCCTTTGGCACATATTTTCTTTTTTGATATTCACAGATCCATTATGAAAATTATTTGCATACATCAAACTCAATCACTACACTTCTCCCAAATTTTGACAATTCTTTATAAAGAAAATAAGCTCACATTACCATTATTTATTCAATGTCTGCTTTTGTATATGTTCTATCCTTTTAGCCACTTGTATCCACAATCCGTGGTGTTAGAACTTCTGCTCTGCCAAAAGAAACTATATTCATGCCCAGGTCGGTATAATTTAACTCTTTTCTTCAGTATGACTAAATTTCTCCATATCCTGTTATATCGTTTATTAGATATTTATATATTTTACCACAAAAAGGAATAAAGAAAAAATGTATATCATTAAGAACTTTAAAACACTACTCTTTTCTATTTGTTTTAGGTGGATCATAATCTTATTTATATCCATTTTTGTTCCCCTTATGTTAACACGTTATATTTACATTTATTTATTTATTATTAATTTATATTTTGAGTTCAAAATTTCAAAAACCTAAGAGTAATATAATGGAAGATGATACTATTCCTTCCTGATGTGTCTTAGTACTGATGTGGAGATATGCTACTGGGAAAAAAGTGAGGGAAAGAAGAGAAAGAGAGGGCAAAAAAAATCTATGGTTAAATTATTCTGGAAACAGGAGTTCCTGTTGTGGCTGAGCAGAAAAGAACCTGACAAATATCCATGAGTATGAGGGTTTGATCCCTGGCCTTACTCAGTGGGTCAAGGGTCTGCTATTGCCATGAGCTGTGGTGTAGGTTGCAGAAGCAGTTAGGACCTTGCATTGCTGTGGCTGTGGAGTAGGCTCGCAGCTATAGCTCTAATTCGAACCCTAGACTGGGAACTTCCATATGCTGCAGGTGCGGCCCTAAAAAGTGAGAAATAAAAATAAATTATCCAGGAGGAAACAAAGATACATTGTAGGTATATTGTAATATATTTAAACCTCTCAGAAATCTTACATTTTTAAAAAAATTAATCATTAATCATATAAAATCCATTTTCTTCCTTTTTTGAAAGAGAAGAAATATTGAGGAATGTACATATCCGCCTCTTGTAAATGACTCTTCATATGTACCATGTTGTACCAGATACTCAAAAAAACAGAGTAAAATTATTGTTTTTATTTCCCAGAGAATCATTTGAATAACAGATGGGAAGAATTTTCTAGTTTTGAATGATAATGGAGAAAAATATATTTTAATTCAAAATGTTTTCATAGTTTGTCATGTTACTCTGAGATGAGAGGCTTCAGGTTTCAATTTGTAAAACTGGGAAATAGTAAGTATTTTTACTAAAATGTTCTTATGATAATTTGGAAAATGGTATACTGAATCACAATGTAATTATAGTTCATAGAGAATTATAATTGTAAGGCTGATCAGATTTGACTTTGAAAATAATCTGTGAAATCTAGGAAATAAAACTAGGAATTTCAGAAACCGGATTACCTTATTGGAGAAACAAAATAGGGAGAATAAATTTTAAGAAGAGGACTATACCAATTCTGCACTAATCACATTCTTTTGTAAAATAATTCCACTGTATGTTGAAAGTTGTTTTTATGGAAAATAGCTCTAATGGACATATTAGTTGGAAAATTGGTGTATAATATAATTTATATAGATTTAAATATTTCAGGAGTTCATTGTATATTTCATATAAGAAATATCTTAATTTCCATAAAGAAATTTAAACATAGAACATTTACATTTTTCCCCAGGATAATCTCCTAAAAATTTCTGCTTATGTAGCTATATTAGGTTAGACGATTGTTTTTATGTTTTAGGATCAAAATTGAAAACCATTCACATTTCACTTCAAAATGAAAAAATAGAAAAAATTGCCTTAAATATTTTAGAAATAGACTCTATATCTAATTCAACTTGTATAATATTTTATTTCACATATACATAAAACAATATAGTCAATGATTACGTGTATTTGTATTATAAAACCTGACTCAATTAACAAAGTAGGTCATATTGAAAGATGATTTCCCAAGGGATAACCTTTTTGATTCTCAATTATATTTCAGTATTAATGAGCAATATAATTACTACTCTTTTTTCTAACATGGCAATTTACTCAATACTATTGAAATTTTGTTATAAACATTTCTTATCTGCATCTGCTTCTAGTAAGCATTTGCTATGTGTTAAGTAGAAAATAAAATCTCAGATTCAAACATCGCCATATGACAGCCAGAGGAAAGAAATCACCTAAACAGAAAAAAAAGAGGAAAATAGAGCCTGTAGAAACTTAATTTTTCCTTTTTATTCTTTAGATTTCTTTAAATTTTCCTCTTTGCTGGTATAAATGAGCTTTAAATTACAAATGGTATATTTATATTGAAATAAATTAACTGTACGATGTAAAATAAATTTACAATCTGGGATTAGCTATATTATGGCTCTAATTTAAAGTTAAATTAGATACTCATGCATTTTGAGAAGTTAGTGCTTCAGTGTGGACTGGACCAAATCTTTTGGTTCTCAGTGCACCTTTTTTCCATCCCACACTACACCATTTTGTTGAATAAAATACTTTATTTTCTTATTTCCTGCACTTTGATTTTTTTCTCACTTCTGCTTGTGATTGTTTCCTCTCTTTGACTTCAGATACTTATTCTTTTTTAATATCATCCATCCAGACCAATTCTAAATGATCTTCCAATTTTTCTTTTACTCTGAAGTATTAAATGCTGATCTTTCTCAGAGTTCTGTCCTCAGCCATTGTTTTCCTTATGTTAACATACCATTCAGTGGTTATTTCCTTTACACACATGATTTTAACCAGTATACTGGGTAAAAAATTTACTTTTAAGTCAGAAATCCTGCATTATTATATTTAACTTCATTATCACTAGCTGTAGGACTGGACAAGATGCTTGATCACTTTCTACTTGATTCTTTCCTTCCTTACACATCAAATAAAATAAAAAAGACAAAAAGTTCGCTAATTTTAGCAAATGGCTGTTACATTAACTCTCTCCACTCCACCTCTATAATACTCTGAAAATTGTCCCCATTTATCTACTTCATCACATCAATACCTCAGTTGATGATACCACCATCTTCCATTTAGCAAGCCACAGGGTATTGGCTGAGTCAGCTCATCTCCACTGCTGCTGCTTCTTTCAGTCCTCTAATCCTGGCAACTAATCATCTTTGTGCTGCCATTCTTTACACCACAGAAATTCTCATTTTTGCAAAGTAAAATGTAGAGCAACTGTGTCAAAATTGCTTATAAAAATTCAAAGCAGGTAGATATTATTAATTTCAGAGCTAGCAGACTCTATTCTCAGGCACAATAATAAATTTATTTGACAGTTTACAGTGTTAGAATTTAAACGCACATTTTTGAGATCTCTAGTAAGAAGAAAATTGGCCACTGTGCCCATGGTGATTCAGAGAGATAAGTGTGTATAGACACAGTTAGTTCTGCCTTACCGAACTAGCTAAGTATCAGATCTTGCCCTGCAGTCTTACAAACTCAAGAGAATTATTTTTTTTTCAAGTCACCAAGAGTGGATTTATTTTTCACAAGCATTATGAAAAGTCAAAGTTATAGCCTTGTTAAAATATTTCAAAGGAACCTCCTGAAGTTCAAGCCAGAAGTCCAAATATAAATGTCTGAAATGGAATGCCATAAAAACTTTCATTTGCATTCTTGGTTTGGACAATTCATGAATGACTTGGAAAGTCTAAGGCAGTGTGATTTGCAACTTTACAGTGAGACAATTTTCAATCCTATACCTGCTAGAAGTCTTAAATATGGAAGGGAGGCATTCATATGGGAACTGAGCCTAGTTTACTACCAGGCAGCAAAAATTCAATGTGGTTTCCCTCTTTTCCACTTGTGTCTGCTCCCTCGATAAGTTTAATGTGGGGCAGAAGGTCATTACCTAAAATTTTCATTGATAGTTTGTATGTATAAAATTTGGAAATTTGAATCCTAAGAATGGGCTTACAAATTTTTATTTCTTACTAAAGATTAGAATTAAAAAAACCTCTCTCTGAAAATTATTCACACACACACACACACACACACACACACAGGCACAAAATGTGCTGGGAAACCTGTAGTTTTATGGTCAGTAGAGGGCAAAATCAAAATTAAGGGGAAAGGGATTTTGTTTTCTTGTCCTAAAG
Organism: Catagonus wagneri; assembly: GCA_004024745.2. Classification (NCBI taxonomy): domain Eukaryota; kingdom Metazoa; phylum Chordata; class Mammalia; order Artiodactyla; family Tayassuidae; genus Catagonus; species Catagonus wagneri. The sequence goes on from PVHT021183693.1 coordinate 22,039,873, forward strand.
GTAAAAGAATAAAACCTTATCTTTTCTAACACCTTGCTAATGAAAATCTAGGCAGTACATTATGAAATGATAATTTCCAACAAAACTGCAGTGAAGTAACCCTTATAATGACAAGCCTGTAAACTTTTCTTAACCCTTTTAATGACAAGCCTGTAAACTTTTCTTAACCCTTATAATGACAAGCCTGTAAACTTTTCTTAACCCTTATAATGACAAGCCTGTAAACTTTTCTAAGATAGTACTAGTTATAAAAGCTGTAAGAAAAACAGAAAGAAGACTCTAAAAGTTGCAGAAGTTTTTAACGCTCTGATACTAATATTGAAAATTAAATAAACTATAAGAAAAATTTAGTGTCTCTATATATATAAATATTGAGATTTCTAGAACAGTGGTGATTAAATGTAAATAACATTTCTGGGTGATGTGATTTTGAATGATTTAAAATTTCTTCTTTTTTGTAATTTGTGCTTTGCTTAAACAATTGTACTGTACTATATTTACTTAAATAACAGAACAAAAAATAACAAACCCTTTCTAATACCCTTAAATATCATATAGTCATTCTAAAGATAATTTTTTTAATTGTTTGCTTTTACTATTCACTAAATACAGCAGAAAGCCCAAGTTTCAAGTCAACTGGGTTTAATATATGACATTTTTGACTGGAGTGGGAAAAGGGAGAAAATATCTCCACGAATTACTTCTTTTAAGATCCCTTATCAAGATAAATCTAGACTTACGATGTAATCACAAGTCCTGCTTCACATTTTGTACATTTGTTTTAACTCCCATTTATTGATACACAAAACAAATTATCTAATCAGAAGATATTTATTATATTTAAATTTGTGATAGCAATTGTTAATAACATCAACTTCAATATATTGGTCATTGGAGTTCCTGTCGTGGCTCAGCGGTTAACGAATCCAACTAGGAACCATGAGGTTGCGAGTTCGATCCCTGGCCTTGTTCAGTGGATTAACAATCCCTCATTGCCATGCGGTGTGGTGTAGATTGCAGATGCGGCTTGTATCTGGTGTTGTTGTGTCTGCCATGTATTATCTCATTATGTATCTACATTTTATAGCTGAAGAAAAAAGTGGTTAGAGGTTTAAGTAGCTTAGCAAATATATACAAGCAGTAAGTGATACAATAATTAGGATTTAAATTCATGACCATCTTAATTTTGCATGTATTGTTATTTTAATATTTTCTTCTGAAGTTAAAACAATTTCTAAACTATATGAGATCTCTCTGTATATCACACTTTCTTCAAATTATTTCTAAGGCTCATTTCCTTTAATTCACACAAATATATTAGATATTATTCCTTATTACAGATGAAAACAACTACATAATTTGCCCAAAGTCATACACTTAATAGTTCCAATAATTCTTGTTGATATTTAATACCATGTCTCTTTCTAAACTTTCACCTCAGGGGCATTAGGACTATAAACAATTCCCAGACTTTCTTGCCAAAAAAAGTTCTTATTAGAGGAGCTTGTGTTTGATACAAACCCAGAGGAGGAGTCATTATTTCATGGTGACAGCCATGGGCTGGTGTATCGATGTAAGTTTTGCCTGCAGTGATCAGACCTCTTCCTGAGTCAGAGTTATGGACTTAACTCTAGATATACACTTTATTAGTGCTTCTTTTCTAAAATATTACTTATAGATTCAGAAGTCCTATATATTAAAATAGCAGTTATGATTGTCACTTGAGGTTATACATTAAGTATCACTGTATAACCTATTGCTGCTTAACAGATTATCATAAACTAAAACTCAGTTGACTTAAAATGATACAAATGTAGTACCTTACAGTTGTGGAGGTTAGATCTGAAATGAGCCTCACTAGCTAAAATCAATACGTCAGCAGAGCTGCATTCTTTCTGGAGGATCCAGGTGAAATCTGTTTTCTTACTATTTCCAGCTTTAGAAGTTGCATGTATTTCTTGTCATTTTCCCCTTTCATCTTCAAAGCCCAAAATGGCCATTCATGTCATCGACTCTTTCATGCCTCCCTCTCCACTTAGATGGATCCTTGTGATTGCATCAGGATTACCCAACTAACCTCAAGATGGGTAATGTTCTCATCCCAAGGTTAGTTGATTAGAAACTGTAATTTCTCCTGAAACTTTAATTTTCCTTTGTTGTGTAACCTAATGTATTCATAGGTTCCAAGTATAAGGACACAGAAATCTCTAGGAAGGTCATTATTCTGTGTAATGGGGTATAAAAATAGACTAAAGATGAAGATTTAAGATCACTAACCTTTAACTGGATGGCTATCTGATTACTGTGGGCTTGTATTTGAGCAAATATACCAAGTATTTCCAAAAAATAATATATTTGTTATGGTAATTTTTGTGATGATAACAGTGGCAGAGTTTTGTGGGGATTTCACTATATAAATGCAGAATACAAGGTGCAGTTTCCAAAGTCTTCATTTCATAATGTTGTTCCCAGCAAGGAAAATTTTGTTTCTAAAGAAAAAGTCTATTTAAAAGTTAATATTTGGAGTGATAAAACACATTTCTGAATCCTATTTTAAACCAATTTACACTTATAAGAATAGGTTGAACTGAAAACAGAAGCATCCATATTTTCAGTGTGTCAAATACAAATGTTTCCTGTATTTTCACATTTCAGGGTGAGAATGCTCCTCAGGTCAGCTAAATTTTACCACATGCATGTCTAATTAAATGCTGAAACACGTCAGGGCCAATTTAAATAATACTGATTTCTATTTCTTTATAATATACATCATTTACAATAGATAGAAACAGAGAAAGTCCATGTAAAATAGTAGCCATTCCATTGGAAGAAACACTTTATTTTCTGCCACTCTTGATTTATGCAAGTACATGTGAGAGCATGGAACCAGAATATCTTCAACCAAATAGCTGTAATTCTGATCCTTGCTCTGCCACTTTCATGCTCCCTGATCTTAACAGTTGGCTTCTTCATTTTAAAAATAGAGGTAAAAATATTGACTTCAGTTGTTTTAGGGGAGTTAGATAAGATCAATTAATTTCTCCAAAAATATTTGTTGAGTGTCTGCTCATGGGCAGGCACTTTTTCTAGTTAGGCATAAGAGGACAAAGCCCTGCTCTAAGGACAAAGCCCTGCTCTTACATTCTGGGGGTGGGGAGACATGAAATACACCAATAGACAGTACAATGTGTTTTACAGTAATAAGCACTAAAGATGAACCATGGAGGGGGATAAAGATACAGGGGTGTGGTCAGGAAAAACTTCATTTTGCAGGTGACATTTGGCAAAGACCTGAAGAAAGTGATTGAGTCAGATGTGCTATTACCTGGAGGAAGAAAAGGTATCCAAAGAAAAGAGTATTTTCAAATGTATCAAGTGGGAAGAAGCATGTCATTTTTAGGCACACAAATAAGGTGAGAATAAGTGAAGCTGGGAGAGTGAAGGATAGTATGACACAGGTAAGTATGGAGAGCCAGAGCTACACTGTGTCAGGACGGTTCATGTGAAGGCTTCATTTCCACCCTTAGAGTTAAGCGTTGGTGGGTAAGCCTGATGATAATGTAATTTTATTTGTGGCTTAATTAAACACTTAAGCTTCTGTAAAGACAATAGATCAGGAGAAGGCAAGAACTGAGGAAATCGAGGAAGACAGAAAATGAATGGGCTATTGTGGTGTTCCAGATGAGCCATAACAATGGCTTTGCACTATGATGGCGTAGCAGGAGAGATGAGGAGCAGAAGGAAAGATTCAGGAACTAGAACTGACAGAATTTGGTGACACATCGGATTTGGGATATGAAGGAGAAACCACTGAGATGACGCCCAGAATTTTGGTATGAACCACTAGGTGAACGGTGGGGTCATTTTGTGAAAAGAGGAGTGTATAGATACCCAGTGTGGCAATTAAAGTGGAGTTCAGAAGGTAGGCAAAATCATAAGTTCAGTTTTGAAAAGTTCATATTTGAGGTTCCCGCTTGTGAGATATCCAATTAACTACTGAAAAGGAGGGAGCTGGATACACAGGTATGAAGCCCATGGTAGAGAGTTGGCCTGGAGTTTAAGACTGCTGAAAGTTGAAATAACACATAGCTTAGAGAAACAGTGTTTAAGGGGATTAGACAAGCCTCAGCTAAGGACAACAAAATGTATTGAGGGATGTCTGGAGAAGTTGAAGATCTGAGCATCTTCTACTGACTATGAAGCTGGAATGGCTTAGGCTCAGAGAGCAAGCAGGATGTGTAGAAGTAAAGATATGTGAAGGGATAAGATGCGCTGAGCCTTTGTGGGATGTGGAATGCCTCTAAGTTTAACTTCTTCAGATGTGCTTACCAGAACCTCCATGTACTGATGATAGCTTTCACCTATCACATCAGATTAAATTTAAGAATAAACATATGATAAATGCCATTTAATCTTGAACTTTTAGATTATTGTTTTTCCAAATCATATATTGTGACTTTTTGCACGTTATGTGATGCTTATGTATTTCAAGTTTTATAGCTCACCTAAGTGACCTGTAGTTTCCCCAAACTTAACTAAGAAATGAAATACTAGTTGATAGTAAGTTATAAAATCTATAGTGATAAAGGAACTAAAATAAATAATGTATGTATTTTCTTTCCAGTTAGCCTATTTATTGTAATCTCATATTTAAAGTAAATGATGTGTGGTTACTATATACTGTTACTGTTCATATAAAAATGAACTAACATTTATATGCATAGTAAACAAAGTTATATTTAAAAGCTTTAAAGTATTTACTAAGGTGACATTAAGAAACATGAGTTACCTATATCATAAGATAAAAAGCTTAACCATTTATTGTAGTAATGTAAATCAGGAACAAAATGTGAAAGGCCTGGGTGTTTGAGGAAATAATTATTTGACCAAAAGGCTGATAATTTCAAGTCCTCCATGATATGCCAAGTTTAAAAGGAATAAACATATCCAGCTATTCAAAGAAATTCCAGAACTATTGAAATACCTACGAATATGACAAACAGCTATAAAAATAGGTAAGAAATGGAAGAAAAAGAATTTTATAAAAGAAAAAACTTTAAAATTTTCTCCAAATGTTAATTGGGCTTGAAATAGAAAGTATAACTTTTTTTTTGGTCTTTTTGCCTTTATCTAGAGCCACACCTGCAGCATATGGAGGTTCCCAGGCTAGGGGTCTAACAGGAGCTGTAGCTGCCAGCCTTTGCCACAGCCACAGCAACATGGGATCCAAGCCGCGTCTGCAACCTACACCACAGTTCACGGCAACGCTGGATCCTTAACGCACTGTGCGAGGCCAGGGATCGAACCTGCAACCTCATGGTTCTTAGTCGGATTCGTTAACCACTGAGCCACAAAGGGAACTCCCAAAAGTATAACATTTTTTTAAAAGAAAATATAAGGAAAAAAGTATTTAAATTTTGAGAAAAGACAAAAAGATATATTTTGGAGGATGTAAAAATTAAGAGCTTATTAATTAATAATTACACACTGTAGTACTTAGTAACCATATTATATAGCTTTTCAAGATCAACTGTGAGATGATTTTTTTTGTTTTTTTTGTGAGATTTGTTGATTGATTAGTTTGTGACTTCAGTCAAGCTCTAGAATCTGAACTGTATCTTGAAAAAGAAAACATAGCTAATAAAATAAAATTCAGTTTCCCCTAATGTTATACAAACTGTATTAATTTTGAAACATGCATTCACAAAAAATTTGTAATGACAAGATAAAAGCGCCATCATCTCTGCAATCTTTCTACTGCTCAAAAGATGTCCCAACATTTCCTAGCTAGCTCAACCAAAAGATCTCCCAGCGAGAGAGTCCTCTGTGTGCAGTGTTCAGCTGCTCTCATACCTTTGATGTAAGTAAAAATATGAACTTCAGATAGACTAAGTTAAATATATTTTATTCCCTGCAAAGAGCTTGCTATCAGTTATGTTGCCCCCTCCGCCTTCTTGGCTTCCTCCTCACCTAGAATGACTTTCTCAAATCTACGCAAAAAAAAAAAAGCTCTATTTTCTTTTTTTTTATTTATTAAAAACCCTATCTTCTTTTTTCTAATACATCACCCACCAACCAATATTTCTATTTAGGTCATATACAAATTTGGCATTTGAGTGATCTAAAATGCAGAGGAAACATTAGAAATGATTTAACTTCATGTTGTATATGAGCACATTTAAAAAGAAAACCGAAATGTGTGCTATATTTACATAGTTCAGATTTAATTTCCACATCATCACTTTTACTTTTTGTTGTTTTGTATTGTTTTAATGTCAGATCATTTAAGGGAATGATTAATATGAAGGTTTTTATTTTATTTTATTTTATTTTATTTTATTGTAGCCACACCTGCGGCATATGGAAGTTCACAGGCTAGGGGTCCAATTGGAGCTATAGCTGCCAGCCTCTATCGCAGCCACAGCAATGCAGGATCCGAGCTGTGTCTGTGACCTACACCACAGCTCATGGCAACACCAGATCCTTAACCCAATGAGTGAGAAAAGGGATCGAGCCCGCAACTTCATGTTCCTAGTCAGATTCATTTCCACTATAACCATGATGGAAACTCCGAAGATTATTTTTTTAATAATGGAAACTTGTTTAATATATAATAAGACTATATATATACATATATATATATATGTATATATAAATCCCAGTGAAATTAATACTGCGGCGTCAATGAAGATTTTTATTACCAACAATGAGGCAAGTAACAGAAACAAGAAGCAGGAGGAAAAGAAAACAAAACTCTCGGGTCTGGTAGCTTGTCTAGAAAGATGTTGCCATCATTTTGCCATTCCTCTTCCTCCTTTTTTCTTCCATCTTCAACACATTTAATAGTACCTACTACCACGGGCAAAGTTAAATATCAGTCATTGGAAAAATAAAGTCAATCAATCCATGTTTTTTGGCCTCAAAAGGTCATAATCTAGTTGGAAGATATAAATGGCAAATTTCCCTTTCAAGGTAATTGAGGAGCTACTGTTGGAACATAAGAGAGAACTAATTTTGCTTAGAGGAGTTGGAAAATTTGCCCATTAATTTGACAGTAACTATAACATGATAACAGAAGTTTATTGAGAGAATAAGACAGAAAGATGTAGCATTCTAGGTAATGAGGTTAGAAAGAAACAAAATGAGTGTGGAAGATTGTTAAAATAAACCTCTATATCAAAAATAAGGTATACCTGTCCAAAATACTTAATTTTTATGCTCTTCAGTGGAACGTCACAGTTTTTTTTTTTCCATTCATTTACAGCCTTGTATTTGACGATTAGAATTTTGGGTTTTATTGGATGGAAATCATTAAAGAAATGTGATCAAGAAAATAACGTGATAAATTCACATTTTAGATTTTATTATAGAATGTTATATAACTAGGAAATATTGGAGGAGATGAGAGTGGAAGCAAGGATAAATAGGCTCTAAAAAATGTTTCCAGTTTAGAAAAAATGGGAGCCTGGACAAAAAGAGAGAGGAGATAATAGACTGAAGAGATACTTAAAATATAAAATACATAAGACTTTTAAACATACAGGCCATTTTATTTTAGACAATTGCAAAGTAAGTCTTCTTGATGTAATCAATATCAGGTTAATCTTCTTAGCCCCTAAGACAGATTGTAACACTGATTTTGTGAATCACGAGGGAAGATAATAATGCCATGTATTTTATACTTTGTGTGTGTGTGTATATATATACACATACATGCATATGTTATATGCATATACATAAAATGAGGATAGATAAGATTATGCAGCAGATATCCATTACATCATTTTATGTTGGAACCAGAATTCAAACTCATATCTGTTCTACCTCCAATTTTATTCATTGGGTAGCCAAATGCGTAAGTCACAGAAACCAGAGCTAATATAAATAAAATGAGATTGGGGTAGGGGACTTGGCCAGCTAAATTTCTCTTCTCATTTGTTTAGGAAACCTCTGCACAAATGTTGAGGTTCTTTAGGGGACAACATTTCTAGACCAGTAGTCTATACTATTTTCTATTTTGTGGACTCTAGCATAATATCTCACTGGCATGAACATAGAGCATATAAAATTATTTTAGGTAGCTAAAGCATCATTTGAGCATATTACATTTTTAGTGGGATAGCTTTTAATTGCAGAATATTCATTTTTGTGAAGAATATGCATTTTGAAGTTTTTTCCTGTATTGCTAATATAGGTTGGCTTTTTAATAAAAGAGGGACTGATTGTCAATAACTGTTAACCTCTTGTCTTCACCTGAAATTTGGTTCCAAAGGCCAACGTGATGTCTTACACATCTGTATGCGTAGTTACTACTTATTCATTGATTATTATAGTGTTTACAATGATTCATCATGTATAGACATAATTGCCTTGGTCTATGGTATTTAGATCCTTGTGGATCTGTATTTCTGAGAGGGAGTTATTTTGTCCATTTGATAATGCTCTCTTTGGCACAAGGGTAAGTTTGAGGGTAGAGCAGACAGAATTTAAGATAGCTTCCCTAATCCTTACCTCCCAGTATTCTTACCTTTGTGCAATTTCCTCCTCTTGAGTGTGAGTAGAGCCTGTCGATTACTTAAATATATAGAATATGGCAAAGTTGATGAGATGAACTCCCATGATTATGTTATGTTATATAATGCTTCATCCTACTAGCAGATTCACTCCAAAGTCTCCTTGCTGCCTTGACTACATATCCATGGTAAGGAAACATATACAGCAAGGGACTGTATGTAGCCTCTAGGAAGTGAGGGCAATATCTAGAAGCTGAGTGCCACCATTAGCTGACAACGACCAAAAAGGCAGGTTGTCAGTCCTACTAGTGCAAGGAAATAAATTCTACCAACGATCTAAGAAAGCTTGAAAGTAAATTCTTCCCCAATATAGTCTCAAGATGAGACTGTAACTTTGCCAACTTTTGATTCCAACCAGTGAGACCATGATCAGAGGAGCTAGCTATGCTATGACCTACCTCCTGACTCCTGGAAACCGAAATAATGAACTGCAGTTGTTTTAAGGTAGTAAATTTGAGACAATTCATTAAACAGCAATAGGATACTAATATGTGAGAAGTTGTTTTGATAGATTTAAATATGCACCTAACTGGTACAACATAATTATTACAGCAGTTCTTCTTTGTCCAGATAAGGAAAAGTTAGTGTAGCTGTTAATAATATTGTAAGGAGAAATAGTAATGGCATAGAACAAAGGCATAGGCAGCCTCAGGTTGTTTGGGAGAGAAAGAATAGAAATTCCATTCCTCAGTCTTGCCTCTGGCAACTACTGTTCTCTATGTATATAAGCTTTATGTTTGTAGTTTTTTTGTTTGTTTTGTTTTGGATTCCACATATAAGAGCTATTACATAGTATTACCTTTACCTTTCCAATTTACTTTCCTTAGCCTAATGATTTCAAAGTCCATACATGTTGTCACAAATGGCATTTCATTCTTTCTTATGGCAGAATAATATCCATTGTGTGTATGTATACATCTATATATATCTATATGTATGTATATCTATAACTCACACCTTTTTCATACTGCTTGGGTTGTTCCCATAGTTTTCCTATTGAAAATAACACTGCAGTAAGTACGGTGGCAAATATATCTTTTTGACTTAGTGTTTTCATTTTCTTCAGAAAAATACCCATTACTGGAATTGCTGGATCATACGGTAGTTCATTTTTAATTTTTTGAGGGAGCTAAATACTGTTTTATAAAGTGATGACATCAATGTACAGTCCAACCAACAGTCCAAAGGGTTTCCCTTTATCCATATCCTTGCCAAAACTTATTTCTTATGCTTTTGGTTGTAACCAGCATCATTATTGTTTTCCCTGGTCCTTGTATTCTGAGTTATGAATTGTCATAAATATTTTACTATAATGATATCATAAGTTTTTAATTATAAAAGAATTATATCAAGCTGCAGACATTAGTTGATTAATTCAAAGCAACCTAAATGTTAAAAAATGCCAATGAATACTATTTAGACCATGACATAATATTCCAACTCAATGAATGAATAATTTATTCAATTAACTAAATAGAGTAAGTAGTAATATTTCTTCTCCTATCCATTTAAAAAGGTAGAAAAAGAAATTTCTGCTATGGACTCAAGTTTGTGTCCCCTTCCCCAAATTCGTATGTTGAACCCTTAATTATCAATGTGATGGTATTTGGAGATGGTGCCCTTGGGACATATAAAGTCATGTGAGTGGATCCCACATCAAAGGATTAATGTTTGGTAAGAAGATATGATCTGTCAGAAAGCTTGGGTCCTTTCTCTTTGTTTTCTGTTATGTGAGCACACAAAGAGAAGATGGCTGTTTATAGAGAAAATGGCTGTTGACAAACCAGAAAGAGGGCCTTCACCAGACACCGTATTTACCAGCATGTTGATCCCAAACTTCCCAACCTCCAGAACTTTAAGAAATAAATATTTAATATTTAAGCCACTCAGTCTATGGAAAACTGTTACAGCAACCCAAACTAAGACATTTTCCTTTTGGAAAATAAAGACAAATATACACTGTATATACTTATATACATTTTATTTTCTGTTTTCTAATTAATGTGCATACTAAGAAATAACAAAATATGGTGACAATTATTGGTACATAAATTTACTAAATACTGAAGAAAATATTTTATAAAATTATACAAGAATTTAGCTTAGTTTAAAAATCACCTATTTTAATTTTATCTTAGTTACATGCATATGCATTTAGTAACTAGTTTATAGTAACTAATACTTAGCAAGAGTAACTAGAACTAATAAATTCTATCAAATATGTTAGAGAATTGAATCTAGACCACATCAGTATTATAAAATTAATATTAATATTGATGACACTGTGCAATAACTTTAGATAAATGTTACGGAAATCATATTTTACACAATATAAGAAACAAATGAAGAGAGAAAATTGTAAGTATGATAAAACTTAAGTCCAGATGTTGATTTCCCTTTGTCAGCTGGGACTGATGGTGATCTTCATGACCAGCTGATTTCTATCGGTTCATCTAGAGTAACATTAAACCCTCTTAGGTCAATATTTAATATCTAAAAAAAAGTAAAATAGTAATTAATTGCTTAATCAGAACTGTGTTTTTTTCACAAAAACTAATTCCATAAAAGATGTTCTATAAGTAAACAGGTTCTACAAATTAACAGGCTCTAGCTTGTTTTCCTTATTCATTTCAAGGAATTTTTATTCTAAAGCATTTACAATCATTTCAGTTATACTCTCACTCAACCCACCCATTACAGAGATGATGAAAATAAATCTCAGAGAAGGGGAATGGTTATCAAAATACAATGAAAAACTGAGACTATTAACCAATTATCTTATTTTATTACTTTAGGCTTTCTCCATGACTCCTAAATATGGAGTTATTCATAATTGCACTTATGCTTTTCACTCTCAAATATTAGCTAATCATCACACACAAAATTTAGATTTTAGAAATACACTTTCTTTTACATCAATCTCAAAGGGCTTTAAGATGCTAAATTTATTGCCAATGATTTTATCATGTGTGTGTTTCTTTCATTGGCAAGAATCTCTAAAAGACCATATAGAGATTAAATATGGAGGTGACCAATTAAACCGCTGTACTCAGTCAGCTATATTATTTTTATAATATGATGATTTCAGTAGACTCTTCCATTGCTCTGACACACTTACACGATTTTTCAGTGGCTTAGCTCAGAAAGATTAATCCAATCATCACATATGCAAGAGAAGAGGATGAAAATCAACATTCCTTTACTGCTAACCAAATAGGAAGCACTCTCCTGAGGACTTCATAAAATTTATTTTTAGTAAAGCATAGCTTCCCAGGCTCTATTTCCCACAATTTACAGCAGAAGAGTTTAAAAGGTAAAAGGTAAATAAATTTCTTAGTATCCTTTAGTTAGGTTTGAAATGGACCCATCTTAAAACAAAGCCTAAGTTAGTTCCCTTATATTGAAAGTGAAAAATAACTAGCACAGCAAGTAGCTTTTAATATCTTTACAGATGGCTACCAGGCATAATCAATGCTAAGAAAATGTGAAAGTTGTATTGATAGAGCAATTAAATCATTCTTGCATATCATTCCCACACCCAAGGAGAAAAGCAACTAAGATAAAGAAATTGAACATTCGCTCCTTTTCCCATTTATCTATAAAACCTTAGAAAACAGTAGGTGCTCATAAATATGTGTCTTACTTAAATGCACTTAGAAGGGACTAAGTAAAATTATATCTCCTTTTGGAATCACTGAAATAATTAAATGTAAATTTTTTTTCTTAATATTTATAATTCTTTGTGAATGTGTTCGAAAGCAGTGGAATGAAATTTTCTTTAAAAATGATGTTTTTCATCCAAAATATTTGGTCAAAAATAACTTGAAATAATACTGAACATGTTAAAGTATCTTATTTGACATTGTTCAGCTGACTGTATTTAGTTCATTTTCATGGTAAAATTGTTATCTCCATTTTTTCACCACTGTAGTAGTAAGTAAAGAACAAGAAAATTTATAAGGAAAACAATCATTCTTTAATCTCATTGAACATTGGACTATTCAAAAAATAATTTCTAATTATGATTGATAATCATTAAATATTTATTCCTTGGGAATTAATTTTCATTTTCAAAGAATCATTTTCTTAATCTGTCATTTAACTACTGGACTAGGAATTCCCATCGTGGCTCAGCGGAAACGAATCCAACTAGGAACCATGAGGTTGCGGGTTTGATCCCTGGCCTCGCTCAGTGGGTTAAGGATCCAGCGTTGCTGTGAGCTGTAGTGTAGGTTGCAGACGTGGCTCGGATCCTGCATTGCTCTGGCGGTGGTGTAGGCCAGCGGCTGTAGCTCCGATTAGACTCCTAACCTGGGAACTTCTACATGTCGCGGGTGCGGCCCTAAAGCAACAACAACAACAACAACAACAAAACACTGGACCAAATCATTGATTTCATTACTTTGGAATTTCATTAACCAGTAAAATTTTTAAAAGAAGGAAGATGGGGGTGAGGCAGTGGGTTATCAACTTCTATTTTACCATGGAAGGACATTAAATATATAAACTCTAATTTCTAAACCCTGATAGAATTTAAAGAAAGAGAAGTATTTTAATGCCAAAGTAGTAATTAAGACATAGCTTCTTATCAAAGGGGAAATTCTGACTGCCTACAAAACTGCAGTAACAAGAAGACAGAAGTTGAACTTCAACTGGAGGAAATGACTTCTCAGGGGCTGCTCAACTCCCACATCTGGTACAATTTATGAGAAACTAAAATTGTGTTCAAGACACAATTATTATTTTTTTAAGTTGTAGTCAGTCAAATAACTAGCTATTTTGTAGGTTAAGTTCATCTGAAGGGGTTAGTTGATTAAGAGCTAGTTGATTTTATTCAGCTTTAAACACAATCAGGTATATGTACATGTACTCAAAGTTTTAGCAGTACAGATGTAGTCTTAAACTTGGATCAAACACCTAAAACAGTTAGCAGGTTCCTAGAATATATGTTGTTTGAAATGTACTTCCACAGACTATAGTATCAGAAGGAGTACATGAGATTGTTTACTTGCATATTCTATTTAATTGGAAAGAAGTCCTGAAACTATTTATTCAAAGTAAAATGGTCATTACTAGTGTTATAGGTTTCAAGTCCCCTTCAAAGAGATTAAACCCCAAAGCCTCTGGCCATGTCTCATTGTAACACCCCTTCCTCATCTTGAGGAGCCTGGACTACTCACTCCCTACTGTAAGGAAGGAATGCAGCCCATTACTTACCCTGCCCCTACATAACTTGTTCCCCATGCAAATAAGGCATCCTTGCCCAAATCAATTAGAGGATCAAAACACGGCCCCCATAGAGAGATCAAACAACACTCAGCCCTTACAAGGCTCGGAGGGGCTGGAACAGGAGAATTGGGATCCCTAAACACATCTGCTATATTGAGATGCAAGGAAAGACCTGGCTGAGGCCAGGGCCAGTCCCTACCCCAGGACGGCCTGCTCTCTCTGAGGGTGTAAGTAAAATCTGCTGGACACTGCTATGAACTTGACTCCTGATTGTGAGCAAGAGGCAACCAGCAGCAGGAACATTTTTTAGCTTTTTTGCTTACCTGGGGAGAGGGACCAAGAATGGGCTATTAGGACTGCCGTATCAAAGAGCTGTAACTTTCAAACTAAGGCACCATGGCATGCAGAGCTGCTGCCTTCCTGAGCTGAGCACCCCAACCTGGAGAGCCTGCCTTCCTGCATTTCTGTTCAGTGAGACCACTGGTTGCATCCCAGGGCCGCTGCAGCACTTCCCAGCTAGAACAACCCCAGACCAGGCTGCTTATACCTCCAAATCTTGGGCAAGAACCAAGAGATAACAAAGAGGGACCCCGACATCCTAAACCATCCTCTGCTACCAGAACTGACACTAGCAGCTAAGGGACTTAACGTAAGAATCTTGACTCCATATTTAACATGTGAATCATATCTTCATGCACCTGTATGTCAAATTATTCATAGATGCTAATAGACAATTCTATCAGTTTTGGAATGATTTTCAAATATATTTTATCTAAGACATAAATGTTCAAAAGTGAACATTTTATTTTTGAAAAGTGTTAATTTTTGAGGCGCATTACCCTAAGTAATAAAAATGATTTAGTGATTTAACCTAAATTTAATTTTGCTTTGATTATGTCAGAACAATTGTAAAATAGATGCCATTTAGTTGACTTACATGACATGTTACCAAGGATGATAATACAGAAATTGATATGGAAGTTTAAGGAAAATAAATAAACAAGAAAGGTGACAGTTGACTCATAATTACATTTCTTTAGCCTTAAGAAACATAAGATACTCATGTAGACGTTCTGGATAGCTTCGCTAAAAAAATAAACATTTTCTTATGTCACTTACCTCTTGGTTTGGGTCTTCAGTAAAAGGAACAGACTCTTCATTTCCATTATATATGAGATTAACCTTACTAACGGTAGTCTTTTCTTTCCCCCATATGTGGATATATCCAAGCCTCATTTCATTTCTGTTTATGTAACCATTTTTCAGTATAGTGCTTGTCACGATGGTCTATAAAGATAAGGAAAAAATATAAACACTTCATCTAGCAAAAGCAATTAAATTTTAAAAAACATATATCTATTAACCAAAATGTATTTCATAGTAGAGCAAAATCATTTACTCATATAGTTGAAGAGATATGTTATATAATATATATAAAATATAAATACAAAGTAAACATAAATATGGCATAAAAATTCAAAGATTATTTAACACAATTGTATATAAATGATCTGAAATGGATACATACCTTGTTAAAATTAAACTGTATCAAGCAATATAAGTCTCTTTCATAGGTATCTATAGAGAAAAGAAAGGAGTGATGTATTTATATTTCTGAAGAAAAATAGTAAATAGGAGTATATTTTTGCTTTTCTTTCACAGTATCAAATACCATTAGTGCATATTTAGTTTTCTCTAAGTTTATATACCTTATTTAAATACAGTCCAAGGAGCACTGAAATATGAAGAATGAATCACCAGAGAGGGTCCTAGGTGGACAGGTATGTTGATGTGTACTTGTTTGTGTGTAGAAGAGTAACAGCAAAGTGGTGCCAGGCCTAATATCACCTTAAAACAGCTCTGGGAGGGTGAAGAAAATATAAGAATAAATAGAACTGGGTGGTGGTAGTCATGGACACTTACTGACCACCTCAGTGACTAGTCAACAATAAAATACCATTATAAAGGAAAAATAATATGTAATTTATCCTAGTGACATTTGAGAAAAAATGCTCAATTTTCAGAGATTATTGCAGTTAACTGAAATCAAACTGATAAAACATAGGGTTTATATTCACCTCTTTAAATAAGATGAAATCTTGCCATATTAAAATCAATTTAAAAAATAATCTTAGCAGAGTTCCCATCGTGGCTCAGTGGAAAGGAATCTAACTAGTATGCATGAGGATGCAGGCTCGATCCCTGGCCTTGCTCAGTGGGTTGGTGATCTGGTGTTGCTGTGAGCTGTGGTGCAGGTTGCTGATGTTGCTCGGATCCCACACTGCTGTGGCTGTGGTGCAGGCCAGCAGCTACAGCTCTGATTTGACCCCTAGCCTGGGAACCTCCATATGCTGCAGGTACGACCTTAAAAAGACAAAAAATAACAATAATAATAATCTTAGAGCTGAAATTTGTTGTTTGCTATTTCTCAAATTTTAAGTACTTTATCACAATGCTCTTAAGAGATAGGTATTATTATTCCCACTATACAGAAGAGGAAAGTGAGTCCCAGAGAAGTAAAATGAATGGCCAAAAGTGATACAACTAGTTATTATCAACATGAACTCATGTCCAGTTTTCCCTGACTTCTATGATAGTGTTCAAATATAAAAGCAAATGAACATGTAAGACAGAAAAGCAAAAGAAAAATCAAAAGCATTATTAAAACAAGTATTAGGATAACACTGAAAAAGCAACAGATTTTAATTCCCTTTCCACTTATAAATACCAGCTTTGTATTCATTAATTCTCTGGAAAAAAACTGCTTAAGTTCAGACTTTTTTTTTTTTTTTGTCTTTTGTCATTTTAGGGCTGCACCCGCGGCATGTGGAGGTTCCCAGGCTAGGGGTCTAATCAGAGCTGTAGCTGCCAGCCTATGCCACAGCCTCAGCAACGCCAGATCTGAGCCGCGTCTGCAACCTACACCACAGCTCACGGTAACACCGGATCGTTAACCCACTGAGCGATGCCAAGGATCGAACCCGCAATCACATGGTTCCTATTTGGATTCATTAACCACTGTGCCAGGACGGGAACTCCAGTTGAGACTTATTTTGCCTATGCTAAAATTAAATGGTACTTGGCACCAAACTTTTTTTTTCCTACTTATTAACATACAATTGACTGGAACATCATTAATTATGATGAATGACATAACTAATGGCTCATTTAATATGCACTCTGAAGTAACAATTTTAGTCTTAGTTTTTAAATATATTATTATAGCTTAAGTTTTTAAAAGCAATTTTTAAAGTACAGATCTATGAGATAAAAGAAAACAAAAGTGACATCTATTAAAAGGATATTACCCTTAGGAAAGGCACCACATATGATCTTATTGGGTTTCAAGTCCCCTTAAAGAAGATTAAACTCAAAGCCTCTGGTCAAGACAACAATTATCAGACCCTTATCAACACCCCACCCATCTCATTGTAATGCCCCTTCCCCAACCTTGAGCAACTTGATTTACTCCTTCTTACTCTCTATTAGAAAAGGTATTTGGCCCACTCCTCATACTGCCTAGGTAGGGACAATAAGAACACAAGCAGGTGCAACATAAAGGGACTTTCCAGGGAACTTCCCCATAACCCATCTCCCATGCAAATAAGGTATCCTGCCAGAGGCTAATCAGAAGACCAAATCTGCCCCATACAAAAACCAATCAACATTCAGCTCTTAAGCACCCACAGTGGGCCAGGCCAGGGAGAATCAGTGGACTTGGATGGGAAGAATCAGGTCCTCACTAAGTCTGCAGCATGGGTATATAAGGAAAAAATTGTAAAGCAGGGTCAGTCCCTACTTGCAGGGTGGCCTGCTCTCCCTCTGAGTGTACTTTCACTTTAATAAGCTTGCTGTAACATTTTTGCTTTGGGGGGTGCTTCCTAAGAGAGGTGTAATGCTTCCAGGTGCAACACTTTCTTTTCCTTTTTTTTCTTCCAATTTTTTATTACAGTTAATTTACAGTGTTCTATCAGTTTCTGCTGTACAACAAAGGGACCCCGTTATACATTTCTTTACATTCTTTTTTTCCCATTATCCCCCATCATGTAACACTTTCCATTTTAGAGCTTGTAAACAAGCTTTTAACGCACCCACCATTTCAGTTCTTTGTTGTGTGTAGGCAGGAACTGAGAAAACAGCACAGTCTAACATTCAGACAACATGGCCATAACAATCTTAGTCAAGGGTACACATGTTTATTTCACTGAGCAGGACAAATTAATATTTTACTAAGCTACAACTTGATTAGCTAGAAGAGTCAAAACTTAATGTGCACACATTTCAAAAATAAGTTTATTTTTCTTTATCTTTGATTTTTTGAGAGAAAAAATATGTCCACAAATAATAGTATTTCATAAAATTTAAATGTATTTAAAAGAGG
Source organism: Catagonus wagneri (assembly GCA_004024745.2). Lineage (NCBI taxonomy): Eukaryota > Metazoa > Chordata > Mammalia > Artiodactyla > Tayassuidae > Catagonus > Catagonus wagneri. Next base: position 22,058,056 of record PVHT021183693.1, read on the forward strand.
AAATCATCTAGTCTATGGAGGAGACTGGCAAGCTTGAGAGAAAACATTTTTGGAGATTCCTATCTAGTAAATCCAGAGACTCCAAGCATTTATTGTTAATTGTTGATGTTTATTCAAGAAATTTCAGGAGACTAGTTGAAATCTTTATATTTAATTATAACAAATACACTGAGATTGTGAAATATAACCAAAAAAGTGGATACAGTGGACCAGAAAAATTTTGTGTAATTTCATCAAGAGATCATGGAGAAATATATGAGTTATGTTGTTACTTCATAGTGAAAAAACAAAAGGAAAATCTGCCATGAAGCTTCAGTAGAGTAAAGGTCTTACCAAGTTCTTTCATCTGTACTTTAGTTTGATAGAAAGAGCTGCAAAAAAAAATTCTGAGAAGCTTTGTCTCCCTCACAGTTAAAATGAATTAACTCAATTTGCTAAAAGATTCAAACATCCCAAGAAGAGCATGCAAATTATGTATAACACAACTTTACACTCTGGGAAATTGTGGGCATATTCAAAGTGCCTCCTGCTGGGTCCAGTGAGGAAGAAAGGGTACAAACTTTGTAGAACCTCAGTTAATGTGTTAATGAAGTTTAGGGCTCTGAAAGCAAAGGATTTTAACTAACAGCCCTTGAGTTGTCTTCACCTTCTAAATTACAAAATACTAGGAAGAGGTATTTCTTTTTTTGAGTCTTGCTTACTACCAAATGATTCTCTTATCACATTCTGATACACTTTCTGGATTCCTATTTCTTAGACTTGTAGAATATTTACTATGATTTACCTGAAAAGATGAAAGATGCATGTCTTTGTTATTAATGAAAAATCACTCATCTATGGATAATTTCTATAAATTGTAATGAACCGCCTATGGCTCCAAACAGATGTTAGTTGTTTGACTAAGATTTTTTTCAAGAGAATGCTCAGAACACCCATCTAGTAGAATTGGCACTGTAAACCTAATTTTCTAACGGGTGTTTACTTAACAGCGTAACAATCACCTGGGGGCATTTTACTCAAAGACAGATTCCTGGGTTTCTCCTCAAATTTATAGAATTAGGATAGGCCCCAACTATGCATTCTTTACAAACTACTCCAGGTAGCAGAGCACATAAGCACTGCTCAAAGTGTAGCAGTTCAGTCTGGTTTTGAGAAGTAGCATGAAGGATACAAAAAAATCAAGTTTAAGTTCTTAAACTTTTCATGTAAAAAACTACAGTCATAAAGCAGAGACCAAATCTGAGTTCTGTTTGTATCGCATGTTTTAGAGGTATCTGTTGCACATCAATATGTGCACATGGGGACATGGCTTTTAGTTCAGTTGACTTCACACATACTGACTGTCTATTATGTGAACAGTACCGGGCTAACTTCTAGAAATACGAAGATGATTGATATTTATCATCCTGCCAGCACAAATCTCTTAGGTATCTAGACATTAATTGTAGGGACTAAATATATTGAGGATAAGAAGAAGGATAATATGTGTAACACTATTTTTAAATTGATTCAACTATTTATTAAACTATTTTCAGTTTGAATCAAATTGTTGGGTTTTTATTCAGCTTCCAAAGTACAATAATAGGCAACATAAAAATAATGTGAGATAACAGGTATTCTTAGGCGGAAACTAAAAGAAAGGCCTAAAAAAGAATAAGTCTGCATGACTCATTGACCCACCCAGACCCAAACCTGCAGTCTCCACTTCATCAGACCTCCACAGGTAAAACAACCAAGCCCATGATGTGGTTGACTTTCCAAGGACAAAGACAGCCCCAAGGAGAAAGTTAAATTTTATACCATGATCTCAACCACCATCCCGGACCTGTGGAACTCAGCACATGACTCCCTGCCTATAAAACCTGATTATCTCCCAATGGCAGGAAGCCTGAGTTCTCTCTGCTCAGTGATCCTGGCCACTCTGTTGGTCAATAAACCTACTTGTGTTCTCACTGCAAGCCTCTGTTTATATCAACTCCGCCACACTAAGAGGTATGTTATCAATTATACTTGTGTTCTAAATGGAACACTCACCTATTGTCTCTCCATCATCCCAAAACAGAGATCCTTGTGCCATCTGATTATCATCTGCAGCAATAATGAGCTTCATGTAATTTTGTCGACTATAAGAAAGAAATATAATTTGACCAAGGTTTATAAGGTAGCCTAGTTTTGTTATGACATGACATCCATAGAAGTGCCCAAAGGAAAATAAATAAGAATATCAACTAAGGAGAATACGAACTGTTTTAGACAAAGAAAATTAAAGAATCTTCCTTTTTTCATAAGTTTTGGAAATTATATAAACAATAAAATCTGGAGTTCCCATGGTAGCTCAGCAGAAACAAATCTGACTAGGAACAATGAGGTTGCAGGTTTGATTCCTGGCCTCGCTCAGTGGATTCAGGATCCGCTGTTGTGGTGAGCTGTGGTACAGGTCACAGATGCAGCTCATATCCCGTATTGCTGTGGCTGTGGTGTAGGCTGGCAGCTACAGCTCTGACTTGTCCCCTAGCATGGAAACTTCCATATGCTACAGGCAGGGCCCTAAAAAAAAAAAATCTTCACATTTAACAGAAACTATCATGCATAGCTTTGATGTCAAACTGTACTACTGTAATAAATCAGAATTGGTCTCACTTAAAATTAAAGCCATATTAAATTTATTTAATATATTTATTCATCTCTTTGATAATCCTGTCATTGACCATTAAACATAAAAAATTTTTAATAATATTTTAAAGTCTCATATGACTTAAGACTTCCTCACATTCCTATACATAAATCACTGAGCCACCTTTAATTGTTAATAAGAATGTGAAGAGTAGCCAGTAAGTTGCAAGTCCTATCCTTGGAATGAACAGTCCTTTCCAAACTTGTGCCTACATAGACCTATCTGTGAACTAAATATCTGATTCCATTCTCAGTATACAAATGACTTGACAGTCTCATATTGTCAAGGAAGGATTTCTCTGGCAAATTATACTTAGCTATCTGCCTTTTCCAGTGACAGATGTTGCCCTGATATGGAAGTCTCCTAAAATATCTGGAATAGCTAGAGTTCAAATCTCCATAGCAACTTTATATTTTCCATGTGAAGATGTTAGTATTTCTTAGCAAGCATGCATGTATATACATGTATATATGTATTTCAATTCATGGTGACAGGGGTAAAAGGTAGATCCATAAAAATCTGGTTTAACCTATAATTTTCTAACATATTTAAAATGAGATTAAAAGAGTTTCACAACTTTCATTCTACTCTGTATATTCAGTTGACCCTTGAACAACATGGATGTTAGTCTGAGTATCTAAAGTTACTCTGCATTCACAGATTCAACCAACCATAGACTAAGGGATACTGTAGTATTTACTAGTGGAAAAATAACCATGTATAAATGGACCTATGTAATTCAACCCATGTTGTTCAAAGGTCAACTGTGTATCTAAACCCAATATCTTACTTACTTTACCTACCCCCCCCACACACAACACACATATCTCCCATACACATACATCCCACATACCCCCCACACTCACACCACATACACATGCACACCACACACATGTACACACACACAAAGAATGGCCTCTCTACTCTCTTATAACATAAGGACTCTTCAAGGCACAATTTATGAAGTCTCCTCTATGAAATGCTCACTTTGCAGGTATAATCATTTTTCTCTTCTCTTTAATTGATATCAGGGTAGAATATTGATATAAATGGATCTGGGTGACTCCAGGATTTAAAAGGGTCTATTCATGTCATCTAGGGCTGTTAGCATGTAAATCACCATGATGAGATGAGAAGAACAGAAACCGAGCCAACTAGAATCTGAATGTCTAAGCCAGGAATTTAGTCAGTGGAAATGGACTCTACGACTGTCATCAGAGATGACTGTTACATCAATCACAGCAGACAGAGTGGACCCAGATCCCTAGTAGAGTGGACATGATGCTAAATGGAAGAAGAGAATACCATGTAAGGGGTCTTAACAGATAATCAATTATAAATGGTAATGGGTAGAAAATCTGAGTTACCTTTTATCATTAAATGGGACAAGGCTGCTGGAGTTCCTGTCATGGCACAGCGGAAATGAATCCGACTAGGAACCATGAGGTTGCTGGTTTGATCCCTGACCTCACTCAGTGGGATAAGGATCCAGCATTGCCGCCATGAGCTTTGTGGTGTAGGTGGCATACGTGGCTCGGATCTAGTGTTGCTATGGCTCTGGCGTAGGCCGGCAGCTGTAGCTCCAATTAGACCCCTAGCCTGAGAACCTCCACACGCTGAAGGTGTGGCCCTAAAAAGACAAAAGCCAAAAAATAAAAAATATAAATAAATGGGACAAGGCTGCTAAAAACAGGTTTGTTTTTTCTCTGGAGTAGTTTGGAGTAGTGATATTGTCAATGGATAGCTACATTTTATAGACTAAAATGAGTCAGGGGATATGTCACAGGGCTGATGGAGGCAGAAAAAGGGGACTGGAAAAGACAGAACAAAAGAGAAGTCCTCCAAGCGATATTTGCCTAAAGCTCCTAGAAAAGTTTAGTTAAAAATCACATTTTCATAAAGTAAATAATATTCCATTCCTTATATCAGACTAAGAAAAAATGATAAGCTCTTAAGTGAGGCGGCCATTTAAAATACAAGATATTCATTTATCAATATCTTTGTATGTTTATGAAGATTAAGTTTCAGTTATTATTTTGGTCTTGAAAACATTCCTATCTATCATGTTGGAAGACAATTTTCTAGGAGTCTCTTAAATTTCTACATATTTTGCAGACAGAGGCACTGAGAGTTTTTCTCTAATGGATGTTTTTGCTTACACCCTATTATAAAAGATTGAGTTTCTCAGAATGTGGTATTCCTTAGCTGTGACACAACCCGTTTAGGCAGCATCCACCTGGGCCACAAGATGTCACCCACATAGGATTGGGTGTCAGTAGAAATGGAAGCGAACATGAGGCTCACATTTCTTGCTATGACATGAGTAAGAAAGATATTTGTCCCCAACCCAGCACCCATGAATCTGTGGCAGGCTAACTCTTAAGCTTGGAGGTAGGAGATATAATCTCAGAACTTTCCTGATTCTCAACAATTCTGGCATGATGTATCTCCAAATCAAATCTAATCTCTGTAAATAACTTCACTTACCTTAAAAATGTGTTTTGAGCAGGCTCTTGACATGGTAGTATATGACCACCACGGACATGTAGGTTTATTTCATATAATGGAGCTGAAAATGTATGAAATGTTCCTCTGATACCAATATCATTGCCCTGGAAATTAGATGGTTGGAAGAAAGAACAAAAGTGGAATCATCAGCAATACTGATACCTGATCGGGCACATTTATAAAATAAAATGATATACTTTTCAATTTAAAAAAATTAAAAACACAAATATTTACTCAGGAAATCATGTTCTTTAAAGCATCTATTTATTCCTTAGTTTATTGACAGTTTTGAAAGTAATTTACCACCCCTTGCTTTTGTGGTGCTCACATATAGAAAGTAGGTGGGTTTTGATGGGTCATAAAAGCTATTTCTGACTTGTCATATACATTATTCTTGGAAGAACTGTGTTGCTTTAATGATCATTTTGCATACCTAATTAATGTCAATGATTTTTTATGTATAATATGCAATTTTAATATTTATTTGGTAAAATAAACCAATGACTACGTAACGCACTACAGCAGAATAAACTCTCTCACTGTTAATTCGATTCAGATATAATTAGCAAGAAATATCTTATTCTCTTTCAGTGGAAAGGAAAACAAGTACATAATTAATAAAAAGGCTATTATAATAATATCTATTTACCTATTTCTGTTTAGTCATCCCCCAGAATTCCTTAACTACTTACTGTATGGTAATCAAACCACCGAGCATTAGGGACATAGCCTTGTACAGTGTCAACAAACTGCAATTTAAAGAGATAGTTGTTAAAAACATATAAACCAAGAAAAACTACTTTGTGCAAAAAATATGTGGTAGGACTTACAGGTTCCAATACAGGAGTAACCAAAAATGCTGGACCCCACAGGAACTGTTTGAATATATCCCATGTTGGCTTTTCATTAAAGAACCTAAACAAAATATTTACAAACAAATCAAAGATACTGATCTCTTCTGAATATCATAAAATGATTATTAAAATCATACTTCACAGTATGGACTTTTGAGGATAGAAATCAAAATCAAAATCAAACCATAAAAAATTCAAAACGAATTCTATCACTTGGAATTCAATGGTGTAGTACTACAATACTTTATGTGTAAATCTGGACCATGACTAAACTTTCTGACAAATCACAGAGTTCAATGGATGTGGAATGAGAAATCTCCTTTGACGAGAATGCACAAGGGTCAATAACTTTGTCTAGTAGAAGATCTACAAACCAGGGAGCAAAGTTACAAAGAGAAGTGTGAGATAAGAGTGCTATAAGAGTCTTAATTTGTTAACTTTAAAATGTCTGCTATTCCTACATAAATTAAGCTCACTGAATAGTGAATTTACATGTTCTTAACAGTGCTTCCATGTGTTAATATATATTCTTTTTCTTTTTAGGGCTGCACTTGAGGCATATGGAAGTTTTCAATCAGATCTACAGCTACCAGCCTATGCCACAGCTATGGCAACACCAGATGTAAGCTGCATCTGTGACCTATGCTGCAGCTTAGAAAAAATTTGAGATATAAATGGCTGGAAAAAACAAAACATGCTTTTTATTGTTTTAGAATTAACGCTATTAAATGTCCATAGTTTTCTTTAACTGAAACGGAAATATCCATTTTTGTTTACTTGTTTGTTATACTGTTTTTGTTTTGTTTTACTCTAAACTGAGATTAATGCCAAATTGGACCAGGTTTACTCTTCTATGAAACTTCCCATGAGAACAAAAGCCCAGAAGTTGTCAGTAGGACAAGAATCTGCATAGTTAACAATAATGTTTCTGGCTGGGCACTCAGACCAGAGCAGATAACTCCAGTTATTCTGGAAAGTTAATAGGGAGAAGACAAAGAGGAAAGAAAGTCTGGAAATTAAAGCAGCAAGAGGTTAATAAAATGTTACCAGAAATAAAGAAGGGATTATGGTAATAAATTACTAGAGGATAATTTGAATCTAATAATTTTTTTTCTTTCTCTTTTTCTTTCTTCCCTTTTTTTTTTTTTTTTTTTTAAGAAAGCTGAATCTTTTGGGAGTTTCCATCTTGGCTTAGTGGAAACAAATCTGACTAGTATCCATGAGGACGCAGGCTTGATCCCTGGCCTTGCTCAGTGGGTTAAGGATCCAGCGTTGATGTGAGCTGTGTTGTAAGTCATAGACTCAGCTCGGATCCCATGTTGCTGTGGCATAGGCCAGCAGCTACAGCTCCAATTCCCTATTTCTACACACATATGCAGTCTGGGAACCTCCATATGTCGCAGGTGTGGTCCTAAAGTAAAGAAAATAAAAAGAAAGCTGGACCTTTCATCTTATTATTAGATCAGAAGTCATACTGATCAACTATTATTTTGGTAATTTCACCTTGACACTACTGTTTAATTTGAGTAAGTATTCGCTGTGTATTTTTTACTGCTTTATTGATAGTGAAATCTAAAAAGAACACCTCATTCAATATTCCAGTAACATAGGAAGCTAAGTATACCATGATTATTTCAAGGTTTTTTTTTTGTATTTATGTTTGAATGTTGTCTTTTTGTTGTTTTTTGTAACATCTATAAGAATTAGCTTCTATTTGCATTAAAAATAAAATAGGGCTATATTTTTTTCAACTATACTCCATAGAGTAGAATTTCAAGATTTGGTCCTATATCGATTTGAGCTTTAAGGAGTAAATCCCAACAATTTTCTATGGAGAATGTAAGAACTGTACTACAGTTCCCAATTAGCACAACGCTAGCAAGAGTTAGGATGATCTCATTCAGTCAGGCATTTATGTATGGTAGATTTACTTAACTGCTATAAAAATCAATTAATGTCAGTCATAATATAGAGATAATATTGCATATTTTTAAGAATTTTTGAAAATACTCAATGTAATAAGGTGTGTAAACCATCTAGAACAATACCTGATATACACAGTTATATATACAGTTATTAAAATTCTTTTTAATAAATGATTAACGTTTCAACTTAATGGCATATATTAGTTTATTAGTAGACTTATTTATATCGATGCTTATTAATCCAAAAAGTACACTAAAATAACAGTGAAAAAGTCTCCATTTAAAATATTCTATATTTACAGATACTGACTTACAGACTTTGGAAAACTTATGGTTTCCAAATGAGACAAGTTGGGGGGTAGGGGGATGCACTGAGGGTTTGGGATGTGATGATTTTTGTACACCTATAATTGTACTAAAATTAATTAATTAAAAATATTCTATATTGTACTTTAAGTGATTATTGAGTAAATTAAATGAAAGCTATCACTCTCTGTGGTAGGAAAGAAAATTTGCACTTACTCATGCAAAAGGGGTCGGATAACAGTGCCACCATAAGCATGGATTTCATGCATCTGTGTATAGAAATAGGGCAATAAAGTGTATCTAATATTTAGAATATTCCTTGACATTTCAGAAAAAGTTTCATTCCAGGAGGCAGGGTCTTGTCTCTGAAACAAAAGTAATGAAAATGAAATAGTCATAAATAGTCATAAGCTCTTATTCTTGTTTAAATCATAATTTTAAAATATATATTTGTAGAATAAAAAATAAGGAATAATTTAATTCACTGCATGCACTACATATTTTCTTCACAAAATCTTATGGAGTAATATTTCTATCTCATGCAATGGAAAGAAAACGTTATTTTAATGTTATAGTAAGAAAATGCAAATTAAGCCCATGGCTTGATTTCATTTAGGTGAACACCGGTAAAGAGTAGTTCACATTTTATATGTGACCAATATATTTTCAACTACGTTGATACCCATGTAGGCTTTCTGAAAAGTCTAGGAGAGAAAAAACACTATATAAAAGTATACTGAAATAAACAGAGACGTGCAGAGTCCATCATGGTGACCCTGCACATTATGTGTTCTCATGAGTAATGATTAAGTTATGGTACTAAAGAATTAATAGTGCAGAAGGAACAGAGGACCTAATTAATGCTGGATAAGAAAAGGAACATGTTCAAGTCTGCTTTGGAATACACACTTCAGGTAAATAGACTAAAATTGATATTGGAAAGTAAAAGTCTCTAAAAAATGTTATTGAAGTTACTTGTTAAAAAATAATAAACAGGGAAAGTGTTTAGTATTTCATATTCTAATTTATACCAGAGGAATAAACAAGGCTGCCACATAACTCCAGAGTGCGACACTTTCAAAGTCTTTTGTTGTTATCAATACAAATGGTGTTTTGAATCCTATCTATGCAGAGTCCACCTTTTCTAGATTTTAGTAGTAAGAAAGTTTGAATGATGACTGACTGTTATTACTGGTATATGTAGTGTTAGTATAGGCAAAAATTAACATGCTGAAACACAAGCATTTAATTCAAAACAATACAATCCTAAATTAAATTATAATATCTTATAATTAAATTAAGTTGTTATATAGATTTTTATTTGTAAATACTTCCTCAGTTTCCCCCACAACCCATTTCACTTTCTCAAAAACTCTAGCCATATTCCCATCTTGGGGTCTTTCACTTGTTCCTCCCACTTGGAATTCTCCTGCCCCATATGTTTAGGTTTATTGCTCTCCCAACTCAAGTCTCTGCTCTAATGCTAATGTCACCTCATCTAAGAGGACCTCCCTCAGCACACTTTTTAAAACAGAACCACCATAAATCCCTATCATTTTATTAACTCTGGTTTCCCTCATCATTACGGCAGGGACTTTGTAAATATTGAATAATTTATTTTCAATGACTTCCTCTTGAACAAATAACTGTTCAGTATTTTATTGATTCCTGCCTCACTCTCCCAATAATGCAGCTTTCTTAAATGCATTATTAACATATAGTTTTCCTATTAAAATATTCTTATCCCATCAAGTTGTCTCTATTGCTCAACTTTCAAATACTTCTAAACTGTGATCCCATCCGCCTTCTAACCTTATTTTAATTTTTAATATAAATTTTGCTGTCTATTCTGATGAAAATTTCTCAAGGGCGACACAAAGAATTCACAGCACATGATGAGCTCTGCCATTTGGTTACTATGGCTAGAAACCATCTTTAAAAGACTAGCTTTGTCTACAATTCTTACATGAAGTACATTTTGATAATTTATCTTCTATACTTCTTCACTGAAAGTCAGTATCACAAAATTTAGGACTTAGTTAGATATTGCCTATAACAGTTTTCCTTTTCAAATTTTTTTTTGTTTTTCTTCTTAGGGCCATGCCAACTGCACATGGAAGTTCCCTGGGCTAGGGGTAGGATCAGAGCTGTAGCTGCTGGCTTGTACTATAGCCACAACAACATGGGATCCAAGTTGAATCTGTGACCTACACCACAGTTCACAGTTCATGGCAATGCTGGATCCTTAACCCACTGAGTGAGGCCAGGAATTGAATCACATCCTCACGGATACTGGTTGGGTCCTTAACCTGCTCAGGCATGACAGGAACTCCACCATAATTTTTATTATTATCTCTCCTTCACTCAAAAATTCCTCACAGTTTAGTAGTGTACATAGTTGTCACCATACAGAAATTGGTTCTCATGATTCCCTTTTCCTTTTATTTTTTTCTCAGTTTCTCGGCTCAGATTGTTAACATCTGCTTTTTAAATCTGCCCATTTTATGCCTTGATGCTGGTATGTCAAATAAGTTTTCACTTCTAATTATTTCGTTTGAAACTGACTTTCTTTATTGGTCTCCATCTAGGTTTGGAAGAATTTCCAGAAGCAATTTTTTTTCTGGCTAAACCAAAACTATATAGCTAACTAACTCAAAAGTAAAGAAAACTCAGGTCACAAAATTCTCAAAGTTATGGGCTCAGATGCCCTCAGTAAATGTAAAGAGATTCAAAGCCCTCACCTGGAATCAGCCAAGAAGGATGAATTTTATTAAAAAACGTTTAAAGGTTAGTAGGGCAAAGGAATGAGAGTAAATGCAGTTAATTACATACTCTAGTAAATGCAATATTGTGATTTCTTGAATATGGATAAAATGCTCCAAGTTGCATCCAGCGGGCACAGAGCTGATATTCCGAATTGTTGAAGAAGCCACAGATATCTGCTCCAGTCTAAAATACAGTTATATTTAATAAATTTTAATAGTCTGTTTCTTAATATAACAAGTGATAAAGATAAAAGGAATAGAGCTACTTACATATGATATTCCGAAGAGACTGAATTCCATCATACCTAAAAAAATTTGGAAAAAAATTACAGAAAGCTACTATTTCATGTATTTTGATATTTACATTTTTTCTATTAATAAAAATGTTCTATTAATAATACTGACCTCTAATTCTATGAAACACTATTTTCAGGTTATTAATATAATTTTATATAATTTATTCTTATAAATTTATGTATTTTTTTACTTTATAGTATTGACGATATTTACTGAAAATAAGACACTGTAATGCGTCCTTGACATTTTCAAGATGACACATTTGGAGCACAAAACTGTGATGAACACATTATTGTATAAGAAGAAAGTTTGGTTTCATTTTTAAAATAAATGGCTGTCTCTGTAATTATTTGACCAAGGGCTTTATCATTTGAAACAAATGGAATTATCCTTATTAGATAAAGTCATCTGAGGAATGATCATTTTAATAAAATAGAATGTAGATCTTCTTTTAAAGTAATATTTCTAAACATTAAGTGTTTTCCTTGAATCCTAATATAAATAGTAAAGAATTTTAAGTCTAGATTTGAAATGGAAAAGTACTCCCTTTAAAATGGTAGTATTTTATTTACTCTTTATCCAACTATTGTCAGAAAACTCAAACCAATTGAGATGTTTCATATTATAGCATCTGAATGACTCTTGTGCCCTAGAGCCTAGAATTTCTCCCCATTTCTATTCTTAGCTCTATATGTCATCTTTCCCAGCCTCTACCCTTTCAAACAAGGAAACTGAGACCAAAAGAGATGAAATTATTTTTTCAAAATGAACTAGATCCTGCTTTCTGACCCACCGCCTTTTCATAATACTGTTTGTTTGTCATAAAATCTGATGCTAAAAGCATATTTCAGAGAAGGGCTCATACAGTGTATGAACAAGCAAAAATTAACATCCAATAGAAACTTTAAAAGAATGATGATAAAGATGGTGACTTGCACATACCAATGATAGATTTGTCCAAATTGTCCCATCGTGCATAGTTGTCTCCAAGCCAGTGTCCTGCCCAACGTCCAGCGGTAGGATATGTGGACCGAGAAATAACAATTCCTCTTTTGCCAGTTGCCTTCTGCAATGCACTAATATAGATGGAGAGGATTTATGAGTTTTTATACAAGGTATTTTCTTCAGATATTTCTACTTGGGACTGCTTCATTAAAGAAAAAAGTATTTGATTTATGATGTCTATGCTGTCTCTTATTACAACTAGCAATTTATAAATGAGTCTTTGCTCTTCATACTGTAAAATCCTCACAAGCATGAAGGACATCTTTTTTTCCTTCCAGTATGCACCAGACTAACATGCCTAAGTGACCCTTTATTTATTTAAGTGAATATAAGTTAACTATTGATATTATCAAGTTAACTAATCATAATCTGAGTTTTTTGAATGAACTCATTTTATTCTACTTAAAGGTGTTCTCTTAATAAAGATTTAGGCTCTATTAATTGCTCCAAACCTTCTCATTTATAACTTGTCCATACTTTGTCATCATATTATTTGGCAGAGAATTTTGGTATAGTTTCAGAGGGTAGTTTAAAGATAGTAAGGCTTTTCTAGGTCTTAAAAATAAAAGTAATTCTATTTTAAGCATAGAATCTGTCCAAAGGAGCTCTCAATTCAATTGGTTTAAAAATTAGATCATATTTTTTTTCTTTTTTCCCCTTCTCATTCTATTGAGAACAAGTTTATTGATTTAATTATTTATTGAAAATATATTCTAGTGCTAAGAATAAAGCAGTATTGCATTATATTATCTGAATCCCTATTTCTGATATCACTTTTCTAAAAGTATATAAAATAAATTTTTTTCACTATTATATTATACAAACATAATGTTTATTTTTATATTACTCAAAATAAATTGTATATGAACATGACTACAGAACCATATCAGGAGAAACTATATCATATACCTAATTAGGGAGATTGGTAACCTGCAAACACATTATCAACAGTATCTAATCATTGTTAGAGATGGACGTTTGTATCAATTATTTATGCACAAAGCTTGTTTAATGAGAACTTGAGATTCTTGAAGTTAAGGACTGCCTTAATCTTCCTTGTTATTCCTTACATCTAATACAGTACTTGGCATATAATAGTAGCTTAAGAAATTTTTGAATTAATAAGTATCTCAAAATTATAGGAAACAAAATGTTTTAAGCAGACAATCGTGATATATTGAATCATCTGTTGAGAATAGAAACAATACTGTGTTTGCTAACTTAAAATTTCCTACTTGTATGTCTCTCTTAAAAGATCGTATAAGAAAACCATTTTCACTGCTTCAGTTTTTATAACAAATATAAAAGATCTACTCAATTCAGAAATAAAAATAGACTTAATACACATCACACAGGACTGTAGATATTTAACAAGAAATGGATGTATTTTATATGGGGAATAAAAGAACTGATGATCAATCTAGAAATATGAATGGAAACACATATTCTAAGTTTAGTTAATTTGCAAATAAAACCCCCATTTTATTTAACTCATATAAAATGATTTACAAGGATAGAGTTGTTCCCAATACTTAATGTTTCCATATGTGAGCAATATTCTTGAAGGATTTCTTTTTTTTTTTTTTAATGCCTGAAATGGTAAGTCGTGTTTATCTACATTGGGTCATGTTTTTTTGTTAAAAAAATTGCAAGAGGAGGTCGAAAGTAATATAATTTTCCAAGTTGCTACATAGGCCAGTCTATAGGAATATATAATGGTTTAGGGTTCTTTTAGGAATGGCTGAAAATTTAAAACAATGACACAATTATTCTAAGACACAATTATTCTAAGTGCCATGAGGGACCAAGTAAGACTCAAATTAGGTAACATTAAATCTAATATCTAAAAAATAACAGAAAGGATGATTATGAAGATTTCTTACTCGTAAGTAGGTTTCGCTTGTGACCATCCATATAGATTGTGAACATCATAATGCAAAACAGATGATCCATCACTAAGAATCTGCTCAGTTTCCATACACATGGTTCTGAAATGTAATCCTTCAGTTCTTTTTGTGAGTTCTGGGGAGAATCAATGAAAAATCATTAATATGTTATAAAGTAACCTATATTGAAGTATGTAAATTATAGCTCTAAATTATTTTGGCAAAACATTAATCACTGTTTGAAGATATTATTGATTTTTTAACCATTTGTGCACCTTGTTTATGTTAAATATATTTGATAAAAAACAGTCTGCGATTGTTACTGGTTGCAGTTATAATTAAGACTAGAAAATATGTGCAAAATTTTAGATATTCAGTAACAAAAATGTTATTAATTAACATGAGGTCGTAAAATCCTGAAAAGGAAGGGTACACCTAAAAGTCTACTATGTTTTATGCATTTAGATGAGAAATACTGATTAAATAGATTTTTTTAAATAAATTTGCTAACATAAAGTCCTGAGGTAAAGACCCAGGCCAAATGCTATAACAGCACTGTCTTTTGATACATTTTTTTTCCTCAGTTTAAGTTGGAAATTTTCAGACCTTTGTCATTACTTTAGATGCTAGTTTGATGCACTTTACTGCCTACATGAGAGTATGAGAATGAATTCAGAAGGACTATCCTTTTCACTCCTAGGTCATATCTGGGACAGCCAAAGAAATATTGTTAGCATTCTTTCACTTTTTTCTTAGTAAAGAAAAACTTTAAAAAATCTTTATAAAAGATATTTATTTTTTATCAAAACATGTTTCTTGATTTTTCTTCATTGTTAACTGATACTGCTAATGAGCTGAGGTGTGATTCACTGTGTAGATGGGTAGTGAGAATTGGGAACTCGAATCCTGTTTTCTATGTCAGAAGGTATATAAACCTGATTAATAAATAATAATAACATGAAAACATCAAAGGCATAACAGCAATATTGTACCTGGGAAATAAGGTGGATAATTAAGCTCTGTATTTCTGCACTGATTAGTAGTTGTTCCATTTACAAAACTTGATGGCTCATTCATATCCTTAAAAAGTGAAAGAAAAGTAAACAAAAAAAATTAAGGGCATATCTTCTCAAGAGAACTAATTCAGAGAACCAATAAATTAAAGTAGCAGATTTGAATATTAGCACATTTACTATTCTAAGAAGCAAAAATATAAAGATCTCAATAATACTAAAGGATTTAGTTTAGCTCAGTATTTAACTTTTTTACAATTCGTCTCCTTTTAAAAAACATAAAATGTCCTATTTTTCTCTGTAGATAAAATCTACATATAAAAGTGAAATGTTCTCTGTTTCTAGACATAAAACCAAATTATGATAGCGTATATTCCCTCATGTCCTTCTCTCCACTTCTGCCCTAGAGGCTCGTATCAATTTTTTTTTTTTTAACAAACCACAATGGTTTGTGGTTTTTAAAAGTCACATGATGCAGTTTACAAAAACTTCCAAAGTACAGAAAACTTCAAAGAATATCTCCATTGAGTACACATTTCAGAATCTCAGTAGCCTTATATAAAGGGACCATCATATAAATCTATAAATTAGTTCACTTTTAAAGGTGATTCCTCTGTCATAAAAAGGTTATCTTTCTTGGATCAAGATGTAACTATTGGGGATATATTTAATTGACTCTCTTATGATACATAACTGTATACACAAAACAAACTTGTATTTCCCATAATTAAAAAACTATATAATTTTTTGGAGTTCCCTTCATGGCTCAGTGGTTAACGAATCCGACTAGGAACCATGAGGTTGCGGGTTCGATCCCTGGCCTTGCTCAGTGGGTTAAGGATCCGGCGTTGCCGTGAGCTGTAGTGTAGGTTGCAGACGCGGCTCGGATCCCGCGTTGCTGTGGCTGTGATGAAGGCCAGCAGCTACAGCTCCTGTTAGACCCTTAGCCTGGGAACCTCCATATGCCACGGGTGCCGCCCTAGAAATGGCAAAAAGGCAAAAAAAAAAAAACCTATATAATTTTAAATTCTCAAGGTTGTACATGAGAGCACCTCTGTAAGTTTCTTTAATTAAAAAAGTAAGTAAATTATTGCATACATATTGAAAAATCAACAGAGTAGAAATGTCATTTCTGAAAATCTAGAAAAGTATTATGTAACATCTTCTGTATTAAATATTTACTTGTGATAAAGTAAATTCTTTTTATGCTATCTCAAAATTATATACATATATATGTGTATATATATATGTGTGTGTGTATATATATGTATGCCAGGGATTGAACCCGCAACCTCATGGTTCCTGGTGGGATTCATTTCCACTGCGATAAGACAGAAACTCCTTATTACCCACACTTTATATTTACACCTAAAATATATATACATATATATATATAATATACATATATATACACACATATATGTATAATATATATACATATATAATATACATATATACACATATATATAATATACATGTATATATACATATATGTGTGTATATATATATGTGTGTGTGTGTGTGTGTGTGTGTGTGTGTGTGTATATATATGCTTTTTAGGGTCACACCTGCAGCATATGAAGTTCCCAGGCTAGGGGTCTAATCAGAGCTACAGCTGCCAGTCACAGCCACAGCCACAGCAAAGCGGGCCTGAGCCATGTCTGCAACCTATACCACAGCTCAGGGCAATGCCGATCCCCCACCCACTGAACGAGGCCAGGGATCAAATTCACATCCTCACGATACTAGTGGGATTCATTTCTGCTGTGCCACAATGGGAACTCCTCAAAATTACATTATTAAAAATCTTATTACCCACGTTTTATTTTATTTTTGTATTTTTATTTTACTGGTCTTTTTTTTTTTTTTTTTGTCTTTTTAGGGCCGCACCCACGGCATATGGAGGTTCCCAGGCTAAGGGTCTAATTGGAACTATAGCTGCCGGCCTACACAGGAGCCACAGCAACTGCAACGCTAGATCCGAGCCGCGTATGCGATCCTCACCACAGCTCACAGCAATGCCTGATCCTTAACCCACTGAGCAAGGCCAGGGATTAAACCCGCAACCTTATGGTTCCTGGTCGGATTCATTTCCACTGCGATAGGACAGAAACTCCTTATTACCCACACTTCATATTTACACCTAAAATTAGGATACTGTTTAGAAGATGATTTTGCTAGATTTGTAAGAGATTATCCTTTTACACCAAAGACTCACAGATTTATTCCTACATTGAACAAAAATAAAATAACTATTTAAAGCACTTATAAATCATTAGGAAAAAGGGATTATTTTGGTTTTCTGATCAATTTGAAAATATTCAACTTTAATATTTAGGAAATAGGATCCATATACTTGAAGTGTTAAGACTATATTTTAGCAGCCCTTCGGATAATAAAGTTCTATGAAAAAAATAAGTGAGCTGATTTTCATAATGAAACTCTAACATTATTAGAATCTAGTAAGAATTTTAAATAATAAGTACACAATAAACAACTTAAAATATAAATTTTCTAAAGTTTACTTACAATCCACAAGCCATCAAACTTCATCTGGTTGTTGTAGAAATCTATAATTTCCCTTGCCCACCATTCTGCTGTGGAATTCCTAAAGAAATCTGGAAAAGCTACATGAGCTCTGGAGACCTGTAAAAATAAAATTCAGACTCACATGTAGAAACTTATAAGAAAAACCATGTGTGTCTAAGTCAGACATTTATCTGTCAGATTCACAAGTTGTACACGGGAGACAGTGAAGGCAACCTGATCTCAACTTTAATGGGTAAACCTATGTGTGTCCTTAAATTTAAACTTTCTTATATACAGCATATACAAAATTTATAAACTGTCAGACTAAGAAAAAAAGAAGGTTAAATCAGATATGGAAGATGAGAAATTACAATTGATACCACAAAATAAATAGGATCATAAGACATGATAAACAATTATATAACAAACTAGATAACCTAGAGGAAATGGACAAATTCCTAGTTTCATACAACCTAATAAATATCTGATGAGTAGAGATGGCAGGATCCTTAGCAAAATATTAGCAAATCACATTAACAGCACAATAAAAGAACCATACACTATGAACAAGTGGGATTTTTCTTTCTGAGGCAAGTATTACTTAACATACAAAAATCAGTCACTGTGATATAGCACATCAACAGAATGAAAGACAAAAATTACATGATCAAATCAATAAACAATGCAGAAAATGCATTTCATAAAATTCAACAGTCATGATGAAAACTCTCAACTAGCTAGAAATAGTAAGAAATTAGCTCAGCATTATAAAGACCACATATTAAATGCCCACAGATAATACTCATTCAGAAAAAAACTTTCAGTTTTTCAGTTCAGATCATGAACAAGGCAAGAATGCTAACTCTTGCCTCTTTCCTTTAACATGGTCCTGACAGTCCTAGGCAGAATAACTAGGCAAAAATAAGCATCCTACTTAGAAAGGAAGAAGTGAAGGTGTCGCTATTTGTAGATGATGTTATTTTACATGTAGAAATCTCTAAAGAACATACACACCTATTAGAACTAATAAATAAATTCAATAAAGTTGCAGGATACAAAAGCAATATGCAAGAATCAGTTATATATTCATACAATAACAATAAACTATTTGAAAGAAAATTGGGGAAACACAATAGCAATAAAAAATAATAAAATGCTTAGGAATAAACCTGACTAAGGAAGTGAAAGATTTCTACACTGAAAACTATAAAACATTACTGAAAGACAGATATTGAAGAAGAAACAGACAGGAAGGTAACTCATGTTCATGAATTGAAATCATGAATATTAAAAGGTCCATAGTACCATGAACAATGTATGGATTCAATGAAACCCCTATCAAAATTCCAATGGCATTTTCTACAAAAATAGAAAAAGCAATCATTTGGACACATGAAAGTCTTTGAATATTCAAAATAATCTTGAGGAATTAGAACAAATCTGAATTCATCACATTTCCTGATTTCAAAATATAGTTCAAAGCTACAATAATTAAAAGTATGGTCTTGGAGTTCCCGTTGTGGCTCAGTGGTTAGTGAACCTGACTAGCATCCATGAGGATGTGGGTTTGATCCCTGGTCTCACTCAGTGGATTAAAGATCTGTCATTGCCATGAGCTGTGGTGTAGGTCGCAGATGCGGCTTGGCTCTTGCATTGATATGGCTCTGGTGTAGGCCTGGGAAACTCCATATGCTCGTGGGTGCAGTCCTAAAAAAAAAAAAAATCCCACTCTCATGATCTAGTTATATGGTTATATAGTTCCTTATGGAAAAAAAAAAAAACAAACTCACGGTCTTGGCATAAAAATAAACACATAAGTATACATTAAAGAGGCCAGAAATCGATCCATACATATATAATCAATTGATCTTTGACAAGAGTGCCAATAATATACAATAGGGACTGTGTTTGGTGCTAGGAAAACTGTATATTCACATGCAGAAGAATGAAATCAGATCCCTATCTAATACTATAGATAGAAATCTCCTCATAATGGACCGAAGATTTAACTGTAACACCTGAAACTGCAAAACTTCGAGGAGAAAAGTTTCTAAGGGACAAGCTTCACAGCATTGCTCTTCACAAAGATTTTATGGATATGATACCAAACGCATGGGCAAAAAAATAGACTAAATTAAACTAAAACATCTTTGCACAGAGAATGAAACAATCAACAAAGTGAAAAGGCAACCTACAGGATGTATCATGTATCAGATCAAAAGTGAATTTCTGAAGTACACAGAGAAGTCCTACAACTCAATAGAAAAAATACTAATTAATAATCCACTTAGAAAATGGGTGATGATTTGAATAGACATTTCCCTAAAGATCATGCACAAATGGCCAACAGGTAGATGAAAAGATGTTCAACATCACTAATAATCAGGGAAATGCAAACCAAACTACAGTGAGACATCACCTCACAATTGTTGAGATGGCTATTATCAAAAACAAGGAAAAATAAGTATTGGTAAAAATGTGGAGAAATTGGAATTCTAGAATGCCGTGGGAATGCAAAATGGTTTAGCCAAAGAGAAAAACAGTATTAAGATTCTTCAAAAAATTAAAAGTAGAACATATGATCCAGCAATTCTATTTGGAGACATTTATCCAAAAAGACATCAGGATCTCGAAGAGCTGTCTGAACTCCCATATTTCTTGCTGCACTAGTCGCAAGAATGAAGATGTTGAAATAATTTAAATGTTCATAGATGGATGATTTGATAAAGAAAATGTGTTATATACATGCAATGGAATCCTATTTAGTCTTTGAGAATAAGGAGATTCTCCAATGCAGGGCA
Organism: Catagonus wagneri; assembly: GCA_004024745.2. Classification (NCBI taxonomy): domain Eukaryota; kingdom Metazoa; phylum Chordata; class Mammalia; order Artiodactyla; family Tayassuidae; genus Catagonus; species Catagonus wagneri. The sequence goes on from PVHT021183693.1 coordinate 22,078,619, forward strand.
AACATGAATAAACCCTAAGGACATTATGTCATGTGAAGTCAGCCATGTATAGGACAAATATTGCATGATTCCACTTATATGAGTTATCTAAAACAGTCAAACTCATAGAATCTGAAAGGTGAATGGTAGTTGCCAGGGGCTAGTGTTCCAAGGGAGTTGCTATTTAATAGGAATGAATATCAATCATGAGAGCTAAGTACTAGTGATCTGCTATAGAACACTGTCCCTAGGGTTAAGAATGCTTCTACTCTTAAATTTTTAAGAGTAGAAGTCATTTTAAGTATTATTACCACAATAAAAGAATTTTAAAAAATATTGCTTAGATTAAATAAAATAAAATGTAAAATTGCTTAACAGAGTGAAACATGTTGGTATTTAAAAAATAAATTTGATTTAATATGGTCTGATATAGAGATTTAGAATGTAAACCATCATTTTTTTTCCTTCTTTTTTTCCTGTTTAGGGTCACACCTGAGGTATGTGGAAGTTCTAGGGATAGTGGTCAAATTGGAGCTGCATGCCAGCCTATGCCACAGCCATAGCAACGCAGGATCTGAGCCACATCTGTGAACTATACCACAGCTCATGGCAATGCCAGATCCTTAATCCACTGAATGAGGCCGGGGATCAAACCCACATCCTCATGGATTCTAGTCTGATCCTTAACCTGCTGAGCCATAACGGGAACTCCAAGTCATCACCTTTTTAAGGAAAGTATTCAAATTGAATTATTGGTCAGAAAGGTCATTAAATCTAAGTGCTGAATTTTTTTGTCATGTAGTTTATTGACATGAAACTTACATCAACAGCTTCATCTTCAGTTAGACTTTCATCTATTGTTACATTGGGCAAATCTGGCCAAACCTACAAAGAGAGAAGAAATGAGAAATCTGTTCAAAATAAATTCAGTGTGATATGACTGGTGTAAATACAGTATAATAGAGTTTTAGAAGCATAGTATAGACTTAAGATCCCTAGATCAGTAATTCCTTGAACTATTTTTTTTCAGTTTGTGACTTGGTATATGTATCATTTGAAAACTATTCCCATTTTCCATCTTAATCTCCTCTTTATTATGGCGAATAAGAAAAACAATATCAACCTTTGTGGTAAGTAGTGATTTTGAAAACAATGAATGTCACCAAAAGGTCTGGTCAAGAATTAGTATGAAAGGCATGTACTAAGTTTAATTTAATGTGGTACATTAAAATTGTTTCTACAATTACTCCAGGATTAAAATCTAAAAAAAAAAAAAATACTCTTTTATATGAAAAGAACTGCAGATTTGAGTTGGATGATATCATGCTGAGGCTTATATATCTTCTTAGCTTTTGCAGTTCATACTAAATTCTCTTCTCCCCCACAACCCTCCCTACTCCAGCTGATGCCTCCCTGCCTATCCACATTTTCTTCTACTCCAACCACATACACAAAACAGAGCCCAAATTCAATCACGCCAAAAGCTCTGAGATTTAAATCTATGTTTTAAAAATTAAAAAGCCATATATAAAAATGTAAATAATCCCCAGAAAAGTAATTACATACAAAGGATAAGTTGGCTGATAGAGAGTAGTATTTTAAAGGTAGAAATCTGATAACATTTATAGAAATGTAGAATGAGGTGAAAGTTGGAAAGAAAAAATTCCTTTCTAAAGTCAATACTCTATGTTTGCATGTTTCTTAAAACATAATTTTTCAGTTTATCACTTCTTTTTACTTTTATCTCTTTATTTTGAAATATTTTCAGACATAGAAAAGTCATAAACATTATATCTAGTGAAGTCTACAGTACTTTACTGTACTTCCCCCAATATTAACTTTATTTCTAACAATTGTATAATTATCACAAAGAAATTAACATTAGTAGAATATTATGAATTAATCTACAGACCATGTTTGAATTTTGCCACTTTTATCACTAATGTTCTATTTTTGGTCCAAGATCTGAAAAGGCTCCCAGATTTCATTTAATTATGTTTCCCATTATGGGATTTTTAAAAAATCTAGTTAGGACCAGTAGGTATTTTTTCTTTACCCTTTATATAAGAGCCAAATCAGGATGTTTTCTTTAATGTATTAATATACCCAGGTTTGAATATAATTGCATAAACGAAATACAATGAATTATATTCCTTGCTCAAGTAAGGAATGTAAGTATAGCTCTTACAAACACTGTTTCTTTCATCAATGAGATTTTTTTAAGAGAAGGACAAACATTTAAATGACAGCCATTGTATAACAAATAACCACATTATTAATGGTAGTTGTATAATAAAACATAAGAGGTACCAAGAAATACAGTACAATTAAAGAGGAAACAAATAATATTTGGACATAGGACATAAAAATTATTTCTCTGTTTCTAATAATTTGGATTGAACTCAAAGAGTATCTATTATTTTATTTATTGCCTATTAAATTACTCATTTGTCCCTCTTAATATGTTCTTAACAGTTGTTTAATAAACAGAAACTTTCAATGAAGTAGCATTTTTATACTTATTTTAAAATTTCAAGATATTAATTTAGTACCTTTGCCCAACAAATATCATTGGTATTAGGCCATTTGACAAAAACATCTTTCTCCTGTCCTCTATCAAAGGCAGGGTAAGGCTTCGTTTCATTTCCTGAAATTGCTGGATCCTAAAATTAAAATGAAATTCAAACCAGGTAACTACAGTATAAAAGTACAGATGCCTGGGTAACTGTTATGAAAGATTACAATTTTCCATTATTAAATTATCACTACATTGTATTCTCATATGGACTGACATATGGGCTGGTGGTATAAACTTTTGTTCCAGCTGGATTGTCTTTTAAATTCCCTAGAAGGAAAATTTAAGAACTTTTGAAAATGTATTAGCTATGATTTCAAGCAAGATTACTAGTGTTTTTTCATTTTGTTTTTATTTCTCCAGTGGGACTTCTGGCTGCCTAGCTTGTTTTCTGTAAAATATTGATGAAATTCTCCCCACCAAATCACTAACTTGAAGGCAAATTTTTAATCATGACAAGCAAAAGAAGTAGTCCTAGAGAATGATCTGAGAATTGTAAAAGAATAGAAAATCCTTCATCATTTTGTAATAGCTTCTACAAATTGAGGCTAGTTTGTAGCTCAGGTGATTACTAGAAAACAGCTTGCCTTTGACTCCCAGCTTTATTTACTCTTAGATCTCTAATGATACACCTAAGAGACCTGTGGCCACCCATATATCATGTAAATAATATGATATTCTAAAGGAAGAAAATTTTAGATTTGGGATTAGAATCCAAAGTAATATACCTCATATTTTGAAACATTTTTTCCTGCCTCATTCAGAAGAGAAATCTTAACAATTAAGATAATAAGGTTTAGATAGAATATAAAATATAAATACTGACCAGGATAATAATGTATCTCATTCCCTCATTTCTTATTTTGTCAACAAAATTAGGAAGTTCACGGAATTCTTCATCAATCGTAAAGTCTAGTTGCCTTTCCATGTAATCAATGTCTGTGTATTGAACATCCTGAAGTATATGGAATTTTAGTAGGGTAAGAATCAAAATAGTGAGTTTATTACACTGTAGTATACTTATGAAAGTAATAGCTATATGGAAGTTTCAATGCCTGAGAGAATTAATCAAGAACATTGCAATATTCAAGAATCAAAAGTAGCATATAAAGATGCAAAATATTCTAAGATCAAGTTCGTATAAATGCTCTGTTTAGTTAAGAGTTCATTTAGTAATTTTGATTTAGAAGTAAAAATTCTTTCAAATCAGTATCTTTTGCTAGGTAATTCCCAAAGGAAAAAAGAAGACAGGGGTTAAAGGATTTATGAGGCTATGAAATTATGAGGCAAGTTGGAATTTTGTACAGTATACAGAAATAGGTATTACTCTTTTTCTGGAAACACAAAGCAAATATGGGATAATTGCAAATAATTTTAATGTGTTCAAAGAGGAAAAAAGAATTATTAGTAAATCCATCAATTATTATAAAACAATTCTTCAATTATCCACCAAAGTCATTTTTGAAATAATAGCCCAGTCTTTAAAAAGTGAAATATTATTTACCAGTACATATTTACAAGCATATTTAAATAAATAAATGCTTTGATTATATCATGAAATCTTTAATTTAGGCCTAAACAACATTTTTAAACATTATTTTATGTTAATAGATATTATGTCAATTTCCTCATCTAGGTGTTATAAAAATGTGGCTGACATAGTACGCCTAATAATGAAAAAAAATCTCCCTTTTTAAAACATTTTTTCACTTGCACATTTCTATATCATTATCCTATACAATTAATTTCCTATAATAATATGCTCAGGAACCATATGTTGTATTCTAGTATATGTACTGATGTCTTATAAATGAGGTTCTTCTTATTCTTCTTAGAAAGAGTTCTTATATACCAAGCATTCTAGATTTCAAAGTTTAAATGTTACCCAGACAATCCCTGAGATTCCCTAATCTTGCTAAAAAATAAAATCACCAGAACCAATTATTTCTGGATACTAAAAATAGTGTCCTGAACAGTTAGAGTAGAGGATATTCTGCAGGCCCTCTAATTCTGTATTCTAAAATTACAATTACTGTCTATTCCATGGCAAAATCATTGTTTCACCTCATTTTTTTCTGTAATTTTGTCACATCGATTGATGAACTAAGTTTCTATTGACTCTTACCCTCATGTAAAGAGAATACAAAACATATGTTTGACTTCATATGAGACCCAAAGTTTCTGAAAGAAAAGCCAGTGACTTGTTTAGGTCCAATTCACAGTCATGGAACTGGTGACAAAGAAGGAATGGAATTTATCCCTTTCCCTTTATCCATCTGATAAAGACAATTAATAAAATCTCATGTCCAATTCATTTGGTGCTACTATCAAACTAAGCACTGATTATTGCCAAATGCTAAAAATAATTTTAAAGTATATAAAAGTTTAATTATTTAACTATTCTGTTACATATGACATATTTAACACTGTCTTAAAAGTTGATATACATAGGAGTTCCTGTTGTGGCTCAGTGGTTAATGAATCCGACTAGGAACCATGAGGTTGCGGGTTCAATCCCTGGCCTCGCTGAGTGGGTTAAGGATCCGTTGTTGCCTTGAGCTGTGGTGTAGGTTGCAGGCGCGGCTCAGATCCTACGTTGCTGTGGCTGTGGCGCTGTGGCGTAAGCTAGTGGCCACAGCTCCGATGAGAACCCCTAGACTGGGAACCTCCATATGCCCTGAATGCGGCCCTAAAAAGACAAAAAAAAAAAAGAAAACAAAAAGTTGATATACATACATAGGGGATCTGAGCGTTCACCATGTCCTCATACACTTCTTCAACTTGTGAGGTATTTCTGTACCCATAACGGCACAAATGGAATCCCAAAGCCCAATAAGGTGGCATGACTGGTTGGCCAATTACCTTTGGAAAAAAATTTTACTTGTGAACTAAGAGCATTACTTTATGTTATAAAGAAAACAATTTAAAAAATTTACAATCATACTTCATGGTATTGCTTTGTTGCGACTTCTGGAGATGGGCCCAAAAACATATAAAAGTCCAAGATTCCTCCAATTATGCGATACGTTAGAGCAGGAGTTGGTTGAAATGTAACATCTGGAAATCCAAAATATGATTACATTTTAATCTATGTATGTTATTACTTTCTTAAAGATCACATAAAATATGAGAAATTTTTAAAAAATGTTTTTACCCATTGCATTGCTGTTAAGTAGGAGAACTCCATGAGCATTGCTTTCATCCTCCAGAGCCATGTAATAGGGATGGAATCCATAAGAATTAAGTTTATACTAAAATTAAAACATAAACATAATATATATTTAAATAATAATAGCATGTGGATTTTGTCAATGTAATATTTAAATTCACTAAAAGATTAAGCTTAGGAATTTAAAAGTTTCTTCATAGCATATACAAACTGGGCTTAAATTAAAATAAACACAATTTCTTTTAGAAAATTATCATTTAAACTGTTACTACATTAGCACATATGAATGAATATACAAATGTGTAACACTCACAAATATTGCCACAGTGATGTAAAAAAACATTGGTTTTAGAATAGTTGTTTCTTTCCACAAGTTACCTGTCTTAGTTGACTTATAAATTGGTACTTCTTTTTCAATTATAAAATGTTCTACAAATGATTAAAGTGATCAAAGTACTCAGACTCCTTAAGTACTTAATGTAATAATAGCTGTTTATATAATTGCATAATAATTTTTAAATGCTAATATATTATTTGCATATAAATAATTAATTTCATTTTAGCTAGATCTTTTCATTTTTCAGAATAGAAAATCTATATTAAGGGTGATGAAATGTCTTGTCAAAGGTTACAAAAATTACAAATATATGATCCTTAATCAAAATGACATTGTTAACCCACAATAAATCCCAGTAACTGATTAGCATGTGAAAGAAAATTAACATACTGAAAATCAAGGTTATATTAACCTAATAATGTCAATACTAATATTGAAGGGTTTTAAAGAAGTAAATTTTGGTAAAACACATTCTTTCAAGTTGGAATAAGTGAAAAACAGCCTTCATAAGCTAATTTTGAACTATTGTGATACAAATAAAAGTTGTATGAGCACCTAACCAAAAAAGTGGTATACACATTTATAATATCATACTGAATATATCCTATAAGTACTTATCAAATGTGAAAAATGGAAATGAGCTAGTATTTCTGTAAAAATGTATTTTCCATGATACATTTACGAAAATTATAGTTAATTGTACAATGCATTAAATATTCACGAAATGTATGGCATAAATAAGACAAAACTTTGGGGAAAGTAACATGAGCATATGAAAGTATTTTATAAAGCTGTAACTAGCAGAATAACTTCATAAAATTGCACAACTGAAGCTTATAGTAACAAAGGAAAAAGCATCAAATTTTTATCTAAGGAATCAAGAAAATTTCAAGGCGAGCCCTAGCCAATTATTTTCTAAAAGCTGAAAGTAAACGTGGATTTGGCAGGGAACACTGATTCTGAATAATTTTTCCACGTAGCTAAGAGGGTACGTAATTGGGTAACAACTTCATTTCTCTCACTGTTGTCAATGATGGTATCCATTCAATCATCTACTTTCATCTATAATTTATGTAACTTTTTTGTTTGTTTTAGAGAAAATCACTCTAGGAGCTCTCAGGATCTCAAGCCCCTTTCATTGCTTCAACATTGAAGTCTTACAAAAAAGTGGCTGGGGTCCAAATCATGGTCTTACTTGCCACATGGAGTAGTCACATATTGGTACTTACACCAGGGGGTTGGTCTCTGGTGAACATTCCCCAAGTATTCCAGTTCAGATCTCGCTTAAATGCTGTGTGTTCCACTTCCCCAAAACCATATATATATTCTGATGGCAGGCGTGTAGATATTTGAATGAACTGGTTGTTAAAAGCAAATCCAGGCAGGCGAGAATCCCAACTGTAAACCAAAGAAAACAATTCTATTCCTGTGTATACATACAAGTAGTATCACAAATAATAATGCTGGAATTCCTGTTGTGGCACAGAGGAAACAAATCTGACTAGTAACCGTGAGGTTGTGGGTTCAATCCCTGGCCTTGCTACTGGGTTAGGGATCCGCGATGTGGTGTGCTGTGGTACAGGACGCATATGAGGCTCAGATGCTGTGTTGCTGTGGCTGTGGCATAGGCTGGCAGTTGTAGCTCTGATTCCACCCCTAGCCTGGGAACCTGCATATGCTGCAGGTGTGGTCCTAAGAAGCAAAATAAAGAAACAAGTAATAATGCTAATTCTTTCTTAGGTGATATGAATATCAATAGTATTTTTCTCTTTAGAAAAATACTTATCCTTTAGAACAAAACTACTATAAAAACAAAACTTTAAAACAATATAAACATATTTTTCTTCATTGTTTGTATCCATTCTGATAATACCTGAACACATTCTGCCAACATGTTGTAAAGGATAGCATGGCGAGCTTAAATTACAAAGAAGCATCTTGTAATACACTGCAGTTTACAGAGCTTTTTACTAAAATAAAGATAACATTTTATTTTATGTTTTTCTTTTTACAGCCATACACACAGCATTTGGAAGTTCCCAGGCTGGGGTTTGAATCAAGAGCTTCAGCTGCCAGCCTACACCACAGACACAGCAATGCCAGATTTGAGCCACATCTGTGACCTTCACTGCAGCTTGTGGCAATGCCGGATCCTTAACCCACTGAGAAAAGCCAGGGATCAAACCCACATTCTCAAGGACACTATTTCTGGTTCTTAACCTGCTGAGCCACAATGGGAACTCCAAAGGTAATATTTTATTCATTGAACGTGAAAATATATCTATATGTAGTGAAAATATATCTATATGTATATACCTTAATTTCCTTTCATCAGGTCCTGGCAGAGTCAGTGTTAACTCAATCAGGTTCTAGGACCAAAACCCTCATATTCAATAGTTCTAATAAAATATTTACGTAACACATTTTCAATTACTTATTTTGACGACTCTAATCATACTTTTCAATAGGAGTCTAGGTTTTAGTTCTCAACTTGATTAGAAGAATGAGTCTGATATTTAATAATAAAATCAGTCACATCCAAAGTGTAAATAAAATTTTAGCGCAATCATTAATGATTTGCTAGCTTTAGTTTTTAGATGTTAAAATAAGCTAAATTATTATTATTATTATTATTATTGGTCTTTTTGCCATTTTATCTGGAGCCGCGCCCGTGGCATATGGAGGTTCCCAGGCTAGGGGTCTAACAGGAGCTGTAGCCGCCGGCCTTCGCCACAGCCACAGCAACGCGGGATCCGAGCTGCGTCTGAAACCTACACTACAGCTCAGGGCAATGCCGAATCCTTAACCCACTGAGCAAGGCCAGGGATCGAACCCACAACCTCATGGTTCTTAGTCGGATTTGTTAACCACTGAGCCACGAAGGGAACTCCTAAGCTAAATTATTTAATATATCTAAAACCACATTTGGTGTGATGACATGCTAACACAGTGAGGGCTATGACAATAATCATCTAACTTCATCTCCTAAGTGCAAATCAAAATATCCTTCATGTCAAATGATTCAATCACTTACATAACTCTTCCTGTGCGTCTTCTTCGAATCTGGATGCCAAAAGGATTTTCCTTGATTTCAACATCATAAAGCCTACTTTCATAAGTACTTGTTGGCGTAGTTGGAATGTTTAATGGTACTGGAACTTCGTATCTCTTATTTTGGGGATCATAAATCTATTACAGGGAAATAATGAAAAAGATATGTTTAGCTCTTATTGCTGATACATTAGGTATACTTCATTAAGTAATTTAAATAATGGTTCAACCAAAAATATTTAAAATTATTATTTACATAATTCACAACTCTGTATCCATGGCCCATGTATCTCTATGAATTCTATAGACATATATACACAGATATATAATGTAATCAAACTATGTACTCCATTTTCTTGTTCTAATGTTTTGTAATTCATTTTCCCATACAACGATAAATCTTCAAAAAGAGAATTTTTAGAGCTAAATAGTCTCATATAGATACACGAAATTATTTACTACTGCGTGGTTAGACACAGTTGTTTCAATATTTTTGCCTCATGTATAATCTTAAAATGAATGTTAATGCTAACTTATATTCATTAATGTCTTTATTTCCTTGTACATTATTTATAAGTTATAGTATTAGGTCAGAGTATACTAACATTTGTAGTATCCTTGGTATCTACTGGTAAACTATTTCCCAGATTTAGTGTAATAGTTAACATGCTCACCAAAATGTGTACTTTATGTTAAACTAAAAAGCTTTTATGTCTTAAATTGTCATTTATTTACTTACTGAGCAGAATAAACCTTTTTCTACATGACTAGTCAACATTTAGCTTTCCCATTCTTTGTATTTGCCTTTTATTCCTTTCATTTTATTTTATTTTATTTATTTATTTTTTTGGCCATACCCATGGCATGTGGAAGTTCCTGGGCCAGGGACTGAACCCACACCACAACAGCTACCCAAGCCTCTGCAGTGACAACACTGGATACTTAACCCACTGTGCCACTAGAGAACTCCTGGTCCTTTTAGTTTTAATGAGTGTATGTATTTTAATATTTAATTCCAAATTTTATTCTTCTCTTAAATGTCTGCTTATGAGGTCTTAATGTTTTTCTTGAATGTATGAGTTAAAATTGCTTTCCATTTGTCATTCATGTGTCAGATATTCATGGTTTTTTTGTTTGCCTTCTAATTGTTTATAGCGTATACTGATATTAAATATTTTACATTTTTATGTAAGACAATATATAGATTTTTATGGGATTTATGACTTTGAACCTGTTGGAAAGGCCTTTACAAGGCAGATACAAGACAAATATGCAGCCAATTTTTTTTCTGGACTTATATTTGATTTTTTAATATATATATTTATTTATTTATTGGAAAAACATAAAATATATGTGTGTGTGTATATATATGCTTTTTGTTTGTTTGTGTTTTAGGGCCACACCTGTGGCATATGGAAGTTCCCAGGCTGGGGTCAAACCAGAGCTACAGCTGCTGGCCTACACCACAGGCACAGCAATGCCAGAGCGGAGCCATGTCTGAGACCTACACTACAGCTCACGGCAGTGCCTGATCCCTGACACACTGAGCAAGGCCAGGGATTGAACCTGCATCCTCATGGATACTAATAGGGTTTGTTTCTGCCGTGCCACAACAGGCTCTCCTGTGATGGTTTATATTAAACATACCTTAGGAGTTTCCATGGTGGCTCAGTGGTTAATGAATCCGACTAAGAACCATGAGGTTGCGGGTTCGATCCCTGGCCTTGCTCAGTGGGTTAAGGATCCGGCGTTGCCGCGAGCTGTGGTGTAGGCTGCAGACGCAGCTTGGATCCCGCATTGCTGTGGCTGTGGCGAAGGCTGGAAGCTACAGCTCCTGTTAGACCCCTAGCCTGGGAACCTCCATATGCTCTAGATAAAGGCAAAAAGACAAAAGAAATATATATATACCTTAAACTGCAGCATATAATCTTTGTGGTATTTCACCTCCACACGAAGAGTTGAGATGGGATCAGAAGGTAGCTTTATTCGTGCATTTGCAGTATTCAGCTGGAGGTCAGCTGTTACACCCAGTGATGAGTACTGAGTTGACTGGACTAAATAAGAGTTGTCTTCTTTAGGAAAGAAACAGTCAGGTGCTTTGGATCCCAGAGAGGTCTAGAAACGCAATACATATTCATTGTCAGAAGTTGTAAGCACTGTAATATTTAACTCAAAAAAAATAAGGTGGCTATGTTTAATCCCATATTGTATGATTTACAAAGGTACTGCTGAATATAAAATGAAATTGCATTCATAATACAAAATATCTATTACACAACATGACATACTACATACTAAAATGTTTAGAATAGTTATATTTTGACTTTAATCATAGACCAGTAGAGCAGAATAATCAAATGTCATGTTTTTCACTTCGGAACATAGAATGATTGTTATCTCTGAAAACAGTTAAGTGTATTACTGATAAATTTTGATTCCAAGCTTGTTATACTTCATACTGATTATTGCTCTTGTGTGTGTGTAAAATGGGTCTACAACAACCCTCAGAAGGGCATGAATTTAAAGTTCTTTGCTTTTACTTATAATCAAACTATATTACTCCTTATTTCACAACTGTACTTCATACAGGTTACGTCCCGACCAGTATTTGAAATAGGAACTGCAGACAAAAATCAGAGCTAATTTTATAGGAGTGGAAGTTAGGACCTCAGAAAAAGAAGAAACCAATACGGCCTTGATTGCTATTTGCTTTACCACAATACCTTCTTCCATTTTCTTATTTGTTAAATTAATATATAGTTGGGAGAAGCAATGTCCCATCTACATTTCCCAGTGTCTTTGGAGGAAGTTGCATATGACACCACCACAAACCTCCTTAAAAGAAAAGGGTATATGCTGATTAAATTAGGATATACTAAGCTCTTCCACCTTTCAGGTCTGGAATGCATATATAATGGCATAATAAAACAAATATAAATAGAGGACATTGATGACATTTATATATCAGAATATTAGGCCTAAGATTCTTTTCTGTAACAGGAAAATAAATCCTGTCTTGTTTAACCACAGCAGATTATAGATCTCTGATACTCATAACTTCAAGCAATCCTTAACTAATAGGTATACATCAGTACTCATTCCAACTGCATAAGATTGAGGGCCAATGGAACCAAGAACATGATCGACTTTAGAAAATTGTGGAGTCTGAATGTCTCCCTTATAGCTACCTTTCTGCCCATTATCACTTTGCCTTTATCATCTTACATGTTCTCATTTTCTTTCTTGGTAGTTTATCAGCATTAACATTTTTTGTGGTTAGGATAAAAATAGTTTTGATCTTTAATTTATGGAAACTCTGTAACTTGCATCTAAATGACCCTTTTTTGTATATTCTCATTCCCTATGTACGTCGCTTGCTTTGTTGCACTCAGCTATAAAACAACACTGGAAAAAACCCTATCCTATACATTCTTCGTGCCTGCACTTGGGTGGTTGAATGTGGCTTGACAAATTCACAAAATCGTGCAGACTGCTCTCCTTTTATATAATCATGAAAGTTAGAATGGGTCCAAAAGATGCAATCATACTGTATTTGACTAGTTCAGTCACTATTACACTGCCCTGGAAAATGTTTTCCTTTCTTCTTCAACCACACACACAAAAAATTATCCTTATTCTCATCATATTCTAATGATTTTCCTTATCTTGGTTTGAAAAAGAAAGTAATCTAAGGAAAAATCAGAATAAAAACCACAACTACCCACCCATATCTTTACCTCCTTTTATAAAATATGTACTGCCTGTGCTTCTATCTAAGGTGAACCATTTAATTTGTTCACCCAATCTCATGTCTCTTTGCCAACAAAGACATTTCTCCTGCAATTCTCAACTCTCTATCCTGTGTCACTGTTATTCTAGTCATTATAGGTTATTCTTAGTGGCATAATCAATTTTATTTCTCCCATCTTAAGAGAAAACAACTGTCATCATCACTAATTTCTCCAACTACTGCTATTTTTTATGCTTTCCTTAGAGCAAAATATAAAATGTTCACGATACTATCTCCAATTTTTCTCTTCATTATCACTCAAATCTCATGCTCACTCTGACAAGGTTTACTCTCAGTACTCCATATACATTTCTTTGGTAATAGTTAACAAAGACTTCCATGCCATCAAATCCAAATATCAGTTTCCGTGCATAATTTACATGGTTGGTAATTTTCTCTGCCTTGAAATGCCTTGTTTACTTGGTTCCCAGGAATGAACATTTTCTTTGTTTTCACCCTAATTCTTTTATAATTCATTTTCAATCTCTTTTCTGGCTTCTTATCATTTCCCTAAGTCCAAATGTTGGATAATTCAGGATTTAGTTTTTGAACTTCTCCTTCTTCTATTCAAGCCCATTCCTTTGACGATATCATCTCATCACATGGCTTTTAACACTGTATGTGTATTGACTCTATACTACAGCTTTTTTTTTTTTTTTTTCGCTTTTTCAGGCTCAACCTATGGCATATGGAGGTTCCCAGGTTAGAGGTCGAATCAGAGCTACAACTTCTGGCCTACACCACAGCCACAGCAATATAGATCTGAGCCATGTCTGCAACCTACACCACAGCTCATAACAATGCCGGATCCTTAACTCACTGAGCGAGGCCAGGGATCGAACCCACAACCTCATGGATCCTAGTCAGGTTTGTTAACCACTGAGCTATGAAGGGAACTCCATGACTGTACATTTTACATCTTACCAATGATATAAAATTTTCAATTTCATTAGTTTACATCTCACAATTGAAAAATTGCTTGTGGATTTATATTGAGCATCTCAGCCTTAATTTGTCCAAAACAGGTTTGTTCCCCACCCCCACTGTTTTGTCAGTATTTGTTACTATCATTATATCAACTTCCTCTTTTTTTCCAGTTGTTTAAACCAAAAACTTGAAGTCATTTTTACTCTTTTCTCATATTCCATATCCAAACAACCCTTTTTGGCTTTATCTTAAAAACATGAAGAAGTAAATCACTTATTACTAATTCTATTATTACCACTCTGGCTGAATCTACCAATATTTTACTTTGATCATGGCAATAGCCTCTTTCCTAGTCTCTCTGTCTTGGTTTTCCGTATGTTCTCAACACAGAAGCCATATGGTCCCATTAAGATGGAAATTTAACCTTCTCATTCTTTTATTCAAAACTCTCCAGTAGCATTCTATCTCAGAGTAAAAATCATAATCCTAAAAATGGTCTAAGTGATTGATCTACATTATCTGTTTCCATATGTCTGTAATAGCATCTTCTGCTATTCTTCCCTCCACTATTCTGTTTCAGACACAATGTCCTCTTTGCTGTTTGTGTACTATACCAGGTATATTTTCACTTCAGATGCATTTCAGATTAGAGTATTTTCTTTCTGGAATGTCATTACTTCCTTTCTTTCCTTCATTTCTTTCAAAAAATGCCTCCATATCAAAGAAAACTTCTGTGTACAATTATTAAAATTACACCACTAGCATTCTCCACACACCCCCTTCTCTTTTCTGCTTTATTTTTCTTAATAATACTTATCTAAAATACATATCTAATACTGTTAAATTATCTGTTTTCCCACACTAGAATAAGCACTTTCAGGGGAGATGGTTTGTTTACTTTGTTCACCTTGAGTAGTGCCTAAAACAGTAGTTTTCAAGTATTTGTTTAGTGAATCAATGAAAGCACAGTGTGGTCTATAAAAACATAAATTTTATCTGTACTCTAGATAATCATATTTAATGGACTTCTAATGTTATAGTTTCACTTAATTGACTTAAAAACCTATAAGATATTGAATACAAATACTAATAGTAATGAGAAAAATAAAATTTTTAAATTCTATTATTAAAAGTTATTAGAGCTTTAGTACCCATCCTTTAGATTCATTTTGATAATGCACTGAATGCAATGAGGGATGCATATGGATTTGAATGAAGATCTGTAATGTAAAGAGAAGACACTAGAGACATACTGGTATGACACTTCACTACTTGGCTTTTATTGATTACGGAATCCTTTCTCCTCACTTATTTTCTTCAATTGTCCCATAAACTTTCCTAATTGCAAAGATTGTGCTGCTTTATCAAGCAATGGAGAGCAATGGGGACCACTTCTCTGGTGGCAGAGATTACATGCATTTCCTCATATAAGCACAGACATTTCTGGGAAGTCACTGGCAGATGTGTCTAGACTTCTTAGTGATACAACACATGTATATAATTTCTTGGTCATATGAAATAAATGCTTTTTTGTTGTTGACAAAACTCAATGATGTAACCAAAAGCCCAAAGTTTAAACAATAAGCATAGCAAAAGGGGGCTCTTTCCATATCACTTTCCTTTTTTTTTTTTTTGGTCTTTTTTCATTTTCTAGGGCCGTACCTGCGGCATATGGAGGCTCCCAGGCTAGGGGTCTAAAAGGAGCTGTAGCCAGAGGCCTACACCACAGCCACATCAATGCACGATCCAAGCCGCGTCTGAACCTACACCACAGCTCACGGCAACGCCGGATCCTTAACCCACTGAGCAAGGCCAGGGATCGAACCTGTAACCTCATGGTTCCTAGTGGGAGTCGTTAACCACTGAGCCACGAAGGGAACTCCGACCTCACTGTTCTTGAAAGGATGGCCAAAATTATTGGCAGAAATTGTCACTTCTTAGTAGAACAGATATAACCCATCGATTAATTTCAGAAGTTTTAATAACTTGAGACAATGCTTTTGAAAGACTGCCCCCTATTGGCATAATACCTTGCTCAATTAAGCTAGTTAGCCACAACCAACATCTAAGAGTGCACCAAATAGAGTATTATTTTATTCAATAAACTTACACTATTCGAAGTGCCTGGAAAGCAACTTACACATCGATTTAGTTTGATATTTACTAAGCTATGTCTTTGGAGAATTAATTAAGATAAACATAAATTTTCTGTTAGAAGTCCTAATTTCAAATTTCAAATCCTCCTCTAGATGAATCTAGCTTCTATGCAGTAGAATTAAAATTATAATATGCAAAATTTACATTGAAATACCTATATGAAAGCCATATCATGAATAATTAAAATTCTTATTACCTCTTGCCATAAGCAGCCTCGTTGTTCGCAGAGTTCTTTAGTTGTTGTGTCTGTATCTGGATAACAAGTAAACTTTTCATCTTCCAAGAAAATTTGATTCCACTGAACAGTAAAGTTTCTTCCAAGGTTAAACTTGAGATCGTAAATTAGTAGATACTTTGAAGACAAAGAAAACATTAGAGTATTTCTGATCATTGGACAATTTAAAAATACTTAACATTTATAAAATGCAGCAACCCCACAGCAATTCTTCAAATCAAATAATTAATGATTTGAATACATACTAAAAGACAGGATAAAGAGGAGAAAACATATCTTACTGCTGAAATAATTAGAATCTCAAAACATGAAAATTTCTAGAAATTATAGAACACTAGTAAAAAAACAAAACAAAACATTATCTTTAAATACAGAATGAGTTCAGTTCTCATTTCTGCCACTAAATGTTCATGAGTCTTTGGGGAAATTCTCTGTTTTATTTTATCTTCAGTTTCCTCCCTCTGTAAGTGGGGATAATGACCCCTACTAAAGGGAGTTGCTATACAGAAAATATAATATGTGAAACTGGTTTTACCTAGCACATTCCTGGGGAATACTAGTTATGAAATAAATATTAGTTCCCTCAAAGAAGAAAAAGTTGACCACTTTATTTGAGGTTCCCTAATTAAGTAATTTTTAATTATTTTGCTAATCTTATCCACTGCTAACCATATTTGAAGAGCAAGTTAGAGAGGAGATAATATGGCACCATGCAAAAGAAAAAAAATGAGAATACGGTGTTTTAAAATATATATGTTGGAGTTCCCGTCGTGGTGCAGCAGTTAACGAATCCAACTTGGAACCATGAGGTTGTGGGTTCGATCCGTGGCCTCGCTCAGTGGCTTAACGATCCAGCGTTGCCGTGAGCTGTGGTGTAGGTCACAGATGCGGCTCGGATCCCACGTTGCTGTGGCTGTGGCGAAGGCTGGCAGCTACAGCTCCTGTTAGACCCTTAGCCTGGGAACCTCCATATGACACAGATGCGGCCCTAAAAAAATAAGGAAAAAAAAAAAAAAATATATATATATATATATATATACACACACACATACACACACTTATATACATACATTCTAATATACAATCATTTCCACTGTTAGAATATTGCATGTTTTTGTTTAGTTGTTCATAATATGGGCAAAATTTATCCCAGTTTCATCTGTATAGCCTATTTATTTTATATTTAATGGATATTCATAACTCCAATACATGAATAAAAATTCATATAAGGATCATTCCAAGCACAGCAGAATTACAGAGATTTACCTACAAGTGTCTTTGTTATTTTATTTTATTTTATTTTATTTTTTTTGCTTCTTAGGGCTGCACCTGAGGCATATGGGAATTCCTAGGCTAGGAGTCGAATCAGAGCTACAGCTGCCTGCCTATGCCATAGCCACAGAGTGGGATCCCTGACTCACTGAGCTAGGTCAGGGGTTGAAGTGCAGCCTCATGGATACTAGTCAGATTCGTTTCTGCTGTGCCACAATGGGGACTCCCATAAATCTACATAGGCATAAAAATAGAAACAGATACAAACTTGGATTATAAAAACCAAATAAAATGATTTTGTATTTGCCCTCTTGATAATCTTTGTTAGAGTCATAAAGTTCTCAGTCAGCCTGTACTATTTAATTTATATTGATTAGTTCTTATAGTCCTAGGAATATATACATTACAGTTTATTTACTAAATAAAAAATAAAATAAGTGGTTGTAGAAATTCCTAAGTGAAAAATTCTGGGCCAGAGGGCTTAGGAACTAGATAAAAATACTCTAAGAAAATGTTCCCTATCTCACTATAGAATTTATGCTGCCATTACTAATAAGTAATGTTATAGGAATGGTAAGTAAATGTCAATAAAAATCACTGCCATGTTTTAAATTATTTTTTGTCTAACATTTAAAATACATTAATTTATTACCTGAGGCAACATTATGATTAAATATTACATTTTATATATGAGGAAGCTGAGATAATGAGAGATTAATTTACTACGTTTAAATGCACAGACTGTAGGGTTGGAATTTGAGCCCAATTCTGTCTTTCCCTTTTCCTCTCTAGTATACCCATTAAATGAGGCAAAAATTACAGGATAAGAAAGGGACTACTAGCAGAGGAGAATAGAAACAAAAATTTGAAAAAAAAAAGTACAAGATAGATCAAGTATAAAGAAAATTCATGAAAAGAGAAGCAGGGAGAATAACTGAAGGGATGGATTAACTTAAGACATAAAAGAATCAAATGAGAAGCTAAAACATTTAGATTCTTTATTGTATGCAATACTTGGGTAAGTTAGAGTTCAGGGTAGAGAATGGTATGAAAACAATACTAGGAAGCCATATAGAAGTGATGGCCAAAATAAAATGAAATAGAGAGGGAGTAGTATGGATCCCCCCCTGAGGTTGATATCTCAATATCTCAATAAATTGAAATGACTTAAAATGTAATATTGCCAGCAAAAGGAAATAAAGAAAAAGAAAAAATGAGCTTGAATGGTTATATAAAATTAAATGAGTATGTGATAGCTAAAATATTTTAAAAGATTGTATTTACCTGGTTGGAAGCATCATAAGTGAAATTGTAGTGAGCACTCATTGGTTGATCACCTTCCACCACTGAGACTTCTGTAACCGTGTCTATCAACCCAAGGATTTTTATAGTCTCAAATGCTAAAGTGGTCCCTTCCTGGTATGATGAATGTGTGCACATAATATCTAATTTGTTCTGGAAAAAAGTATATAATATTACATAACAAGTAGAAGATAACTGGATACAAATCTGAAATAATAATAAGTGTATTTATATTGATTAAATATTACAGTTCTAAAAATATACAGGTTATCGTGTATTTGCTAAATACAAAATAATTAACCAATACATATTTTTATGAAAACGGCTAAGTGAAAAACTCGAGGCAAGAGGGCAGGAGTTAGATAAAATTCTAAGACAGTATTCTACATGTCAAATAATTTATAATTAATTCATAGTGTAGTATCGATTAATAATTTAGTATTATTTAGTATTTAGTGTTTAATTATAGCATTATTTAGTATTTAATAATATAGTTTAATAGGAAAAGAACCAATCATCTATCCCTCCCTTTTCCAACAGCTCTTCACATCTAAATACTCTAAATAGTTATTAGTAACTATTAGTAACTTATTAGTAACTCTTTAAAAATTATTTTGGTATACACGCCTTAACGTTTATTTTCAGGGATACATTATGCATGATGCAAATATGTAAATCCTTTCTAATTCTAGCCCTAATGTTGGTGACAAATAACTTTGGCAAAAAAAGAATATATGAAGAAATCCAAGTTCTACAAAAAGCATTTCTACTAATTATTCAATATTTAACTTTGTGCATAGCTTTTCATTTTCACCCGAATCCATGACAGTTACTGCTGTGATTGATATATTAAAACACTTTCAAATATGTTGAAATTATTTTCTCAGAACATGCTCCTTAAAATAGACACAGTGCTACAAGAAGTTAGAAGATTTCTCTGAATCAATTTGATGAAAATCATTTATTTCATTAAAATACAAAAATTAAGGTAATTTATAATTTAATAATTTAAATTCAACAATTTATTTCTTTTCTTTTCACTGATTTCTGTGGAGAAATGAAAAGTCTTTCCAAGAAAAGGCATCACCCAGACAATAACAAATATGTGTCCAAGGAGAATGCTTACATTAGAAACTGAAAATGTGTAGAAAATGTAGTTGCCATTTTGTATGGTATCTGAAATGGGAAAAAAATTAAGTTATTAGGTCAAAATGTAAGGTTAAACTCTGTTTTTTTTTACAGTTAAACAATACAAAAAATTTCAAAAAACATTGTTTATTAATGAAGCAAATGAAACAGATTGTTATTTTAAATTAAGGTTCTTAATTATCTTTAAACTAAACAATTTTGGTAGTTTATTTTCGCAGGAAGGAATCCCCTTTTCCAGTTTCTTTCCCATTTTAGGTCATTACAAGATATTGATTATAGTTCCCTGTGCTATATAGTAGGTCCGTGTTGTTTATCTTTTTTATATATGGCATTGTGTATCTGATAATCTCAAATTCCCAATTTATCTCTCCTCCCCTTCAATAATTAAAGCTTTAATGCTCATTTTCGTTTACAGTATTAAAATTTTGGTTTTAACCACTATAATCATTTAAAAGAGTGAATTTATTAACTATTTTAATTTTAAATAATAATCTAATAAAGGAGTTCTCATCGTGGCGCAACGGAAACAAATCCGACTGGAACCATGAGGTGTGGGTTCGATCCCTGGCTTTGCTCAGTGGGTTAAGGATCCAGTGTTGCCATGAGCTGTGGCGTAGGTCGCAGATGTGGCTCAGATCTTGCATTGCTGTGTCTATGGCTGTGGCCAGCAGCTGTAGCTCAGATTCAATCCCTAACCTGGGAACATCCATATGCCGCGGGTGCAGCCCTAAAAAAAAAAAAAAAAAATCTAATAAATAAAGATGTCCACACTTGCTAAAGACTTTTATAATAAATCGATAGGCAAAACTAAATCTGTAATTAAGATACATAATTTAAATAACAATGTTAAATTTCATAAAGTAACCTAGAATCCTAAAATAGATAAAAAACAGAAATTAACAATTAAAACTTCTGACATATTTTAAAATAAAGGCAAAAATTCCCTTCATCAACATGAACATATAAAAGCATATCACTTTGAAACTTACCTTTAGTTTCTCCATCATCCCAGAAAAAGTCTCCATCTGCTTTGTTATTTTCATCTAATGCAACTATAAGTCCTAGAGGGTTCTTTCGGCTGTTAAGTAAGTTTGGGTGCAAATACGATTAAAAATAAATTTATAATGGTGAAATATCCTGTAAATAAATCCATTTCAACAGGAGTTCTGTATTCACATGAGAACACTGATATTAATAAAATTCACATCTATATTTATTAATAATTTATCACTGAGAAAATTTATGTAATTGGAAAATAAATGAAAGGAATAAATATAATAAATACATTATAAAATTTCTTGGAGGCCAAGGCAGCATAAAAATTGAAACACCATAATAATATTTAAATTCAAACAACAAAATAATATATATCTTATGAATGCTCTATTCAACATGTATTTGCTACATATACATTAACTAAATTACAATGTGTCAAGGTTACTAAATAATGAAAACTACCATATGATAAAATTTTAAATGCTAAGTGGAATCTCTAATAATCTTACAAATGAAGCTAATTCTATCATGAGAAATGAAATGTGATTAATAATTTTTTTCAGTCATATACTACTATAGGTTTTTAAACCTAAAATAATACCTATGAGGCTTTACAGTCCAGGTAACTGCTCTATACAGAATACATTCCTTCCAGCATGCACTCATCAAAGTACATGTTTCTTTTATTCAATACAGTTCTAGAGTATAACCATTTTTTTGAGAACATAGTCGTGAAACAGTTATAATATTAACCAATTCTAGAAACAAAAATAAAAAAATATGAACACACATTCATTCACTCATTAATTTATTTGTTCCTTTAACAAATATTTTAAAAAGATAGTGAGCATTTTCTGTAGTACAGTGACTTTATTATTTTTGGGGGTACTGAACCAGAGAAAAGTCGAGATCCTGCCTTCATGGGGTTTATAATCTAGGGAAGTAAACACTCTATGTACACGAAAAGTAAAAATATAATTCCACCTAGTGTTATGAAGAAAATACAGCAGGGTAAGGAAAAGAGAGTGATGTAAAATATGGGGAAATGTGGGGATTCAATAAGTCATATCCTGACTGGGTACACATTCATGTACCCAGAATGAATGCTGCAAGATAAAGTACCAAAATTTTCAAGTTCATCCTTTATTTTCTAAAAAGTCTTCTTACTGAGAAACAGTAGGAACAGTTTCTATCTTGTTCTTTACCTAAACAGATATCTACCTCATTTATTAACTTAAACATTTTAGCTGAAAGAAAAGCATTATGACATGTACTGAAAATTCAAATATGTAACAACTTCAACCATATAACTTAATTTTTCATTTTTTATTAAAAATAAGCAATTAAATTTATACTTATTTTTTAGAGAATGTTAGTACACTCGGCACAGGAAATAAATTTCTAATCTAATGATGTTCACTTTTTTAAATTAAGAAATTTATAGTAATATACAAAATTTGATTCTTCTTTTTATAACTATTGTGGTTATATTTAAGAATTGCTTACATATGTCAAATATACTATGGTGGAAAGACTAAATACTGATCTTTGATTCTTAATAAAAATATGATGTATTAAAACTTTAATTATATCCAGATTTCATTTAATGACTTTTCATCTTACCTTGCAGTTGTAGTTACAGCAGGTTGTTGGATGGGAATAATATACCCCCCTCTAAGATGTAATCCTATTTTGTCTGCTGGAAGATACATATCAACACGTTGTTTTCTCCATGGCCTTTTTGCACCCTAATATTTGGAAGATAAAAATATTTTTTAATATTGCACAGATTTTAAACCCCATTTCACAAGAATTACATGTAGAATTTACACTTAGACATAATTTTTTGGAGTTCCCATTGTGGCTCTGCGGTAATGAACTCCAGTAGTATCCATGAGGATGTTGGTTCAATCCCTGGCCTCGCTCAGTGGGTTAAGGATCCAGCATTGCTGCGAGTGTGGTGTATGTTCCAGACGTGACTCACATCCCACATTAGGGTGGTTGTGGTGTAGACCTGCAGCTGCAGCTCTGATTTGATCCCTAGCCTGGGAACCTTCATATGCTGCAGGTACAGCCCTAAAGAGAAAGAAAAGAAAGAAAAGAAAAGAAAAGAAAAGAAAAGGGCAATTCTTATCACGGCCAATTCATGTCATCTTAATGTATATTAACATGTTGTTTTCTAAATTTTTAAGTAGACTTTATTTTTCAGTTTACCGATCAAATCACGGGATTTGTTTACTTTCTCCAAAAAACATCAACATAGAGAACTCCATTTCCTTTCTAGAATAATTAACAATATTCCTAATTACTCCTAATTTTTATTCCTTGTTTTAATTTAAACTTAGCCATGTCCTTAGAAAGGGTTTTTAAAATATCATTGTTTTTTATAAAAATAAAGGGTCTGCTTAACAAATACAAGTGTTATGCGAAATACTTCGTTTTAAAATAAGTAGTTTTGAAGTTCCCGTCCTGGCTCAGTGGTTAACAAATCCGACTAGAAACCATGAGGTTGTGGGTTTGATCCTTGACCTTGTTCAGGAGCTTAAGGATCCGGCGTTGCCATGAGCTGTGGTGTAGGTTACAGACATGGCTCGGATCCAACGTTGCTGTGGCGAAGGCTGGCAGCTACAGCTCCTGTTAGACCCTTAGCCTGGGAACCTCCATATGCTGCGGGTGCGGCTCTAGATAAGGCAAAAAGACAATAAATAAATAAATAAATAATAAAATAAAAGTAGTTTCCAAAAGGTCTTGGTCAATTAAAAAAAATAGGTTATAAGTATGAATCCTGTTATGTCACCTTTTCAAGGCTGAAATCAAAATCTTTCACAAACATTTCAATATACCATATAAAAGCAAATGTTTAAGATTAGCACAATTCTTCTGACTATAAGATAAATATGTAAAATAGGAAAAGTATTAAAATGAGTTACCACTCCTTCTTAACATTACTCTTGATCTTTTATTTCCACAATTTAAAATGGATAACTCTTTATGCTAAAGAATAAAACTTCATATTAATCACATACAATGAAAACTTATACTTGCTCATGTGCAACAAAATGCATACTTACACAGACTTTCACACATTATTAAACTTTGGAATTATTACTTTTTATAATAATAACATATATATTGAAAATAGATACATTATGCATTTCGAGTTCAGTTACCATGTATAAATACTAGACAATATACTTATGAGTTTATTATTATATTAAAGTTACTCACAGTTTCATAGTCATACCAAGTAGCATTAGGGATGAATGCACTCACTGTAGTTGCTCCCTAAAATAAAACAAGATCATTTATATATATATATGTATATACATATATTTTTTTAAGTTTAACTTTTAGCAGAAGAGAATTACATCAAACATTAAGTTGAATTTTCATACTGAAGGGAAAAAAAACTTCTTTCATATTGTTACATGCCAATATTTCCTATAAATAATAATAAAGGCTATTTTACTAGTTTTATAAAACATCATAATGTTTAATATTCCAACAGCAAAGATAAAATGAGTGGTAACTAAAATAATGGATGAATCCATTTGTATTGTTTTAATTTATATAGTAGTTGTGTGTATGAATGCATTCATTTCTCTTTATTTCCATGGCATATAGACTTTTAAATAGGTAAAAAACCAAATATTTCATTCCATTATTTTGTCAACATTTTCATATGATCCACTGGTTTTCAAGTTCTCCTTTATTTACAATATAGCAAATTTTAATGTCTATATCCATTTTAATGAGCGTTCCCTATAATTACTATAGATTTAATTTCATAAACAAAGCTTTGTTTTTTGAGAAGAATACTAATTTTACACAATTTTCTTCTCCCCAGTTACATACTATACATTTGAGAAGCAAAAATCTTAATATATTTCTAATTTTTCAAAATTTCTTCTACATTTTAGAATTCAATTTGACATTTATCAAATTGAAACCATCTATTGGTGGCATTTAGTACCCAGATGTTTTGTCATTTAGTGTTGATTTGGTTATACGAAATACCCTTTAAGCAATAAATGTATTAAAATTATAATAAATCCTACCTGTTTCAAGACAGGGGTAATAAGTAATGAGGGACCCCATAAGAACTGAGTGTCTTCAATCCAGCTATTAATATCCTCATAAAACCTAAGAATAATGACAATGTTTATATTACAAAGATAAAAAATGTTTATCCAAATTCATTTGGTTTCTTTTTTAAGGCTTCCCCTGGGAAGCTAATTATTAGCTGTAATTTTACTTATTTGATATGTTACTTTGAATCTATATTTCTTATGCTCTTATAGTTCATCTGACACTCAAACAAAGAAACATAGGAAGGAAGGGAGATAGCCATGAAAGGAAGGACAGAGGGAGAGAGGAAATTAGTTCATCTGGACTACAAAAAAAAATCTATCATACAGGATAAGGCACCTTTTAATCTGTAATAAACAATTATTCTGTTTAACTCATTTTCTCCTGTTAGGTGCATAAAGTGCCAGAAATCTAACATATTCTACTTTTCTCCCATTAAACTTTTTCTTTATAAACTCTCATTTTGACTTGGATTTGAAAGGATCTTTAATCATTTCTTAAGGAAAGTCCCTGCTTTGGTCAAGATACACAAAGACAAACATAATTCATTGTTTTGTAACTATACTATATTCAGTCTATATTCAGATGGCCTTCGCCATATACATGATTATGTTTTTAATAATTCTATATGTAATCTTACTGACATAATTTCTATAGTGTATTCTATATATTTTTGTCCTTATAAGTTCTATACAATTCTCATATTTCTAGATTAATCTTGTCCAATTCACCAAATTAATTATATTTACTACAGTCATTCCACAGTAAAATATTTATACAAATGTAAGAACAAGTAGCAAAAATCTACTTGACACCTTGATTTGCCTCTATTAACTTTTCTTTATATGTCTGAATATAATTTGAAAGACACTGGAATTCTTGAATGTAGTACTCACTCATGAAGAATTGGCCTTGCAACTGTTTCTCCAAACATATGGGCTTTATAAAATAAAGTATAGAGGAAAGGCAATAAGGTATAACGAATGTTCAAATAGTGCTTTGATGAATTAACCAGAAGGGAATTCTGTCCAAAAAATGCTGGATCCTGATGCTGTGGGATAAATAGAGGAATTGAAATAAGAAACTTAAAATATGAATAAAAATTAAAATAGAAGCATTTAGTCTATTTTTGAAAACCAAAAATGTATATATACTCTTTTCGCTTGTTCATAAAAAGTTGAGATTACTCCTATTTCATCATCAAAATGTATGAATATTTATAGTTATTATGCATTCATCTGGATAAATGTATTAGTTAAATTTTGATTTAAAGTGGACATTCCTCAGAGAAGATGAAAAAATATTTTATCAAAGAGTTCTTCCTTTCCAATATTTGCGGCAGATTGAATTAATTGGCCCCAGCTTTTGCAATGTAACTTCACAGTCCCTACCTCTAAAGGTGGAGCATGTTACCCTACCACTTGACTTTGTACTCAGCTTTTTGACATTTTTTGGCCAGTTGAGTCTTAGTACATGTGACATCTTCAAGTAAGGGCTTGAAATGTGCTTCCTGGGAGACTTTCTGCCCTGTGTTTTGCCATTGTCAAGAGGACAATAAGCCCAGGTGGTTGGCTAGACCAAAGATAGAGAGAATAGAGCTTCCTGGCCAGCCTGTAGGCTTATACCTTGAAGGACAGCCTCCCGGCCAAGCCCAAGCTATATCAACTGACTCTCTCAACCAAAGTGTAGAGATGTGATCAAACCTGCCTACATCTCCTGCAATGGATAACAAAATTAACTAAGGGAACCAGCTACCACCTCCCAGGATTTACCATGATTATTTACCCAAAAGCTATATATATCCCATTGGCTGTTCCAAGAAATCAATGAACATGGTGGGATTACTCTTCAGGCCTATTCCTGGGAGACACTGGAAACTTCCAGTGATCAACTTTGAAGACTTCCCACTGGGGTGACTGAACTTCCTTAAAATTGGGCTGTAGAATATGACTCTTCCTATTAAACCTTTTTTGTCTTCATCTTTATCAGTTTCAGACCTGAATTGTGATCTAAAGTCTCTCTCCACTTTGTCCTGCTCCCTCCCCATTATCCTCCACAACTATTTCACCAATAAATCTCTGATATGTCTAACTGTCTTGGTGTCACTTTTTGGAGGACAGAAATGAACATAAAGTGTAATGTAATTTATATGAGGGTCTTCCATGAATACAAATTTCTTGAAAGCATTATTTAGGTAGATTAGGAAGTGAGTAATATCCAATTTATACCTTTTACCCGTGTAGTGTCATGCTTCCTTCCAAGCTGAGCTCTGAGTGGCTATCACTCTTCTTAAACAGAATTAAGCCCCAATGTATGAACAGTGAATAATTTCTTAAACAACATGCACTTGATTGACTTAATGCTTCCACCTAATTTCCCCATTCCTTCTGAAAAATATGCTCTATTATGAGAGCCCACAGTATGCCAAATGCTCATAGTTGATATATTAGCCTCCCATCAGTTAAGATGCCATGTTTTAAAAGCGTTAGTTTCACTTTTTTTCCCACTGTCATTCCAGTTTTATTTATTACAGAATGACTCTGGACTCGAACTACTTTTGCAAGTGTCTTTAATTTCCCATGTATCTTTAACAAAATGAAAACTGAATTTTTTTTTTTTTTTTTTTTTTTTTGCTTTTTAGGGCCACATCTATGGCATACGGAGGTTCCCAGGCTAGGGGTCGAATCAGAGCTACAGCTGCCTCCCTACACCATAGCCACAGAAACACCAGATCCGAGCTGCATCTGTGGCCTACACCACAGCTAACGGCAATGTCGAATCCTTAACCTACTGAGCGAGGCCAGGGATCAAACTGGCAGCCTCATGATTCCTAGTCAGATTTGTTTCTGCTGCACCATGGCGGGAACTCCCCCCAAATCTTTAATATTATATTTTTAAGAAAGAAAAGTTCTTGTTAGAATGTAAGAATCCAGAACCAAGAAGCTTTGGCTTTAATTTAAAATATTGTGATCTGAAACACGTGTATATGCTTCAGGCTTAAAGAAAATATTTACTTTTTGACTGTTTCATGATTGTCTTATATGAAGATATTTTTATATATAGGCCTTGACAAGACGCCTTGAGAAGAGGACTTCTAACTCTTCTTTACAAATTATACTACTTATTTATTTTTTTATTTTTTGCTTTTTAGGGCTGCACCCACAGCATATGGAAGTTCCCAGGCTAGGGGTTGAAGTGGAGCTGCAGCTGCCAGCCTACACCATAGCCACAGCAACGCCAGATCTGAGCCATGTCTGTGATCTATACCACAGCTCACGGCAACTTCAGATCTTTAACCCACTGAGCAAGGCCAGGGATTGCACTTCATCGTCATGGATATTAGTTGGATCCATTTCTGCTGCGCCACAGTGAGAACTCCCACTACAACTTTTATATCAGATCTTCTATAGGTGTGAATTTAAGTACATTGCTAAAAATGTTTTATTTTGAAACAAGGAGAACAAGAGGCATTTACCTCATATCCATCAGCATTATGGTTTCTGGAAAATGGATAAAAAGCCCCAAGTTGCATCCACCTTCGGCAAAGTTCTTCTGTGGTTTCAACCACAAATCCACAGATATCTGCCCCAACCTAAATAATATATACATATAAATTATTTATAGTGTAAAATTTCTCAGATTTGCCCAGAGCATCACATTTTATGTCTCAACTGATTACTTTGCATTAACTTATAATCTTTCTGTTTTACTTCTTCATATACTCTTCCTGAGCCTAGTTTCCCTATTTTCTACTTTTGCCACATACTTACCTCTAATTCAAATGTACAAAGTTGAAATTTTTGTGGGAGGATGGGGAGGGTTGGCCATGCCCACGGCATGACGAAGTTCCTGGGCCCAAGACACAGCAGTGACATTATTGGCTCCTTAACCACCAAGCCACCAGGCAACTCAATGAAATTGTTTTATTAGAATGTGTTCTGTCCTCTACTTTTTTTTTTTTTTTTTTGCTTTTTAGGACCACACCCAAGCTGTAGCCACCAGCCTACACTACAGCCACAGCAACTCCAGGTCCAAGACCCGTCTGTGATCTACACCACAGCTCACAGCAATGTCAGAACTCCAACCCACTGAGCAAGGCCAGGGATCAAACCCACAGCCTCATGGATACTAGTTGAATTCATTTCCTCGGCACCACAATGAATGTATTGCTTCTTAAAGTAAAACTTGCCTCCTCTGACTTGTTTTTTCCCATTTATAATAAATTACTGTGGAAGTAAAATATTTTTTAAAATTGCCAGATGTGTGTTCCTATATAACTGCATTCTTCTTCCTTCAAGGACCCAAGAGAAAAAAATTACTATTCTTAATTTAGTATTTACTGCTTATAAGCAGTTTTCTAAACAGTATATATATATGTATATATATATATATATACATATACATATGTTATATACAATATGATAACATTTTGCATGTTTATTAACTATATAAAGGGCATGTTGTATGCATTATACTGCATTTCACTTTTTTCACAAAGTATTATTTTTGTGAGATTCAATTATGTTGATGTGGCTGTGGTTCTCTAGTACAGGATCTCATCACTACAGAATAGGCTTCTATGAAATATATATATATGCATATATATGTTTCTTTGTGAATACATAAAAAACTTTTATTCTGTGGAATACACACACACACACACACACACACACACACACACACATATGTGCTTATTTTCCTGATTTATTGGAAATGTACACTTATTAATCAAAAATGGTCGGAACCATTTATAAGCATGGTCACAGTACATAGAGTTCCCATTGTTCCATTTTCTTTCAAATTTCCAATATTTTTAGACTTTTAGTTTTTATTATCTCTCTATATATTAAATATATCTCATCAAAGTTTTTACTTGCATTTATATGATTACTAGGATAGTTGAGAATTTTTTCATATTTTTTATTGAGTTCATGTGGGTTTTTTGTTGTCTATTTCTATAGAATTGTCTTATATATCTTTTGCTAATTTTTCTATTGTTTTTTACCATCTACAGATTTAAAATAGGTTCATCAAATTAAATACTAATCATTTATTGGCTAAATGAATTGAAAATATAATTTTCCAGTAGTAGGTAACATTTTACTTTTAACTTTTTAAAATAGACTTTTAATGAACAGAAGTTTTGATTTTGTTGTAATCAGATTCATGTTTCTTTATTATGTGTGCCTTCTGCGTTCTGTTTAAAGAGTTCTCTTAACCTAACACCATAAAATTACCCACTTATATTGTTTTCTAAGACGTTTAAAGTTTACTTTTTACAGACAGGTTGTGTATGGTATGAAACACGGAATCTTTTTATTTTATTTTTCAAATGGATAATTAATTGTCCATATGAATAGTTGATATTTTCCACACTGATCTACGGTGACAGTGTGACCATTAAACAAATTTCCATTAATGCGTGAGCCCATATCTTATTTTGCCCTATTAGTCAATTTGAATATTCACGGTTAAGTATCACTGTGTTATATTACTCTTTTATCTGGTAAGGCAAATCCTTGAGTTCTTTTCTACTTCTTTAAATTGTATTGTTTTCCACATGAAGTTTAGAATAATATTTTATGTTCTCCAAATTCCTTTTATAGTTTAAATTGGAATATCATTAAATTTGGATAACTGGGAAGAATGTATATTTCTAGTATATTGAGACTTCTTATCTGTGAACACTGTATATCTTAAATTTATTTAGTTATTAAAATTTCTCTCAAAAAGTCCTACACTTAGTTTGAATATTGTTTATTAATTAGTTGCTACATTATATAACAGCTTATCTTGAAATATATTATGACATTGCTTTTTCTTTCTTTTTTTGAACAAAAACTTGCCAGGTATTGGTCTATTTTATTCAGAATTTTAGAGTAACCTTTGTACTTTGACTTTGTTAATTTTTCTGTAGACGCACTACTCTCATTGCATTAATTTCTTATTTTCATGACCTACTCTTATTTTTAGGTTTCATTGTTCTTTTTCTGTTTTCTTAAATTTATGCACTCTACCAATTAATATTTAATCCTTCTTTGTTTTCAATCTGAATATTTAAGACTAAGTTTTTCCTCTAAAGACAAATTTAGCTGATATCCTACAGTTCTGATATAAAGTATAACTGTTTGCGTTCAGTTCTAAGGGTTTTTTCCCCCTTCATTTCCATTAAGCTTATTTTCTTGAATCATTTGGTAATATAATTTTTTAGTTTCCAAATTTAAGACCCTGTGTGTCTTCCTTTTTTCTTTTTTTTTTGGTTTGTTTTCGGTTTTCATTTTGTTCAATGCATATGAGAAAAAGAATAAATGAATCACTATAATATCCATTTGTTTTATTATGTAATGGCCCCTTATTGTTGAATATTAACACTACATAGTTCTTTTTTTGCTTGATATAGAGACTTACCAGATTTCTTATGTTTAGAATTGCCTAGTATACATTTTCTCTGCTTTAAAAATTTAGGAAATTTCCCTGTCATTATCATTTATCTTTTAAAGAGAGAAAACAGTTTTATTATATTTTTAACCTAAACTGACAGTCTAGTATTTTAAATTATCTAGACTTTTGATATTGTTTGATACTGTTAGTGCAAGGCAAAATTTCTCTACCATATTCTCTCATGTTTTATATTCATTATATAAGCCTTTTCTGTGCTTTGTTTATATTGTTTTCGCTTCATGAATTAGTTTTATTTGATTAAATTTTGTTTCCATTTTTCCACTCTAATGGCTTGAATGTTATAAACATCATTCACCTTATATTTCTCATAAATTTTCTAAGAATAAAGATTGAAAATTTCTGTCACATGTCTTTAATCATTTTACTGAAAATCACTAAGATGATAATATTACAAAATTAAGTGTAATTACAGTTTTTATAAATAACATTAAAACTGCTTACCAAAGGTATTCCAAACAAACTGAACTCCAGCATTCCTGTAATAGACCATTCCATTTGTTCCCATGAAGCAGTATTGTCTCCTAACCAGTGTGCAGCATGACTTCCAGATCCAGCAAAAGTTGACCGGGTGAGAATAAAGCTTCTCTTATTAGGAAAAACTTTTTCTACAGCTCTAAAAATAATATCAACATTTATTTTAAAATAATACTGATATTTATAAATTCTAAAATCTTAACTTCAAACAAATATATTACAGTTCCTAGAGCCAAGCTATAACATTTGCAACTATTTCCTCAATATTTTATATCAGTTTTGTGTTTAGCTGTTTATGTTTACTTAAATATGATCTGATAAGATAAAAGAAATCTTTTAGAAATGATTTAGACTTTGAATGATTTTCTTTACCAAATTAAACATGTGTTTTTGTATCCACTCAATAGTTGTTTTTGAAATGTATGATTTAAATCTACTAAAATCTCTTTGTAATACAAAATATAGTAATCTGAACTTGAAGCCAATACATATTTTGCTAATGATGCTAATTATATCTTATTGTCTGCATTTTCAGATATAAGCAAGCAATGCTGAAATAAAATGTTGAGAAGTGTTTTGTTTCTAGAAGCCCACAATCCTCAAATACTAGCATTATGCATTTTAGCTCTATGGGTACTGAGTGTTGTTGACAATTCTTTTCCACAACTGGAAAATAATCAGAAAAAACTTACAAAATTTTATTTCAGCATATAAAACTGTCTGGTGTTTTTTTCTATACCATTATCTTTATAATATGAACTAGCACTGCTTTTTCTTTCTATAATTTATTTACTTATAAACTATGACATATAATGCTCTACTGAGTTTAAGTAAACAAACATTAGGAAGATAACATATAAAATTTTGATATCATGGTATGATTTGGGACCAGACAAACGTGTTTGAATTAAAACTTGATCACAGTTGTTTAATTATGAGAAAATTTAAAATTTATTGACCCAGAATCTGGGTTTTATTGACTACTGCATTACAGTTCCTTACACAATGCTTAAAAAATAGTAGGCAATCAACATTTAATTGTCCCTTTTGTGTCATGTTCCATTTTTATATACAAGTAACATATTCTATTAGGAAATTACTTTGAGATTCTACATGGAAAACTATATTTTAAAATTATTATTATTATTATTATTATTATTATTATTGCTTTTTAGGGCCTCATCCATGGCATATGGAAGTTCCCAGGCTAGGGGTCTTACACCACAGCCACAGCAATGCCATATCTGAGCCATGTCTGCGACCTACACCACAGCTCACCGCAACACCAGATCCTAACCAATGGAGTGAGGACAGGGATGGAACCCGCATCCTTATGGCTACTAGCCTGGTTCATTACCGCTGAGCCCGACAGAAACTCCAGAAACTACATTTTAATTGAAGGCTTTGTTTTCTAAAAATAAAAACTTGTTCTAGAAACACATTCTCTTGGGGCAATTGTGAGGTTCATGCTTAGAACATACATTCAAGGTTAGCAAACTGAATCAAAGTTTGGAAAGATAATTTAAATCTATGAATTTAAAAAAGATCACACGTAAATACATATATCACATGGTTCTTGATAACTAAGTTCCAAATTTGTGAATACTAGTAAAAGAAGTGATGCTTTTAATGCTCTAATTTTTTACCATGAAAATATTCTTTCTTTGCTTTCCAATTCTTGTTATTATCCAACTATATGTAAACTCCCAAATATGTTTATAGACAATAAATATGAAAGGAGTTTCTGAAAGAAAGTGTACTTACTTCTCTGTGGCTATAGCCATGCTGTATCCATAGAGGCTGTGAACATCATATTGTTTCCCCCAGTACTGCACAGCATCCATGCAAATTGTTTTGGCATACAGGAGTTTGTCAAGAATACCTTAGAAAAAATATATAAGAAATATTTCTTGAGAAATATTTTGCCATTTTAAACTTTACAATTCTTAAATAACATGCTATGTAATATCATGTTTAGTTAAAAAAATAATAAAAGATGACATCTTATGCTAAGTTCCAGTCTCAACCCTCCACTCTTATTGATTAACCATTAGATTTGCATTTACAATAATAAATATTGTTTCCTAACTTCAATAATAAATAAATCATGAAAAATAGACTTTACCATTGTACATAATAAATACTACACATCATAAAATTATATATACACTTGAATTCTTTAAAATTATTTAAATATAATCTAATTCCACACATGCAGAATTGTTACACAATTAGACACCATTCAAATTTCTGCTTTTCAGTTTTTATTGTGCTTTAATTTGTAGGCTTGTGTGGTGTTATAATAATTATTGCCATCTTTCTTCAGATGTCCTTACAGCAATCAGTCCCCCCAAGAGCATCTCTTTCTTGGTTTACATTTTTACCCACTCTTAATGGTGAAAGCATGTCTTTAGAATACATGATATTTAACTACCCACACTGATATATCTAATAACCTCACGGATTCAAAGCAAAAGGCTCATGATAAAATTTTATCACTTAAATTATGATTTCAAAATAATTTTGTTTATTTTCCTTAATTATTTAATCATGGAAATTAATAAGTGGTAAAGATAAATCAATATTCTACACCAAAGTTTAAAAGCATGTCCTTTTTCTTAGCCATAAATATTTTGGCCCAAAATAAGACAGACGTCTGCAGATGCCCGCCGCCATCTTGACTTGAGCTCAGTCTCAGAGCTGAAGTGCCAGGCTCAGGAGCTCTGGTCTCTAGGACCTGCTGTGAGGCTTCTGCACGCTGCCCATGTGACCAAGTGACTCCGGACGAAGCGCGAAGGAAAACAAAAAGTTCTAAAGCTTATAAGTTTCTGTTAATAGGAACTTTGTTTACAAGTTTGTTGTAGTCAAGAAAAAGCCCGCAAGCCTAGATGGCTGAGCTTTGAACAACTGCAGCTTAAGAGCTGAGTGCTCTCTGGAACTAAATCACAGTGAATGTTAAATCTCACCAGCCAGAACTGGTGTGTGAAGAGAGAGACAACAAAAAAGCAAACGTGAAAAGGAAAGATGATACAGATTGACACCCCAGTTCTTGCCACATAAACTTTACAACTCCTGGCTATACCCTATAATAATAAGATGGATAGTTAGAACCACATGGCTCTAAAACTATTTTTAATAAAATACACGTCATCTCACTACGTGAACTCAGGTGTAAGCAACATAACTTTTTGGTTAGAACCTTCGTTCAAAGTGGACTAAATACACCACTCTTTAAAAAATTTTGAGGTGACAAGTAAAATAAAAATCATGATTCCCATTTTACAGATTAAAAAACTAGATTTCTTGGTCACTAGTCCGATATTTAAACACTCCCTTTTAGTCAAGAGGAAACTGACTTGGAGAGACTAAGTGACTGCCAACGAGCAGTGTTAAATCTAATGGGTAACAGAGGCACTGTGCTAATTCAGATCCTCAGCACACTTACAGTACTCTTTAATTCTTCAAGCTCAGAGATTGGATTAAGTGGTGGAATAGAAGGACTGGAGCTCAACTTCTCTCCCAAAAAACAGCAAAACTACAACCAAATGCCAAGCAACCTTCAACCAAATGGACTGTAAACTTCCAAAAAAGATACTCTGCTCCAGAAGACAAAGCGGAGACCACATCAAGAGGTAGGAGGGGCAATTACGCGATAGAAGCAACCCCATACCTCCCGGGTGGGAAGCCCCACAAACTGGAAAGTAACTGTATCACAGAGACTCAGCTACAGGACTGAGAGTTCTGAGTGCCAATGTCAAATCCCCACGCCTGGGGATTGGGAACAGGGAGAAAGAGCCCTCGGAGCATCTGGCATTGAAGGCCAGTGGGGCTTCTGGGCAGGAACTCCACAGGACTAGGGGAAACAGAGACCCCATTCTTGAAAGGCACACACAGACTTTCACGTGCACTGGGTCCCAGGACAAAGCACTCTCCATAGGAATCCGGGTGGAACCTGACTGCAATTCTTGGAGGATCTCCTGGGAAAACAGGGGTGACTGTGGCTTGATGTGGGGGAAGCGCATTGGAGGTGAAGCTCTCAGGGACATTCAGCAGCCTGCATTTCTCTGGAGGTGGCCATTTCTGGGAAAATCTGGTCCTTCCCATCAGTGCTGAGAAGCCCCAGGCCAAACAACAATTCAGGTGGGATCTCAGCCCCACCCATCAGTAAACAGGCTGCCTAAAGACCCCTCAGGCACACAGCCAGCCTCTAATCTCATCCAGAGACAAAGCCCCATCCATCAGAGGGAGAGGAATCAACCCTACCTACCAGTAGGCAGGCATCACTCCCTCCCATCAGGAAGCCTACAGCAAGCCCGCTCCATACCAACTTTAGCCACAGGGGAGGCAAACATTGAACTAAGAGGGGCTACAACTCTATTGTTGACAGAAAGGTCACCACACCAAAAACCTACAAAAATGAAAAGACAGAAAACTCTAACTCAGATAAGGGAGAAAGAGAAAAGCCCAGAAAAACAGCTCAGTGATGAGGAGATTATCAGCCTCCCAAAAAGAGACTTTAGACTGTTGATGCCGAAGATGATGGAAGGCATTGGAAATAAACTGCAGGCAAAGATTGATATTTTACAGGAAACACTGAGCAAAGAAATACAAGCTGTAAAAATTAACCAAGAAGAGATGCAAAATACAGAAACTGAAATAAAAAATTCCTTAGAAGCAGCCAACAGTAGAATACAGGAGGCAGAAGAACGAATCAGTGAGGTGGAGGACAGATTAGTGGAAATCACTAATGCAGAAAAGAGATAAAATATTGAAAGGAAATGAGCAGAGTCTCAGAGAACTCTGGGATAATGTTAAACGCAGCAACATCCGTATTATAGGGATGCCCCGATAAGGTTATCAGCAGATTTTTCAGCTGAAACCCTGTAGGCC
Source organism: Catagonus wagneri (assembly GCA_004024745.2). Taxonomy (NCBI): domain Eukaryota; kingdom Metazoa; phylum Chordata; class Mammalia; order Artiodactyla; family Tayassuidae; genus Catagonus; species Catagonus wagneri. Next base: position 22,115,473 of record PVHT021183693.1, read on the forward strand.
AGAAGGGAGTGGCATGATATACTAAATGTGATGGAAGAGAAAAACTTCCAAGCAAGATTACTTTATCCAGCAAGGCTCTCATTCAGATTTGAAGGAGAGATCAAAATCTTTACAGATAAGCAAAACCTAAGAGAGTTCTGCAACACTAAACCAGCTTTACAACAAATCCTAAAGGAACTTCTCTAGGCAGAAAAGAAAAGGCCACAACCAGAAACAAAAACACCACAAATGACAAGGCCCACCAATAAAGGCATATATAAAGTAAAGATACTAAATCATACATGCACAATTATGCTACCAAAATCAGAAATCATGAGAAGAGAACACAAATGCAGGTCACTGGAGAAGCACATGCAATTAAGAAACCAACA